>CM050167.1:156319056-156802122 GCA_027410445.1 Discoglossus pictus | reverse complement strand
CAGAAACAGAGTTTGCTGACTAAAGGCAAAGCCCAGACAGAAATGTTATCTGTACCCAAGAAAAAGGGGAAAGGTCAAAATCTTGCTCATTGACATGACAATACACTGATATATGTATCTGCTGGGAAAGAAATACAAATATGTAAAGACCTGTTAATACACCACATACTCCTTGTCTTATGCCTGAAGATCTGCACATGATGAACCAGAGAATCTCACCATCCAGAAGCAAGTGATCCACCTGTTTATCACTTACCTTATGGACAAAGAGGGGCCTGGCTATGTGTGATGTGTAAGACTAGGGTTGTATGAAGTTTGTCTGAGCATATGTGTTCACTGTATTGTCACTTTCCTTTTTATTCTACTCTGTACTATACCTGTTTTCTTTTTTTGGCTGTTCTTTCGCTTCTAACATTTTTGCACATTATTCTCTCACTTTGCTAGGATCTAGTGCATAATAGCATCTGATAAGGAATAGTATTTAGGGAAAGAAGAAGTTATCATTCATACACTCTGAGTTATTAGTGATATCACTGCAAACCTTATTGGTTATTAAATCACATCTATCATCTAAATGTTTCATAAGACAACGAGTATAAAGGGAAATTGGTAATTGGTTGAAGAATGAAGTAAGGCCATTTTCTCTGCATTAACCATTGTCTTTTATTTTATAAATCTGGACTTTTATATCTATGCCACTGCTGTCTGTATTATCTCTTGGATACATATAACAGCATATATGGACGTTTTCATTTATCCCATTGGATTATTTCTTTCCTCTATGGATATCGTCAAACAGGTGCTCACTGGTCTTCCTGAATGTATTGCTTTACCATCAAAATGTCATATTTCCTTGCTTCCGCTTTATAATCACTAATAATTGAAAAACTTTCATTCAACAGTCTATAATATCTGGACTGTGATACTTCTGCTTTGGATCCTATCGTTGAAAGACTTTTTCTTATTTCATAAATCATATCAGATTAATAAACTTGTGATTTTCTAATGTTTATATTGATGCATACATATTGATGTTATTATATAACTATGTTTTCTTTTGAAGTGTTCTTGTTGGGAATGTATAAAGGTAAAGGGTGCCAAGGACTCCATGTGATATAATACCTACATGTTGTAGGCAACTCACCTTTACCGGGTCTTTTTAGAGGTCTTGAACTTCTTTGAAGCCCGGACCACTTACTATGTTTTTATTATGCTTTTTATAATGTTTTATATGAAGTATCACAGACACTGTAAGGAATGTATTATGGTTCTTGACCTGACCAAGGGTAATAGAGCATATTATATTTTCACAAAGTAGTTTAACCATAAGGCTAAAGATATACTCAAACTAATGGCTTTTTAGCTAGAATTTATTACACTTCTGTCAGAAGATTACCAAGGTGAGATCACGTGGTGATCTAAGAGGGGAATGAAGGGTTACATTTTATCTTTTTCAGTTTAGCTCAAAATCACTTTATGTTAGTTTAGCAAGAAACTGCTCACTTATCTCTAGAGTATGCATCCCTGAAACTGCTATGCCCCAATAAAAGTTTTGTTTAAATATCCTGCCAACATTTAATGAGTGTATGTACGTGATTTCTTACTTGTACCAGTTATGATTTATTGTTTTTATGTTTTATAAGCTCTGACCAAAGCTGAAATAAACAGAGAATCTGTTTGGAAAAGCTGTGTGTGTGTGCATATTCCAGACAGGCCCCCCAGGACGGTAATCAACTAGTGGATAGGTGAAATTCCCCAACAAGCATGAGTCCTTCATGCTGAAAGAGGATGCGTAAAAGAGAAAGGGACCAGGGACTGCAACTTGTGGTACTTAGAAAGAGCAATGTTACAGATGCCAAAGTTAAGAAGTAAGAGATTTGTATTTATTATTATTACACTTTATTTGTAAAGCTCCACCAATTTCCACAGCACTATTTAAAAAGTAGAATAGAGTGAGTACTGTTAACAAATTACAGAGGTATAACCAAATTCTAAGGTAAGTAAAAATACAAGTACAGGTGCAGTGTAATACAAATATGCAACAAAAGAGAGGTTCCCTAACCTGAAGAGCTTACAATCTATGTGGAAACATTTAAGTGTGATAGGGGAGGATTATAGATACAAAATGGCAGTGCGTAAATCAATAGGTTGCAGATTATGTGTGTGTGTAATGCTAGAGAAAAAATCATACCCACAAACCACTTTTTACTCCAAAACCCAGTCATGATACCCAAAACACAGAAGCCTCTGATTTTGTTTGGTTTATTTGGAAAAAAATGAATTAGCAACAGAAGACCAGTTACAATTGTCTCCTGCTATTACTGGCTCACTGGACCACTGAACACAAATATAAACAAAACATAGCTTTTATAATGTTTACATAAAGACAATGGGATAATCCATTCCCACCTTTTAGAAACATGGTATAACCCACCAACAACCAATGAAATATTATTGATATAAGTAGATCCAATTATAATTTAACATGTATTTAGGCTAAATCTGTGCACAGTCAGTAACCTGTTTTTTAACCTTGGGTCTGATTTAACAGAACATATTGTTTAGACTAAAATAATTGTTTATGGCTTTAGCTAAAACTGCTAGATCATGGGACATGCAGATTTAACTATTTCATAATTTATATCTCACAAAATGGAAATATACTGGTTCTGAGCCAAAATTCACAAGTGCTACAAAAAGTTAAATAAATTCTATATATATATATAATATATATATATATATATATATATATAATATATATATATATATAAAAAATATATATACTAGCGACTTGCCCATCAAAAAATTACGGCACTTAAACGTGTATGTTGGGAATTCTATGTTGCAGGTAATATACGTATTTGACACTTTTAACGTTTTTCTTATCTATAAATAAGCACAATTATTATATGAAACATGTTTATTTTTTTTAAATGCAACTTATAAGTGATCAACACTGAAATTATATTTTTGGAACAGTATTAACATTTCAATGTAAGAACAGGTCAACATTGTATTAATGAGTATTGTAAAGTTGACCCAATGTTTTTTAACGTGCAACTTGTAGATTAACAACTGTTAAACAAAATCTATATTGAATCCAGAGGAAGGCAAACAGTAAAAACCCTCCTTGAAACTTAGTCAATTGTATCAAAGGGGGAAAAAAATTCCTTCCTGACCCCATTAACTGGCAATCAGATAACTCCCTGGATTAATATTTTCCATTGAATTATACATTTACATTGTATAACAAAATCTCCTTCTTCTGTTAACATAAACTTTGAAATATATGCAATTAAACAACATTTTTGTAAAAACTTGTAACATTCTAAACAGTAACACAATGAGTTAACATTTAAAGTATAACTGTTGTGAAATGCAAGGAAAGTGTTTTGTGGGGCTAATCATGCAAAAAGGCTACTTCCATATAATTGTAATTAGTTTTGTTGCCGTTTTTAAATTTTAATGGTTGACATGTGAAATAGTGGTTCTCTAAAAAGAGAAAGCCAGACATTAAAGTTCGTCCGCGGGGTGTAACCACTGTTCTCTATGTGTTTTGCCATTGTATAGAGTTTCTTATGGAAATAGTGGTGCTCTATTTGTCATTCTTTAAATGAAACCACTGTTCTCTATAGTTTTGTTGTTTGTTTTAGTTGTTAACTTGCCGTTGAGGTAATTTTTTTGTTTTGGTTTGTTGTTTCTGTGCAATGTTTTGTCTTTGTTGGAATTGAAGTTACAGTACTTCATAGTAGACAATGTTTTTGGTAAAAATGCGTCCATCATCTAAGAAATCACCTTGACTTTCATTGTTTTCAATGCAAACTTTAATAACCTGTGGTTTCTTGCACCTTGAGAAGGCAAAATTCAGCGGGCCATGTGCAAATACTGGTTCTTATAAAAAGATACCCACAGATTTGAAAGTTTATCCTTGTGATTTATTAATGATCATGGCAAATGTCATGATGATGGGAAGTTGTCTCCTTTGAAGTACAAAAGAAAGGCTACTTTCACTTGGTGCTAAATCTATTCTTGGTATGAAAACTCTCTCTCCTTTATGGGTACCAGTTAGAATTTCAGCATGTATGAAATGGTGCTTTAATTCTTCAACAATTAATCTTGTACCATTGCATAGGCCTTTCTTTGGGTTCATATTTCGCAGTAACATGACAATTGCACCTTTCTTTAGCTGCAAAATATGTGGTGGCATTCCAGAAGGAGTTAATGAGTTTATGAATTCAGTTGAAAAGTTTGTCTGACTGTCTTTGTCATCACCAAGTACAGAATCAGCACTGTGATAATTTTTTTGTGGTGCATTATTTTTTTAAAAATATTTTATTATTGAGGAGTAATGCATCCTTATTTTTGCATGTTAGTATTACTTTGTTGGCAAGTTCTGTATATTCCTCGTTATTTATTGTACTTTCGGATATAGCTGATATAAGATCCTGTTTGCAAATCATATAAGCTGAGATGTGCACAGTGGATTCGCTCTGTTTTTCCTTCTCCAATTTTAATGGGCCAATCATTGAATTCATTTTCTCCTTGTGATCTCATATTTTGTTGTAATTGAAGATGGGTAAATAGTTTCCATAGTGTACTTGACTTTATACATGTTTCAACAATGTCGGTTCAATTTCCATGTACAACAACAGGTAATGTTGGTCTAAAATCGCCACCTAACAACATTACCTTTCAACCAAATGGCAAAGTATTATCCATGACTTAACGAAGCAAATGGTAAATACATTGTAAGGCATGGCATGACATCATTGTAGCCTCATCTATTATAATTAATTTACTTTTTTACATTTTTTGCTTGTAATGATGTCATTCGAATATCCGACACTGATGTTTCCAAAATATGCACTGGCAGTTTAAATCCACTATGCACAGTCCTTCCACCTTTTAACAAAAGTGTGGCAATTCCAGTGGTTGCAAATGCCAGTGCTATTTGACCTTGTGCTCGTACAAAACTCATCTATAAATTATATAGATACGTTTTTCCTGATCCGCCAGGTCCATCCAGATAGAAATAACGCTCTTTGACCATGTCATCATCTAGAGCATTTGTGATTGCATGAAATGCTTGTAATTGTAATGTATTTAAAGTTGCAAGTCTTTCTTCTGTTCTTTCTCTATGTAGTTGAGTGTCATAGTCTTCAAAGTTTATGTCATCTATAAGACCTGGATCTGGCAGACTAAAACTTGCACAACTTAATCCATGAGTTAAAAAGACCTCTTGGATTTCAATTAAAGCTTTTAATTGTGCAATAGGCTCATTGTATCGTTGCAAAAAGTCTGCAGCCATATTTGTTTTAAATTTATCCCACAAAGCTAATGCATTTGGAGAATTTGAGAAAATACAAATGAATGCAAATTGTTCCCTCATCTGCCATGGCTTTTGACATAGTGCTGCTTCTTCTAGACATCTTTCCCATTCGGTATCATCAGCTAGGAAGCTTCTATGTCGCGATGCTAAATGAAATGATTCACATACTATGTCATTAACAGTTCTTAAGTGTTCAAAACATTGTGCACCAGGAAAATTTAGAAGTAGTAATCATAAGCAGAAACGTTCAAGGTCTCTTGGACTTACAGTGTAAATTCTTGGGATAATTTTATTTCCACAACTTTTTCTTTTTCGCCATAATCCATTTACAAATACATAATGGTATGGAATGTCAATATATAACAATTCCCTTGCCTCTAAATCTGTAGAATTTAATTGAAACCATGCAGTTAGTTTAGTGTGGTGATGCTCACTTTGTGCCAAAGCATTAGTTTCATTTCCAGCATGGAAGTACACTAAATGTCTTTGTGCCAAATGTACAGCTAATCGATATACTGCATGTGAGCGATCGTGCATTTAAAATTTTAGAAGACGCACATTGCTTCTGGCGCACTCACATAGCGAGCATCTACATGAGATGCAAGTTCATCATGTACTAATTCACTTTGTTCGTTATTTTCTGCACTTTTGACTACTACAGTAGCTGCATTATAGCCTTTGTAAATATATTTGTAGACATACTTAATGGATTTTATAGAAGTACAGGCTTCAACATTAATGTGTGCATTATACTTCATGAGTAAATGTGGATTGCACATCTATTGTCTACCTTTTTGCCCTGAATAATGGCAGTTTGTCCTTCTCTTCTTCTATATAATGGATAGCCATCACAATTAGCATAAGTTTTGTCTCTATAATCTTTGGGAAATTCTTTTGTACATTTCTTATTTTCCATACATGGTGACTGTGGATTAATATCTCCACACTGTCCATGAATCATACGATGAGTTACAACCTCATATAGTCTACCATGTATTTCTGGATCTGGTAGTTCAGCAATAATTACTGAATCCATTTTGTCACCAGTATCTAACTTATTTTTTTCTTGCAGGATTATAAGAATATGTGCATGTGGAAGTCCTCTTTTTTGAAATTCGATGGGATAAACATAAGCCAGACATTTGCCACATATCTGAGTTATGGTTATGTCACGTATTAATTCATTTAATTTGATTTTAAAGACTCTTGCCACTAAATCTGGTCTATCGAAGCAGTTTGGCAAATTAGCAAATTATTTGTAATCTCTGGCCATTGTGGATTACATGTAAATGTAATAAATAAATCAGGTTTGCCAAATTTGGTTACAATAGCCATGGCATCATTGTATCTTTCTCGCATATTGCAAGGAGATACCTGGAAAGAAGATGGTAAAATGATGGCTTTGCCAGCTTCATCTCAGCAACATAATTCATCAATCCACAATACTGTTCTACATGTAGTTTATCTTGTTGATATTTTATGAAATTTAAATTATTTGCCTCAACTTGCAAGTATGAATCAATGATCCATTGTTGGGTTAGTTTTCTGCCACATAAAATGGGATTGAATCCATTTCTAATGGCAATTTGAGCCACTTTAAATTCAAGCATGGAAATCATATTTTGCACCCATACATTTGAATTTGGGTAACTCTGAAAGGGTTAATTTGGGTTGCCAACCTGCTTCCCCATGTGGAAAAAATATTGGATATGTCATTGGATTGAAATCTGTACATAAGATGCTTATATTAATGAAAGGTTGCTCCTCATTTCTGGGATATATTCTAATGTCTCTCTGAAATGGTGGTTCTCCTTCATCATTTTGAAAGACCATTGCAACCTCATTTGATGTTGGCAAGTTATAATGGCGTTTATCAGTATGGCGATCTCTTTTAAGCACCATATTGACCTTTGGGATTGGCAGTTGATGTATTTCTGCATGAAGTTGTTGTTTCTTTTCTACTTCTGCCATTTTTTTATAAGCTTGAGTGTAGGGGTTATTGGCCATAATTTTATCTAGCTCTATAAAAACAATGGGTAAGCATTTTTTTATTTTCTTGAAGCTGCATACGTTGGTCAACAGTTTCTAGGTCAATTGTATCTAGGACATATAGTTGAGCAAATTTTCTTTGCTCTCCTTGCTCTGGATGTAAATGTGAAGTACGATGGTAAATTTGGCCTTGTACTTTAAAGGGCCACGTCCGGGCACATTAACAGCTAATGTTGCACCCATAGATGCAAAGGATATGGCACTATTGTAGGATCTTAATGTTTGTTTTGAAATTTTGGTAGTTGGGAAGAGCAGGCTCAGACATAATGCTTTGTAAATATGGTGGGAATTGTTGTTTTTCTGGAAGTTTTACTTTGCCTTTTTGACAGCAACTAATGAACTTTCCATCTCTGGGTCTTTCCTGTTTGAAATGATAAGCCCCACAAAACTGACAGAGAATATTCATCTCCCCACAATTATGAACCTCTACTGCTAAAGCCTTAAGTAAAGGACAATGTGAGAACATATATCAATATGAGTTTCTAAGTCTTCATTGGAAATGTTATCTGTTCAGCAACAGGTTCTAAATGCTTTTGTTTTTTAGTGGCCTTCTTATGGGTAGATTTAATTTTTTCAGCTGATAGTCTTTTCCTTGCAAGTCTTGCGTTCCTTTTGTCGTCGAATTTCCTTCTGCTCCGGCATCTGCTTCTTTGCCCATGTTTTTTGACATTCTCTAGTTTGCCGTCTTATCTTTTCCTGTTTCTGGTCAGTATCTGCCATCTTAATCAGTAAATTAAAAAAAAATATTATTATTTTTGGTCCTGATTTAAAACATTTTTGTAAGTGCATAGTTTTCTGTTTTTGTTTTAGTACTATCCTGTTTACTGTACAACACTGTTGTCATTAGATATTTAGGTTGTGGGTTTAGGCTTATAGGTTGTTGTAGAGAAAAGTGGATTTATAGTCTTCAATTTGTATGTGTTACTACTATTTGTTGTCCTATTTTTTTTTTTGAACGCTAGTTTTTGGATTATAGATTTAGTTTATATTTTTTGCTTGTAGGCATAGCACCCAAAACAGAATATTTGACTACATTTTGTAAGTGTATATTGTGTATAGTGTGAATATTTTTAGTATTTTCGTGTTTTTGTGTACACGATTGTTGTCATTATAGGATTAGGTTCTGGTTTTAGGCTTATAGGGTGGGGCAAAGAAAACAGGCTTTATTCTTCAATTTTCTATGTGTTACCAATATTTGTTGTAGTATCCTATTTTCTGTCCATGTTTAGGTTGTGGATTTAAGGTTATAGGTTCAGGACCAGAAAACAGGATTTAGTCTTAAATTTGTTATGTGTTACCACTATTTGTTATACTATCCTGTTTTCTGTACGACATGTTTGGGATGATATATTTAACTTATGGGTTAGTGTTAAAGGTTGGTGGATCAAAAACCAGATTCCTTGTAACATTTTAAATGTGTCAACAATATTTGTTAAAGTATGGTGCTTTGTGTGCCCCCTCATTGTTAGTAGTCGCCTATTATTTTGTTCTGTTTTTCATGTTGACATTGGCGCACAGCAAAGCTTTATTTTTATGTTCTATTTTTGTACTTGTTCTACTATACCTTGGTTGAAGTATTAGCTGTGTATTAATGACACAGTGTCTCCTGCTGCCAATCTTCCTGCAACAGTGACTGTTGTAAAAGAGAAAGAGAAATGTTATTGTATTTTTTTGTTAACAAGAGCATCTTTTTGTGAAACCAATGTATTAGCAGTTTTCCTTTATTTAATGTGTGTAAAATAGTGCAGATTTCACAGTGTGTGTGAAAGCGTGCAGCGCTACAAAGGATTTTGTACTATCCTGTTTTGTGTACACCACTGCTGTAATTCGATTCTTGGTTTAGTGTTGTAGTTTACGGCACATAAAACAGGATTTTATTTTTTTCAATTGGGTATGTGTTAGGAATATTTGATATAACATCCTGTTTTGTGTCCACCACTTTTTGGATGATAGATTTCGAGTATGGGTTAGGGTTACAGGTTCTTGCAGAGTAAACAGGAATCATTGTTCCATTTTGTATATGTTACCAATATTTGTTATACTTTCCTGTTTTGTGTCCGCCACTTTTGGGATGCTAGATTTGGGTTATAGGTTAGGGTTAGAGGTTCTTGCAGACTAAACAGGAATCATTGTTCCATTTTCTATATGTTACCAATATTTGTTATACTATCTTGTTTTGTGTCCGCCACTTTTGGGATGCTAGATTTGGGTTATGGGTTAGGGTTAGAGGTTCTTGCAGACTAAACAGGAATCATTGTTCCATTTTCTATATGTTACCAATATTTGTTATACTATCTTGTTTTGTGTCCGCCACTTTTGGGATGCTAGATTTGGGTTAAGGGTTAGGGTTAGAGGTTCTTGCAGACTAAACAGGAATAAATGTTCCATTTCCTATAAGTTACCAATATTTGTTATACTATCCTGTTTTGTGTCCGCCACTTTTGGGATGCTAGATTTCGGTACGGGTTATATACCTTGATTTAAGTATTTTTGGTGTATCAATGACAGAGGGTCCCCTACTGCCAATGTTGCTGCAACACTCTTCAGGCAGTGTCTGTTGAAAAAGACACAGATACATTGGTTACTGATTTAGTTTTTTTGGTTTTTGTAATAGCATGGTGTTTTTCTGAATTTAATGTATTTTTGTATATTACCTGTTCTTCTTTCTTTGTGTTGTGTTAAATTGTTCAGATTTCACAGTCCACGCTGCAAATTCTTCAGTGCCGCTGTTAATGCAGAGTTTGTTGGAAAAGTGTAGAAAAGGGAAATATTGAACTGCCGGCTAAATATGTATGTGTCACTATTTTTTTGTAAGAAATGTTTTGTTTCTTGGAAATCGAGTAAAATATATATATATTTTTTTTTTTGAAGTGTTCATTCCATTTTGCGAGTAAGTGTAGTAATTTTACGTCCTTAGCCTCGATTTCGTTTTTTTCGGCGGCCATTTTTTCTATCGCTTCGGAAATTTTCGAGTGTGTAAAGTGTCTAAATGTTCTTGAAATCGAGGTGTAACCTGCCTTGCTGCTGACGTGCTGGGTGTCCCCCCTTGCTTTGGGCAATGTTTATTTTTTGGGGGGGGTTATTTTTAGTGTTTTGAGTATTTTCTGCTGTGCGCGGTTAGTACATTAAGTCCGTATTTTTGCGAGTCCGTAATCTTTTTACGGGTTGTATTGTTGTTGTTGTAAGGACACATATGTTGTTTTTTTCCTAAGTCCCGCGGCTCGTATTTATTTGTGTAAGTCCGTAGTTCGTCATTTCGTTTTTTAAAGCGGTTCAGAGGCGGCGTAGAGCCTCCACCTGCGCAAATGCGGCCCCTCGCTTTGCGAGGGTCCGCATTTGCGGGTCAAAAGTCGTAGGGGGTTGTAAGGATGAGCGCCTACGGCGCTCATCTCCACCAGCACAAGGAGCGCCTTTGGCACTCCTTGCCAGCAACTGCAGCCCCGCTTCGCGAGCCCACAAGCGTTAGCAACAACCCGCATGCTCACAACTATATATGTGATAGATCACATATTATAATTGTCCTGCTACGAGTCGTCGTCACGCTGTTTGCGTGGTCCGTACGAATAGCGGAGCGAGGCGAGCCGTTAACCCGTAGAACTTTAGCGGGCTTAGCGATGAGCGCGCGCAGGCGCTCATCGTCCGGCGAGCCTCGCGAAGCGAGGCGAGCCGTTAAACCGTTGCACTTTGGCAATTAACCCGTAGAACTTTAGCGGGCTTAGCGATGAGCGCCGCAGGCGCTCATCGTCCGGCGAGCCTCGCGTAGCGAGGCGAGCCGTAAAACGTAGTAAAAAAATACGGCCGCAAACCGCCTATCATAAAAATTAAAATTAACAATAACTACACACACCACATACATAAAAACCTAACCGATAGCAAGAGGGAGCATCCACGACCTGCAGAAAGCGAGTTACACATTGATTTACCTTAAAATACAAAAATGTAAACACAAAAAAAAAAATAAGCGACAGAAAAAATGGAGGCCGAAAAAAATGAAACGAGGCTACAGCACTCTGAGCACGAAAAAGACTTGCGTAGACACATTACGGATAATCCGTGACGGCGTATAAGACACATTACGACATCGCAAAAATCGGACGCAACCCGCGGACAAGAAAAAAGATAAAAACACACTAAATACACAGAACACATAATAAAAATGTTTACCGACAGCAAGAGAAGCATCCTGGACCTCAAAACAAAAACTATCGCCTTCATTTAAAGCAAAATAAAAGAGTTAGACACTTTAAAAAAAATAAGCGAGAGAAAAAATGGCGGCCGAACAAAACGAAAACGAGGCTACAGCACTATAGCCACGGAAAACACTTACGGAAAATCCGATAAGACACACACCACACATTTCCGGATTAACACGGAGTTCCCGCCTTTGTCTCGCGTAGACTCCGATTTCCCCGCCTTTGCCTCGCGCCGACTACGATTTCCCGCCTTTGCCTCGCGCCGACTACGATTTCCCGCCTTTGCCTCGCGCCGACTACGATTTCCCGCCTTTGTCTCGCGCCAACTCCGATTTCCCGCCGAAAACAACACATTGGTCTCGAGCAACAGCGTATTTCCCGCCGAAAAAAACAATGCATTTCCGCTCGCGCACAATAATATTTCCTTTTATAGCACAGACAATGCATTTGGCTCGCGCAAAAACATATATAGGGCACAATTGACACATTACTGACACCTTTTATGAGGTGATGACAGTGTGACTGGACATTTTCGGATGCTGGAAAATCGAAGAGATTGATAGCTCTTCAGGATACTGATTCAGGAACATTGAATTACAAAGGTACATTTTAAGAAGTATCATTAATTAATTACTATATTATTAGTTACTTAATAAGGACAATTATGTACATTAAATTAATAATTGGTTATGTATTGTGCATTAATTATTAATGTACATTACATTGAATTATTAATTAATAAGTACATTAAATTAATAATTAATTGATTATATATTGTGCTTAAATGTGTGAAACATTGTAAATAATATTTATTATGTATTTTATTTAATTAAGAAATTAATCATCAATAAAATATAACCAATTAACTATTAAATTAATGTGCATTATTTCATTAACAGAAATATAATATTGAGCTTAACTGTGTGAAACAATTGACAATACTATTGATAATGTACATTAAATAATTAATGAATTAAGCATTAATATAAAAGTGAGTTTGCGTTTAAGAATGTCCAGAAAAAAGAAAACACATTTATTCATGAATTAATAAATAATGTACATTAAATTTAATTATTAATTAATAATGTACATTCTATTACAAATTAATTGGTTATATATTGTGCATTAATTAATTGTACATTAGATTACTAATTATTGGATATTGTAATTACCTGTGTAAAAGAATTGTAAATAACGTTAGAATGTACTTTCTACAATTAATTAATTATTACTAAACAGTAATATCAAAAATGTTAGCGTTTAAGAATGTGCAGAAAACAAACACATTGATTCATTAAATAAGAATGTACATGATTTTAATAATTTAATTCTCAGATAGACTCATGTTTATGTTTTCAGTTTAAATTTAATTAATAATGTACATTAAATTAATAGTTGCTTATATATTCTGCATTAATTAATAATGTACATTAAATATAATTATTAATTAATAATGTATATTACATTAGTAATTAATTTGTTAGATATTGTGCTTACCTGTGTGAAAGAATTAAAAATAACATTCATAATGCACTTTATTTAATGAATTAATTATTAATAATGAGTAATATCAAAAACAGTTTTGTATTAGATTACTATAGGAACATATTAAAGAATTTGCTTTCAGGTTTTTAAGGAATAAAAATATATGTCTCTTGATTGATGTTTATTTCATGATATGGGTGAAGTGAAATAATACAAAGATTCTAAAATTTAAATTACAGATTATTGATCAAGGAAAGTGAATAAACACACAGTGTGACGTTTGCAGCCTTTGAACAACATCAAGACCGTCTTTGCAGGTAAATATTTAATTTGGTCCTGACACATCAAAACAGCATATGTTAAAAAAAATTATGGAAAGTTGAATAGACAATACGAAGCAATACAAACATTTAACAAAAAGAAGAAGCACTTGACAAAAAATAAAAATAAAATGTATGCAGTGAAGTGAATCAAGAAGGATTTAAAATGAATTGAAAGATGAATAATTGATATAATAAATATATATGTCCAGTTATTACCAATTTAATATATGTCAATAAAATACTTTGAAAAATGGTTTCATTTATTTCATTGGAAACAAGGATAACGTTTATTCATCAACTTTAATGTAACAGTCCAAAAAGTAAAAAGACATATGTACACAAAAATAAGAAGAAAGACTAATTAATATTTATATTGACTATTACAGATTAAAAAATGGAAGATAATGGAGAAGACAAAATGGAACGCAAAAGAAGATTGGCAAGGGAAAGGAAGCAAAGGTGGAGAGATGCTCATACACCAGAAACTTCACAACGCTTGAGAGAAGAAGATCAACAGAGACTTTTAAATAAAAGAAAGATTGCTAAGAAAGCCAAAAGTGAGTCGTTGGGCCTTGCAAAAAAAGGAAAAGTAAAAAAAAACATCTATGTGAACCAGTGTCTAATGATTCTATTGTGCAGAATGACTTAAATGTAGACACACATGACAACAATGTACATATAGAAAGTGGGTTTGATATCTATGTGGAAAAAATGCATGACAATGTGTTCAATACTGCAGTACATGTAGATACTCATTATTGTGGGTTACTTAATGTGCTTTGTCAGTTTTGTGGGGCCTATCATTTCATAAAGGAAAGACCTACTGATGGAAATTTCATTAGTTGCTGTCAGAAAGGAAAGTGAAACTTCCACTAAGACATCCATTTCCATATTATTTAGAATGTATTATGAGTGATCCAACATTTCAAAATTATAATAATTTCAAACAAAACATCAGGTCTTATAACAGTGCAATTTCATTTGCTTCAATGGGCAACTTTAGCAGAAAATGTACCAGGACATGGTCCTTATTGTTTCAAAATTCAAGGTCAAATATACCACCGAACTTCACATTTACACCCACAAGAAGGAGAGCCAAGGAAATTTGCACAGTTGTATGTCTTGGATACGATGGAAGCTGTGGAACAAAGAATGACACTACCAGAAAATAGACAGTGTTTGCGCATAGTCTTTGAACAGCTGGATAAAATTATGCAAAACAACCCATATAGTAAAGCATACAAACAATTAGCACAGCTGGAAAAAGAATAACAGGAACATGCTGAAAGACATCTATTGCCTATACCAAGAGTAAATATGGTGTTAAAAAGAGATCGCAACACTGATCAAAGAAGATATAATTTACCGACAGTAAATGAGGTTGCTATGGTGTTTAAAAATGAGGATGGTGAACCACCTTTTCAGCGTGATATTAGAATATATCCACGCAATGAAGAACAACCATTTATCAACATCAATATATTAAGTTGTAATTTAGATCCAATGACATATCCCATTTTCTTTCCAAATGGTGAACCTGGATGGGAACCAAAATTAAAATTGGAAACTTATCCCAATACTAAACTTCGAATTAGATCTAATGTTTCAATGCTGGAATATAAAGTTGCACAAACTGCTATCCGTGACTGCTTTAATCCAATTTTACATGGAGGCAAACTCACTCACAATGGATTATTGATTCATATCTACAAGTTGAAGCCAATAATTTCAATTTCATTAAATTTCAACAAAAAAAATTACGAGTTGAACAGTATTGTGGATTAATGGATTATGTGGCTGAAATAGCTGCAAACAGAGACATTCCAGCTGGAAGAGCAATTATTTTGCCATCAACTTTCCAAGGATCTCCTCACAATATGCGAGAAAGGTATAATGATGCCATGGCTATTGTCACAAAATTTGGAAAACCAATTTATTTATTACATTCACGTGTAATCCCCAATGGCCAGAGATCAAGGAAAATTTGTATTTGGGACAAACTACATCTGACCGACCAGATTTAGTGGCAAGAGTATTTAAAATCAAACTGAATTCATTAATACATGATATCACTAAAGCAAAATTATTTGGACAATGTATGGCATTTGTTTACACTATTGAATTTCAAAAGAGAGGACTGCCACATGCTCACATACTTTTAATACTGCAGGAAAAAGATAAGTTGAAAACTGCAGAGAGAGTGGATTCAGTCATTTCTGCCGAATTGCCAGACCAAGAAAAATATACAAAACTTTGGGAGATTGTTACACATAGAATGATTCATGGCCCATGTGGAGAGATGAATCCTAATTCACCATGTATGGAAAATAAAAATGTACAAAAGAATTCCCAAAACAATTTCAAATGCAAACTTATGCTAATTGTGATGGATATCCTTTGTATAAAAGAACACAAGGAGAAACAGCTATTATCCGGGGCCAAAAGGTTGATAATAGATTTGTTGTTCCATACAATCCACATTTGCTCATCAAGTACAATGCACACATCAATGTAGAAGCTTGCACTTCGATTAAATCAATTAAGTATGTGTATAAATATATATACAAAGGATATGACGCAGCTACTGTTGTTGTACAAGGTGCTGTAAATGAAAACGAAAATCCAATTGTACACGATGAACTATCAAATTATTTAGATGCTCGCTATGTTAGTGCTCCTGAAGCAATGTGGCGCCTTTTGAAATTTGAAATGCATGATCGGTCACATGCTATCTATCGCTTAGCTGTACATTTGCCTCAAAGTCAGATGGTTTGCTTTACTCAAGGAAATGAAAGACTTGCATTATGTCAAAGTGAAGACAGAGATACCACACTTATAGCATGGTTTAAATTAAACTGTCAGGATACGCAGGCCAGACAATTTTTATACATAGAGATACCATATTACTATGTATTTGTAAATGGTCAATGGAAAGAACGAAGAAGAGATGCACAAAAAATTATACCACGCATTTATACCGTCAGTCCAAGGGATATTGAACGTTTCAGCTTAAGATTACTTCTGCTACATGTTCCGGTGCACAGAGTTTTGAGCATTTACGTACAGTCAATGACATAGTTTATGATACATTCCTATTAGCTGCAAGACAGCAAAATTTCATAGCTGATGATACAGAATGGGAGAGGTGTCTGGAAGAAGCAGCGCTATGTCAAATGCCAAAGCAAATGAGACAACAATTTGCATTCATATGCATATTTTGCAATGTACCTGATGCTTTCACTTTGTGGGAAACATTTAAATTAAACATGTCAGAAACTTCTTGAAACGTTACAGAGAACCAATCGCTCTGTTAAAAACATTGTTGGAAATTCAAGAAATATTGTTTGCTCATGGATTAAATTGTTCAAGTTTTAATTTACCGGATCCAGGACTTATAGATGACATTAATTTTGATGATTATGACACTGAGCTACAAAAACAAAAAAACAAGAAAAACTGGCAACATTAAATACTAAACAGTTAGAAGCATTTCAGGCCATCACAAATGCTACAGATGATGAAATGGTCAAAGACCGGTATTTCTATCTGGACGGCCCAGGTGGATCTGGAAAAACTTATCTTTACAAATTGTTTGATGAGTTATATTCGATCACACAGTCAGATAGCTATGCCATTTGCAACAACTGGAATTGCTGCACTTTTGTTAGATGGTGGTAGAACTGTTCATAGTGGATTTAAGCTGCCAGTTCCATTTTGGAAACATCAGTGTCAGATATTCGACTCAATTCTATACAAGCAAAAAATTTAAACTAACGAAACTAATTATCATAGATGAGGCAACAATGATGTCATGTCACGCACTGCAATGTATTGACAGATTCTTAAAAGAAGTGATGGATAATAAGTTGCCATTTGGTGGAAAGGTGATGCTGTTAGGAGGAGATTTTCAGCAAACATTACCTGTTGTGCCACACGGAAATAGAACGGAGATCATTGAAACATGTATCAAGACCAGTAAACTGTGGCAAATATTTACACATCTCAAATTAGAATTAAATATGAGATCTGAAGGCCAAAATGAATTCAATGATTGGCTTATTAAAATCGGAGAAGGAAAACATCCAGAAATACAGCATTTACCAAATGATACTATTGAAATTCCATCAGAAATGGTTTGCAACGAATCACTGATATCAGCCATATTTCTAAACACTCTTAATAACGAGGATTACTCAGACATTGCAAACAAAGTGATATTAACATCAAAAAATATCGATGCCTTGAATGTAAATAATGAAATTTTAAAATACATCAATGCACCACAGAAGAATTATTACAGTGCAGATTCAGTTCTGGCTGATGATAAAGAGAGTGAATCGAATTTTTAGTATCGAATTTATTAATTCCTTAACACCATCTGGAATGCCACCACATATTTTACAAATTGAAAAAAGGCGCAATTGTCATATTATTGCGAAATATGAATCCAAAAAAAGGACTTTGTAATGGCACCAGATTAATTGTGCATGAGTTAAAAGATCATTTTATACATGCAGAAATTATAACTGGGACCCATAGAGGTGACCGAGTTTTTATACCAAGAATTGATTTAGCTCCAAGTGAGAGTGGTTTGCCTTTTGTCCTTCAAAGGAGACAGTTTCCAGTTATCATCATGGCATTTGCCATGACCATCAATAAATCACAAGGCCAAACTTTTAAGTCTGTTGGGAGTTTTTTAAAGGAACCAGTTTTTGCACATGGGACAACTCTATGTTGCTTTTTCAAGGTGCACCAATCCAAACGAAATTAAAGTGACTGTTGACGAAAATGAAAGTCCAGGGTCATTTATTAGACGATGGAAGCGTTTACACAAAAAACATTGTGTACTATGAGGTGTTGTAAACATAGAGTAGAGTAGTTTCATTTCTATGACAACATTTTAAGGTACTCAATATTATTGCACAAAAACAACATTTCAAGAACAAACTATATACAATTGGACAAAAAAATCCATAGAGAACAGTGGTTTGACTTCCAGTACAAAATGTAAGTACTCTGGGACTCTTTAAATAGGGGACCACTATTTCACTTTGAAACTCTATGCGATATTTGCATAAAAGACAAACAGAAAATAAAAAAAAAACTTAAAACATCCTTAATTATATTGAAATGGGGTTACAAGGTTTCATGTTCATATGATTGGGTCCCAACAAAAAAAGGTAAAAAACTGTTTGTTAAAGAGATATGTTATAGGCAAACTTGTATTGTTACTATATAGTTGAACCATTTCAGAAGATTTGGAAAAGTATTGATTCAGGGAGTAATCCGATCGCCAGTTATGGAGTCAGGAAGGAATTAATTTTTTTCCCTCTAAGATACAATTGCAAAAGTTTGAATGGGGTTTTTTATTGTTTGCCCTTCCTCTGAATTCAATGCTAATTTAGTTTTAACGAGAGTTTAACAAAAATGTTACAAATAAAACAAAAAATGTTATTTGTAAAAAAATGTACTTACTCTATGTTAATATAGTCTGCAGTTACTAAGTGATAAATATCTATTTAAAAGTTGTTAGTATTGTTAAAAGAAGGTTGAAAGATTGTATAATATAACAAGTTGCCTGTTACAAAATTTCATGTTACACTTTACAATATGTATGCATTAAAAAGTACAATATGTATGCATTAAAATTAAGATATTATTATATTGTTTTTAAAAAAAAAATGATTATGAAATATAAGTTGAAAGTTACAAAAAATAAAAAGTTAAAAAATAAATGTGTATTTCTTTTTAGAAACAAAAAAGGGACAAATGTAGTAGACTCATTTTGTGTTGCAAATAAATTTCACAACATTTAAATTTTATTGACCGTCATTTTTTGACGGGCAAGTCGCTAGTATATATATAATATAAATTGTGGATTTTACGTGAAACTGAATCCCCAATGGAGCTCACCAAAACACTAGAGAGAATCCAAGACTCTATTTTAGAATTGTGTAACAACAAACTAAAAAAAAAACTTTATTAATTAAAAACATCATTAGAGAGCAGTATTTATATTTGCTGCTTTTCAAGGCTTATTCTTCATTCTGTTCTTGGAATCTCAACGTTTACATTTCGTGGAGAAATAGGCTTCAATAGGCTATATTGACCTATTTTCCACAAATAAGGAGAAAACAGAGATCCATCCATTAAATAATTATAAGCAACATTAGTCAGCTATCAGTTTTTATCAACTGGACTGATGCTGTTTTAATACTATTATCATATGTAGATATAATATATTTTTTAGGGGTAACTTATGGTAGCATGCATCACCCATGTATCAGCCTGCTTTATTAGATATACATATTTTTATATATTTTTAAAGTCACTAATGATGTTTTTTTAATTAATAACAGTTTTTTTTCTTAGTTTTTTGCTACAAAATTCTAAAATAGAGTCTTGGATTTTACCACAACAGTAATGTTATGCTGTAGAGTAATGCAGCTTGTGCATATAAGGATCAAGGTTGAAAGTCCTTGGACTCAGCTGTAAAATAATTAGATATAAATGCAGAGGAAGATTTAGAGGAAGGTTTAATCTAAGGACCAGAGTTTGCAGGTGTCGTATAGGGGCAGCATGGAGGGGGGGGGGGCAATAACTTATGAGGGACAGGTGGATTGTGGGAGCCAACACAGCAATGTATGTGGGTTGAAATACAGAATAAATGCAGTGATAGAGCTGTTAGTGCTTTAGGGTCAGCAGGGCAAGAAGAAAAGACTGACAAAGCATATGAAGTGGTTATATCACTTACCTGAAGACATGGCTGTAAATGGGGCTGTCTGGTTACAATTACTAAAAGAGAAGATTTAACCAAGAATTCAAATTACGGTACATGGAAAAGAAGAAAAAAAAAGAAAGAAAGAACGGAAGGAAGGAAGGAAGGAAGAAAGAAAGATTTTTTTTTGCATACCTATGCTTACTTGCTGCTCCTCATGTACTGAATCAATTCCTATTAGATTCTGTTTAGTTTGCCAGTTTATTGCAACATTACAGCCCACAGTGTGACTGAAATATAATGTCACTTCCTGGTCTATTACACACGAGGGGGGTTTTGCAGTGACAATGTAGTGTAATCATCAATGAACGAAAAAAGCAAAAGAATGAATGTTAGAGATTTTTACAAATAAACATTGCCATTTGCTTTTGTTTTCAAGATAAAAATTTAAATAATTCCAGCTATTTCATATTTTCTGGACATAGTAAATTAACTTTAGATTATTTGATTGGTGCAGGCTTACAATTTCATTTGTATATAACTGAAATGGTTAATGTAAAAAATAAATTGTGTAAAAAAGTGTGTGGATATCGTTACTGAATAACTGTATGTATACATGTTTGTATCGGAATGTACGTTATTTTATTATTAATATTATTACTAGCAACTTGCCTGTCAAAAATTACGCTAATAAAAGCGAAGCCTGCAATGCTGTTTGCCACACAATGGGAGTCCGCCCCTCTCTACTTTACTGGCCGTGCAATGAGCGCCTCTGGCGCTCTTCACAGGCCTCGCAATGAGCACCTTCGGTGTTCATTGCGAGCCTCCCCCCACCTCTCCCACCATCTACTTTACTGGCCTCGCAATGAGCACCTTTGGCGCTCATCATGGGCCTCGCAATGAGCTCCTTTGGTGCTCATTGCGAGTCTCTCCCCCTGTCTACTTCCTCCTTGTGTCTCATTTCCTCCATCCTCTCCCTCCCTTGTGTTTCCTTTCCCCCCTCCTCTCCCTCCCTTGTGTTTCCTCTCCCCTGTTTTTTCCCTCTCCCTCCCATGTCTCTAAACCCTCCCCTGTGTCTCTTTCCCTCCAGTGTCTCTTTCCCCCCTCTCCCTCCCATGCGTCTCTTTCCGCCTCCCATGTGTCTCTTTCCCCCTCCCCTGTGTATCTTTCACCCCTCTCCCTCCCCTTTGTCTGTTGCCTCTTCCCATGTGTCTCTTCCCCCCATTTACCTCCCCGGTGTATCTTCTCCCTCCTCTCCATCCCCTGTGTCTCTTCCCCCTCCTCTCACTCCCCTGTCTCTTCCCCCTCCTCTCACTCCCCTGTGTCTCTTCCCATCCTTTCCCTCCCTATGTCTTTTCCCCCTCATCTCCATCCCCTGTGTCTCTTTCCCTCTCCCCTGTGTCTCTTTCCCCCTCCCCTGTGTCTTTTTCCACCTCCCCTGGGACTCTTTCTCCTATGTGTCTCCTTCCCCCCTCTCCACCCTGTGTCTCTTCCCCCCCTATGCATCTCTCTCCCCTGTGTCTCTTTCTCCCTCCCCTATGTCTCTTTCCCCCTCCCTCTGTGTCTCTTCCCCTCCCCTTACACGCATGCGCAGGCTAACGCCACGTCGGTTTTGCGATTGGAATGTTGTCAAACTCTGATTTGTCGCAAAGTGTGGCGACGAATCAAAGTTTGACAATTATAATATGTGATTATTATTTTTTTATTATTATGTTGATTAACCTTTTTAACATTTTACACAAAGGGCAAATTCAATGTATACATTGAATATCTGAAATGTAACAGTAGACAGTTAAAACATTGTGAATACAGAAGACAGAAGATGCCCTTGCTTAAGGAGATGCTTAGGCAAGTGATCAAGGAGTGGTGGAGATGTTAATAAACTGTAAATTGAGGTTGTGGCTGTGTGTCATGGTTTAATTTTTGAAATATCTATATTGCAGTACAAAAACAGATAATTAATAGATCATGCACACAGTGACCCTTTGTCTAAAATATACATCTCCACCCCTGTTACTCAGACAATTATTCTCAGTTAATGTTAAATTTAATACATAATTCAAAAAGGAGGAGAGTACTTCTAAATTGGACTAACCTGATCCACAGCTAAATTACTATCAATGATTTACATCAAATTCCAATGGACCAACAAAAAGAAACATAATCTGAATACATAAAAACAACAGTTTGCATTAGTTGTTAAAATATCAAACAAATATACAATGTATACAAATATAAAAAAAATATTAATGATCCTGCCTGGAAGATAAAGTCTGCAAATATCACAATTACCTATTATACCATATTTAATTAATACAGAATCAATTAATAATGTATCTTACATCATATCAGAGGAATATACTTCAATTACATAAGTAAATACCTAGATACCAATCAGCTGTGTAAAATATATAATTATATATATATATATATAATGTTATATACACAAATTGATAAACTTTGCAAAAAAAATTAAAAATCCAGAATATATGCAATTCATTCTAAAGGTAGTATAATCTAAAGTGCAGTGCCTTATTAATGTAAGGTGCAATACTATCCATTAACGAGAGTGCCCAGAAATAATAAACACAACATCTATATAACATTCTACATCTAATATCAGTGATATAAACAATTTATATATTTCTAAATCAATTGCAGGTAAATTAAACACATCATAAATCACACAAATTCATTTCTAAGCAATTATCTGTGCAAAAATATTAATACTCAATTTCTTCACATCACATATATACATACAACAGTGAGAACACACCTGTCTATAATCTCCATACCATCTATGTGGCAGTACTGGAGCCCACCACCTGGCTCCCTCAAACACAAGTGTAGGAGGTAAGGGTAGTTTAGCAAGTTGCACATTGATTTAGAGAGTTTAAAGGGGTAAGTAGCGGATCCCCCATACGACCACATTTGATATGATTAAGGGATAGGGTTATTATTACAGGGATAGACCGTGTTTAGAGTAGAGGGTTCTGTCTTTGAGCCGGTGGTGGGCTCCAGCACAAATAACAAAGAATTTAACTTCACTTTATCTGTACTTAGATCAGTAACAGGGAATTTAACTTCACTTTAACTCTACAGTTCTGAGAGGACATGAGGCCCAATGGGATGGTGGCAATGTAGAGGAAGAGAAGAAGGAGACAGGTTATTGCTTGGAAGTGGAGTTATCTTTCATTGCAACATCAGGCACTTGCACAGGGAATGTTTGTCCTTTATGTCTCTAAATACCACTACACCCTGCTGGAGACTCTGCTGGAGACTGTGATGTAGACAGTTTCACTATGAATGAAAACTTCCTTCTGCCTTGGTTACAAAATGTCTCTTAAGTGAGACATTGCTTTCTCATTAAACAAGTACACAAAATGGCTTGCTTGTGAGTTGTCAGGGTGATAGTGTTCAACAAAAATGTTGTAATTCAGCCTATTTAGCACACATTTCTTTGATGAATGCAGTAGGTGCTTCCTCCCTTCCCTCCTCTTCATCTTGGCTATTCAGTGCTGAGTTCTTCTCTATGCTCCTCCACTAGGTCTTGTGTCTTTATTATTCACCTCTAGGCTGTGGACTTGCTCAGAGACACAATGTCCTCCACTATTCTGTTAAGCTCAGCCTCCATGTTTGCCGGAGCTACAGCTTCTAGTCACAATTTCCTCCAACCACATTTCATGGTTTTGTTAGATATGTCACACCAGTCCAAAGGGGCTAGACCATGCTGTTGATAACTCCTTAGCACAAGTTATGACTACAGCCAATGGGAATGCATAATCAACATCTTTCAGCTGAGTTTAATGGTCATTTTGAGGAAGAGAGGAACTTTTTAGTTCAAATGGTCTTTCCAGAACTCTCTGAGTGTCAACTGAGATTCCGAGGTCACCTCAAATTACCTCCGGAAGAAGGCCTTTGTATACAGTTGGAGATGACCTGCTGGTCCATAGGCTGTATCAGAGGAGTTGTGTTAGGTGGTAAGACCTTCATAGTTATGAACTTAAAGTCCTCCAGCAAGTTGTCCTCCATTCCTGGAGGGTGAGCAGGAGCATTGTCCATGATTAACAGAACCCTCAGAGGCAGTTCTTTCTCCTCCAAATATTTCTTCATAGTTTGGCCAAACACTTTGTTCATCCATTCAGTGATGAAAATTCTGCTTACTCAGACTTTTCTGGTGGCCCTCCACACAACACTTAATTTGCTTTTCTTCATGTTTTCCCTCTTAAAAAACATTTGGTAGGCATCTTCTTTCAAAATAATCCAGTCTCATCACAGTTGAACACTTGTTGGAAAACCAAAGTCTCAGCCTCTACATACTCTCTGAACTCCTTGACAAAGGTTTCAGCAGTTTCTTTGATAGCACGGACTTCCTCTCCATGTTGCCAAAGCCAGTTCTCTTTTGGAACACCTCAAACCAACCGTGACTGGCTTTAAATTATTCACAGTTCTCGCCACTTGCTGTTGGCTTTTTGTCTGGACTTGGGCTCAGTTTGGGCTCTCCATGCACAGGCTGGACTTGGGCTCAATTTGGGCTCTTGCAGGCACAGGCAACTTGGGCTCTTTTAGACACAGGTGACTAGAATTACTGCACTGTAGTTTTCAGTAAGGGGACTTTTTCTGTTGGCTGGCTGCACGCAGTGGTGGTCATCAGCCACTAGCCATGTACCACATCAGCAAAACAAAATAACACAGGTCATTTATTATTATTGTTTATTTATAATGCAACGCCATATTCCGTAGCGCTGTACATAAATTAGGTTCAGACAAAGATAAATACAGATTAACATTTAGCAAAGGAAGGAGGGCCCTGTCTTTGAGCTAGGAATCCAATGTCCATGGTGAATTCCCAAAGTACTAAGGATAGAAACTATCAGACTTGTAGGGGATCAGGTAAGGGACAGAGCTTCCGCGGCACAGGGACAGGAGGATATACATTAGGGACATATGCTGACAGGGAGGATGGCATTGATGTGGGTGTACGTTTTGAGGGGGAGGCAAGTACAGTATGAGCAACCAGTTGAGGAACTGGAGGACTAGTTTGGGACTCAGGAAGCCATTTAGGAGAAGCACCAGGGAGCAGGGGAGGAGCTAAAACAGGGACCTGAAGCTTCTAAGAGAGGGCAGCTGACCCAGAAACATGTTGGGCATGTATGTGCACCCAGTCTATACAGGAAGAGAGTCACCTTAGAGGTGTTAATTGATGTGGAAGTACAGTCAGGTCCATAAATATTGGGGCATCGACACAATTCTAATCTTTTTGGCTCTATACACCACCACAATGGATTTGAAATAAAACAAACAAGATGTGCTGTAACTGCAGACTTTCAGCTTTAATTTGAGGGTATTTACATCCATATCAGGTGAACGGTGTAGGAATTACAACAGTTTGTATATGTGCCTACCACTTTTTAAGGGGGAGGGAGAGGGGAGGAAGAGACACATGGGAGGGAGAGGAAGTAGAATGAACACCAAAGCCACTCATTGCAAGGCCCGACATGAGCGCTGAAGGAGCTCATCGCAAGGCCAGTAAAGAAGAGGGGGGGGGGAGCTTGCAATGTGTGACAAACACCATTGCCAGGAGTTCATTTTTATTGCCGTCATTTTTGATGGGCAAGTCGCTTGTATTACATATAATAGTTGTTATAATTGCAAATTGTCATCAGACAATGTTAAATGTTACAGGCTTGCTCATGCACAATGAGCGCCAAAGGCGCTCATTGCAGGCTTTGCGATGAACCGCCACAGGCCCTTATCGCGTGTCCAGCACGACTTTGCTGCAATGAACGCCTAATTGCATGCAATCAGAAGCGCCTTCTGATTGGCTGAAAAACGATTGACAGCCATTTCAGGCAATCAGAAGGCGCCATTTCATTGCATCGGGGAGCTCTTCAAGGGAGGAGCTCTGTTAGATTTTTTTATTTTTTAGAACGTTGGGGGGGGGGGGGTTTCAAGGGGCCCTGCCGGAGACAACGTTGAGGAGGATGGGGCATCACTGGATGGCCATTTCGAATAGGTAAGTGGCCTATTTGGACTATAGGGTATTACAGGTTGTATTTATATATATATATATATATATATATATATATATATTTTAATTGTAATATTTATTTATACTGTAGAGGTGCAGGACCAGTGGACATTTTGGATTCGGCCCTTGCCTAGGGAGGAAGCAAATTTGCCGGCGTATAAGATGACTGGGCATATAAGACGACTCCCCAACATTTACACTCAAAACTGTATATTATGACCTGATAAGAGATTTGGATAGGGAGTATTTATCAAGGTATGCATAAGAAGGGTGGAGGGGGCGAGGAGAGAGTTGCAAAATATATAAAAGTGTACCCCTGTGTGCTATTATTGTTACCAGTTTTACATAAATGCCATTAGTATTAGTATTAGTGCCATTACAGTACCGGTCATTGTCACAATTGTACGGCCTCAACGCGACCGCAGCGCCTCCAGCCCGCCCCTGCATCTCCCTGTGACCAGCGATAGTGCGCAAGTCCGCATGTGCGAGCTCTGCGTAGAAAAGGGGCAGGCCGATGTGCCGCTGCTTCCCGCCACGCAGAACTGGCTGGCCCCCTGTCTCACTGCTGATGCTCGCCGCAGCCACGCTGGATGCCGCGCGATACTGGATGGTATTTAGAATGAGGTAGGCCGGCATCGAGAGGCCACTATGGGCACCAGGCGAGTATTGGAAGGCCACTATGGGCAACTATGTCTATCCCAACTGAAGTGCACCCGGCGTATAAGACGACCCCCCCACTTGGAGGCATGTTTTTCAGGGCAAAAAAGTTGTCTTATATCCCGGCAAATACAGTATTTATTTTAGGTTGTAGAGTTTTATTTTCTGTAACAGTCTTTTTTTTTTTTTTTATGTAATGTAGATTTATTATTTTGTGTAATGTAGCTTTTATTTTTTGGTGTAATGTAGGTTTCTTATTTTTTGTAATGTAGATAGAGCTTTTTTGTGCAATATAGGTGTTTTTGTATTTTTTTTAATTCTTGTAGGTGGTGTAGGGGTTAATAGGTTAGGGTATGAGGGGCTTTATAGGATGGGGGTTTACTGGGTACATTTGGGGTTAAATTGGCCCAGTTAGGGTTAAATAGTACTAGATATGGTTAAATAGGACCATATGGGGTTAAATAGGACTAGATGGGGTTAAATAGGCCTAGATGAGGTTACATAGGACTAGATGGGGTTGAGTAGGCCCAGTTAGGGTTAAAGGGGGGCAGTTGGGGTTAATGGGGTAAAGTTAGTGTTAATGGGTTAATGGATTATAGTTAGGGTTAATAGTGTAGTGTAGTGTTTAGACTTTGTGTCATGAGGGTCCCGAAGGGTTCAGATTTTTTGATTTAGTGAGGGGGGGGCTAATAGGGTAATGTAGGGTAGTGTTTGTACTTAATATCCTGAGGGTCCTGGAGGACCCTCATGGCACTTATTGGGTTACTGTTGTGGTTATTATTGTTCCATAAGGGTCTTTATAGACTCTTAAGAGACTGATGGGGTTAAATAGAGGTGTACGGTGGTCTGTATAGACCCTCATAAGAGATAGGGTTAATTAGAGAGTTATGGTGGTCTGTATAGACCCCCATGAGTGATAGGGTTAATTTGAATTGTAGCGCAGTTTCTTTAAGGACCTCTGCAGTGCCAATTTGAATTTTAAATGCAAGGGTTAATGTGGTGATCCTCCGGGGGTCCCGATGGGGACTCCGCATCATGGAGGGGTTAATGTTAATTCCCGTGGATGTACTTACTGTACCCCTTTGGCATGGGGGTAACCATTTGTGTGCTGCGGGCCCTTTAAGGCTCTGCGGAAGGGAATTTAACAATTGTAAATGCTGATCGGGACGCCTGCAGCAAGGGGTTGATGTGGGGATACTGCTGGGGTCCTGATTGGGACCCCTGCAGCATGGGGTTTATGTGGGGACACTGCAGGGACCCCCGCATCATGGGCGTTTGATTTGGCAGCAAGGGCTTTGCGAGCCATTACGAGACCTCCTTGGGTCAAGTAGGCTGAAGCTGGCTTTTTGCCATTTACGGGTTTGGCGGAAGGGGGAATCGGAGCAATTGAATAGCGGAGTGCCTTTTTGTGCTCAGGTCTCTTGAGGCCGTGAAAGATCAAAGGCTTGGAGGAAAGTAACTTTCGCTTGGAAAGAAAGTAAGGGAAAGTAGCGCACAACAAGTAACCCGATAGGAGCCTGGAAGTAGTAGGCAATTGAATAGGGAAGTAACTTGCGGCCTCCACTTACTACTACTTTTTGAAGTAAGTAGCAATTGTATGAGGCCCTGTGACCACAATGTATCAGATTTACAACTGAATGGTTTGTTCATAGCATATCTGAGCTTTATTATTCTTAGAATACTTGTTACAATGTTTCTGCCATTTTCAGCTGCATAGTAGCGATATAAAGTGGTAATACAAAAAAGCCTTTTTAATAAGTGAGGTCTCAAAAGACTTTACTTATTTTTTGGGGCTATCAGCAGCAGTGAGGTAGGTCCTCAGATTAATTTTAAATTAATGTATATTTTATGTGAATAATTAAAAGTTAAGTTTTATTTGAAGTAAGCCAATTATAGACATCCTGTCTTTTTGTCTGGATATAGCACCTGCCACATATTTTTAATGACATCCACTGCTACTGTTCTGCATTTAATGTTACATATGCATAAACATTGGACTACTTTGTCTAGATTGTACTTTTTTCTGTCTGTGTTAACCTCTAAAATTTAGATCTTGGGTCCTGGTTTTAATTTTGTGTGGAAACTGAACATAAATTGCTGTCGCTTATCACTAGAAAAAAATGATGAATGAGTTTTTGATCAGGAGATTTTTATCAACATTAGTCTGAATTTCTTTACTTTTTTGCATCTACCATATGTGCTTGAGGACAAGTCTAATTTAACTGTCATATATTAATACAAGTTAACAAAACATATTGATATAACAAACTTTATTTACAGGATATTACAACACACTCATTAGATCCCACTTCAGATCATATTCAATCATCTCCTATTTTACAAATACATACAACCTTATTCAATCGCTACTTTTTGGGGGATCTGGGCTCGCAGATAGAGGTCACAGGTTGCTTTGCTATTTTTTTTTAATAGCTTATTCAGTTTGTCAGTATAATAAAAAATATTTAAAACAATAGCATACATTACAAAACACAACCACAACATAAATTACATTACATAACTTCTCCCCGTTTTGCTAGATCTAATTTGGGGAGACCATTCCATACACATCTTAACTGAAGAATTAAGAATTTAATAGTTCCTGATTATTACATCTCTTTTTCATCAAGGATTATATTATAAATCGTATCACAGAGCCATTTATTATTACATCAATATAAATATCTCCTGACTTACCATTCGTACATGGATTACAATATTTTAATTAATCTCTTAATTTAAACCTAGCCTAATTCTAGGCCAGGCATTGGTGAGGTGGAAGGCAGACAAATCTCTCGGTTTTCATTATGGAGGAGTTTTTAGTCTTCATAAATTTCGGACCTATACTTTCCCAAATTTTCCACCTTCATTTCTTGTTTATTATAATACCCAAGTCACTGATTTCTGTTTCCATTAAGTAATTTTTTTCCAATCTATTAGTTATTTCCATCCAGGTTGGAACACTATTTTGTCTTGAAGGGACAAAATGCCACCTATTAATAATTATAATTTTACAGTGTTGCTCTCTTTGAGACACATTTTTTATCACTGACTCAGTGACCTTTAATGCAAGCAAATTATTAGGTTTTAATGTTTCCTCGTTATAGTATACATTTTTGATATCGATAGTCTCTCGTTCTTATCAATTTTTCACATGAGGTTTCTTCCCTCTTTCTAAAAAAATCAACACCTAAGCATTTCAAGTTTGAACATAATGCTTTATAATCGAGCCAATTTGCTGGTATACTAAGGAATTAAATTTTTATCTCTTCAAAGGTTCCAATTCTATTGTTAACATATAGGTCTCCTATTTTAAGTTTCTCGTATATATTAGATTTTATCTCCCCGTTTAATTTAAACTTAGATGACAGAATTTCTAACAGGAGAATTGGATGAATATATTAATCTATATTTTTTATTCAACTTTTTCCATAATTTTATATTGCTTTTTCTCAGTGTACCTTCTTTGCTATTCAATTGGCAAAACTTGCGGTCTCCAATCAAGTTACTTGCTCCAACCCACGATCGATATCGACCTATTGCTACTTGTTTCAAGGCCGCAAGGCTAAAATCCCAAATCACTATTCAATTGCTCTGATTCCCCCTCGCTAACCGCTCTGTCAAGCCCGCAAATTGCCAAAATCGAACCACAGGTTACTCGGACCAAGGGGTTTCGCAAAGCGCTTACTTCCAAATCAGAGCACTTTAAAAGCAAATAAAAAAGCAATCCTGTACTTTTATGAAGAGTGAAAGTGATGTTAAGTCTTAGAATTAATAGCTCAACATTCTCCAATACTTTATCTCATGTTCAATTTTCATTCGATCACGGCAATCAATGTGAAGTCCTACGGGCTTCAACTTCCAAGCCCGTAGGACTTTGAAAATCCAACCTCAATATTTTAAAAGTCCTATGGGCTTGGAGGTGGAAGTCTGTAAATCTTGGAAAAATGGAGGTTGGATTTCAAAGTCCTACGGCCTTAACTTACGAGTTACCGGCTTGAAAGTTGTTTAATGATGATCTCTGTTTCCATTGGCTGTTACTGCATCAGGAGTTACAATCTTGCTGTTCAAGCCCTCAAATGCTACTTCCGAAGGCAATGTTTTTCCTGATTTGCGCTATCGGCCCCTATCTTGCGATCACGGCCTATTGAATAGCAGAGTACACGTAGAACTACTTGGACACGCAACTCAGTCGCAGGAAATCAGCTGTCTGCAATCGAGTTACGGCACTGAATTGAATGAAGCTCATAGACATGATACTATGTTCAATAGATATTTTCTGGAATATCACTGCTTTGAAGTAATGTGTATTCACATTTTAGAATACAGTCTAACATTTTCTTTGGTTACTTAGTGTATTTTTTTAAGGCTGAAATTGAAAGTGATAGTGGAGAATAGGACACTTGGAGTAAAAACACCAGTCTGGCATTTTAGTTGGTTATTATCAAGCAATAACAAACCATATAAGGTCAGTTATATTGTGCACTTTAGATTAAGAATTATAAGGAAGCAGTTGTACATAGTAGAGATTGTTGGGCATAATTGTAAGAGGAAGGTTCGGGGAAATGAGAGACATATAGATATGATATAACTCCCTCCACTTTTCAAACAATCTTCATCTCCTCACTCTCAGTCACCTCCCCCTCCACCACAATCTCCACCCCCTCCTCCACAATCTCCACCACCTCCCCCACAATCTCCACCACCTCCCCCACAATCTCCTCCACCTCCAAAGTCTGAATCACAACCAAAGTCTCCCCCCCAACTGCTGTCTCCAAAATCTCCGGCATCAGCCATCCACACGCTGTCATTGTTTGTAGACGAGTGTTGCTGTCTGTAAATTTCTTGTAGCCTGTAATTCTAGAAAGGAACAAAATGAATTAAGTTATGACATGTGAAGTAATTTATATGGAAGATTTATACTGATAAAAGTAAACACTGTAGAGCGTTAAAGAGCATTGAAGGATTTATTGGGAAATTTTATGTGTGGCAACCAATATGGTCAGTAGGGCATATAAGTGGGTCAGTTTGGGCATCTCCCTGATCTGTGCACTTTATTGTAGGATTTCATACTGTTAATTGTAATGCCATTTTTGTTAAGTAGACAGAACACAGGACATTGCTAAATAACTTTTATTATGTATAGCACCGTAATATGGTTATCCTGGTCATAACATTAATAGCTGCTTACAGTTTACTGAGAAATGACAGTGATGAAGAGTTGCTCCTTATACAAAAGTAAATAGAAAATCCCATTATTAGAAAATATTTGAGGTATCAGTTTTGTAGGGTCCCACATTCCCATTTAGTTTTGTAAGTGTGAGAGCTCTGTGGTCTTATTTACATTATTTCAATGCTGGTTAGTGAACTAGGAGTAGAAAGGGCTAAGGGAAAGAAAGACAATGAGAAAAGGAGGTAGAGGAGAAACAAAGATAGTGTTGTATACTAGGTTACTAGTATTCAATTTTGGGCATTGGAAGACCACATAAAATACATTGGGGGAACATTGGGTGTCCGAGACCTTAGGGTGGATAAACATATTCCAGACAGCGTCCACATATGGCTATTGTACATTGTAAAATGCATACACATATACCATATTTGTGCCAGCAAGTCACCATGCTAGGTTTAACTCTATAAATATATTTATAAATATTTTAGATTTAACATTTTGATTTGTTTGCCCCACTTACCAATTGCAATAAAATATATGCACTTATTCTAAAGTTAATTGTAAGAGTCAACCTCTTAATTCCCTTTTCAATCACCCAGTTCCACTATACTTTCATTCCTCATACATTCTAGCCAAGAGGTGGAAGATTAGTTGGATGAGATCCTTACTAGGGTTAACATTCCCCACTCAATATATATTAAGGTAATTATTAAATTATAGTCTCGGTTCTATAATCAAATACAGATACGTACTTAATTTCTTACTCTAGTAATAAATGCAAGAAAGCCTAAAACAAAGATTAAGGTCCGTCTCACATATCTACCATTATACAAAGCCAATTAAGGTTCAGATAGGTCTATTGATCTAATAATGGTTTGGCAGAGCAGATGAGGACAGAAGTGAAATATCTGCCGGGCTCCTTGATATAAAGTAGCGGATAGGGGAAGAAGAAGTTGAGAAGGTAATCAAACAAAGAGTTGGGAGAAGGTTTCATTTAGTTACAATGCTCTAGGACTCATCCTATTATGCGTAACAAAGTAGATAGGGTAATGACTTATGTGTAAGTTTTAAGTTATTAAGTTGAATGTTTAATGTATGTTATATGCAATTTTTGTATAATATGTATATTTGGAAAAATAAACAATAAAAAAAGAAAAAAACAATTATAAGAGTCAAGTAAGCAGATGTCTTATATATAAATATAGAGCAATGGTAAAAAAAAGTTATAGAGAAAGGTCATACAGACTAATGAGAGTAGTTGAGTCTGAAATAAAAGCTTTTAGAAAAGTAACTAAAAAAGTATTCACAGATGATATACAGACTTTGTAAAACCCAGATAATTTCTTGTACAAGCATAATACAAGGAGCAGCTTGTCTGATTCATATGACCTCTCTAATGTGTATTCATGGCTGGCAATAGAAAACTATACAAACAGCTTAGAACCTCTATACAATGAATGTATATATATATATATATATATATATATATTTTTTTTTTTATAACTCACCACATATATATATATTTATTTTTTTAACTCACCACATAAAGCAAGGCTCCCATGATTACAGCTTTCATCTTAGCATCCATGTCCATGGGAAATTGGAAGATGACTTCTGTAGATCCACTTTCTTTCTCTTTTTTTATCTGGGCCACAAGATCATTTCCATTCACACTAATTATCTGAGGGGCAGAATATTATAGGATTAAAAATTAATAAGGTTTTTAATTTGTCTGTTCATTTATCAGTTCTAGCTCTGGGTATTCTGTTTTACGAACCATTGGTATAATGTTCATGCTATACATACTTTCATATTGACCTTTTGGTAATCTTTCTCTAATATTATCTGTTGGTTACCTGTTTATACTAGACCCTTACCAATTTATCTAATGTGCACACATTCATGTTATTAGTAGTCTCAAAAAAGTAATTTTGTGTACTTTTACAAGAAAATATAACTACTATTTTAGTATTTTTAGTATATTCTTTTGGCAAATTTTGTTTAAATTGATGATCAGCATACAAATCAGAACAAAAACAATTTAATAAAATCTGGAAAGGTTTCTGTGCAGATCTCCCATATGGAACCACTAGAGACACTTTGGGTTATATAAATTTGGGTTACCTATCTCTATGTCCTGTGTTTTCTGTAGGGTGTATCCAACAGAGTTAAAGTTTACCCCCACATAAAACATGGAAAGTAGAATATATTATGTTCTATTTCTGCTTTACCCTATTTGATAAATATATCCTAGTGTCATCTCTTTCTGCCAAATCTCAATTACAGGACATATTGTGTCAGTTTATCAGCCAGTCAAAGGGGAACACAACAAAAAGGAATATATCTCAGATGACAACATTGAATGCTCATAGTAAATATGAACAAGAATGAGGAGGATACAGCATGTGGACATAGATTCCTTGTAGGAAAGATTTAGATAATAACAGGATTTTGCAAAAAAAAAAATTCTCTGTAGTACACAGATTCCTCTACTTTCGAGAGACAGAAGACGTTTGGGGGATATTGACAACAAAAATCTGTTTTTGTGAAAGGATATAGTGTAGGTCAAGTCTAGGTCATTTATTTTCAGCAAGGAACCATTTTTTTAAAGAAGTGGCGCCCCTTGCAGAGAAGCACCCTTAGTTTGCCTAATGGGTTATCCGTATCAAATCCTAGGGAGATAATTCCCTTATAGTGTTTGCCACTGATTTAAATAGAGGTATAATATGGGTATATTTACAATTTGGCCAACAAGTTTATTATAATTTTATTTAATCCAAGATAACAACGGCGAATATAAAAAAGGAAGGTTAAAAACAATGGGAAAAGATCCTCTGAGAAATAGTGATATGATTCACCTTTAAACAATATATAGAGATATGTACTTTCTCTTTATTCATAGAGGAGAAGTTATAGTATTCCACTGAAAATAACTCTATTGGCACATATCTAAGGTCTATTGTTTGGTCCTTGCAATCGGAAATCCCATATAGACTATCTGTCATGCAATTGTTGGAGATAATATGGTATAAAAAAGGCACTATTTACAAATCAATAGGCAGCCAGAATTTATAGGAGACTTAGTTATAGAAATATCTCCTGTTAGTTAACTATGGGATTGTAAAATATCAATCCTAATACATTAGGACATTTACTACCCACATGCTGGTCTCTATTAGGTATAGACGATACTCTTGTCTTTGTTAGTAAAATAGATCCTATTATGGGTTACTGTGTCCTTGCTTATTTGAGAAAGACGTCACAGCATGTTGAAACGCGTCAGGCATAGGCGTATACACGCATACGTGCGTCATCATGCACGACGCTGTCCACGCACAACTAGGAAGTGAAGCCATGCAGCATTAGCGTTCCTAGCAAGAAGCATGGCACTAGTTTGATAACTCTGATACTACATAGTATGGGTCTCGTAGAAGTTCTTAGGAGCAATATATAGGCCACAAGAAACAATAGGGAGCCCGTTTAAGCATTGGTAATCCACGATTGGATACCTTCATAATTAAATAGAAAATAAGCAAGGACACAGTAACCCATAATAGGATCTATTTTACTAACAAAGACAAGAGTATCGTCTATACCTAATAGAGACCAGCATGTGGGTAGTAAATGTCCTAATGGATTAGGATTGATATTTTACAATCCCATAGTTAACTAACAGGAGATATTTCTATAACTAAGTCTCCTATAAATTCTGGCTGCCTATTGATTTATAAATAGTGCCTTTTTTATACCATATTATCTCCAACAATTGCATGACATATAGTCTATATGGGATTTCTGATTGCAAGGACCAAACAATAGACCTTAGATATGTGTCAATAGAGTTATTTTCAGTGGAATACTATAACTTCTCCTCTATGAATAAAGAGAAAGTACATATCTCTATATATTGTTTAAAAGTGAATCATATCACTATTTCTCAAAGGATCTTTTTCCATTGTTTTTAAAGTGTTTTTAACCTTCCTTTTTTATATTCGCTGTTGTTATCTTGGATTAAATAAAATTATAATAAACTTGTTGGCCAAATTGTAAATATACCCATATTATACCTCTAATGGGTTATTCGGCCATGTGCAGGACATTAAAAAATTACTTTTAATGAACTCTTTCACTTTAAAATCTATCTGTATTTGTGTCTATCTATCTATCTATCTATCTATCTATGTATGCATCGGTATTTGTGTCCGTCTATCTATCTCTCTAAAGATATATATGTCCAATAGCAGACTAGGAAAATGTTCTGTCAGAGATCTATATCTTCCCACCCAATGCTGAGAAACAAAAATATAATGAAAGTAGATACAAGATACAAAATTAATAATTTCCTTTAGTTTAAGGCACCTGAATTGGATCCTCACAGACAGCAGTAAACACAGGTTCTTGATATGCATTCTGGATGGAAAACTTCTGTATACCTGTTGTATTGCACAACTTCACAAAACCAATAGGGTGTCTGTACGGTGCATCAATCTGCAGCTGCAAAGACATAATATTAAGAAATCAAATGCCAGATTATGAATAGCAAAGCCACATTATGTATAGTTCATGTTGCTGTTCCACTGGACGGAATACAGTTTCTATCATCTTTAAATCACACCATATTATGTTGGCAACAGAGGACCACATAGCAAAACAATGTAAATTTGGTATATTAACCAAAACAGTGGTAAAAAATAAACTAAATTATGCACTTATTAATGACAGAATTACACGCATTCTGGAAGACTCTATTGCTACTTTTTATATGATCTGGAAACCACAGTTAGCCCCAACTCACTGACTGAACATTTGACATAACAAAATGAAAAATAGTTTACAGAAACTTAATGAGACAAAAGCATAAAGGGAGAATTGGAGAGGCTGAGATTATTTTCATTCCTGACTAAACTGAAAAAACCCTTATGGATAGATGAGGAGATCCTGTGGTCCTAACTCTGGTTACGGTCCCTGGGACGACAAAGAGGGACAAACCACAACGTAATCCTTCCTAAGTAAGTCTAAAGGAGTGGGTAGAGAGATTAAACTGAAGAAGAGGAAAACATTTCTCAGGTTATTTAATTTCTTGTTTGATGTTTATGTTTATTTGAACTTATTTTTTCTGTTTGTTTATCCTTTTTCTTTTTCTTTTTTTATATTTAATAAAAATAAATAAAAATAGAAGAGATACACTGTATAGTATTACAATAATTTGAATATTTTTGGTTGAAATTACTTGTTATTACAAAACATGTTGTAATTTTGTTTTAAATCATGATACTTATTTTCGTCAAACAAAACTTGAAAGTAAAAAAAACCACCATAATTACACCAGTTATTAAGAAACCCTTATCTTACCAAGCTTCTTTTACTATTGCTCTATCTCTCTGCTTCCTTGGTATCAAAACTGCTTGAGCTACTCTTCTATAACTGCCTATCCCAATTAATTTCCTCAAACTCCCTTGACTCCCTCCAATTTGGCTTCTGGCCTCAACATTCCACAAAGATAGCTATCACTAAAATTACTAATGATTTGGTCACCTCCAAGTAAAATTGTAATTCTCCTGAATCTATCTTTTTGCTGTCTTTGATACAGTTGACCATCCTCTGTTTATCCAAATTTTCGACTCTCTTGGCATCCATGACACAGCCCACAGATCATCATTTGACCTGCTAGAAATGAGACTACCTTGGATTTAGTGATCACAAATAATATTGATATCGTATCAAATATTGAAATAGTGGAACCTTTGGGAAACAGTGATCACAACACAGACTCAAATAAATTGAAAAAAAAAAAACTGTAAGGACCAGACAAAAAATTATTTTTAAAAAGGCAGATTTTAATGATCTAAGGGCAGAAATGTAAAATATAGACTGGGACAAATAACAGGCAGGTAAAAATACTGAACATAAATGGACAACGTTCAAATCCATATTAAATATAATTTTTTATGTGTTGTTCGGTTGTTTCTGACTCTCCGTGACCACACACCATAACATCTTTTTAAGTCCATGGTCATTGCAGAGATACTGAATTGAGTTGCCAGTTCCATCTCCAGTGGGCCACAGCACACAGCTAATGGTATTCTGGCATTCCTAGGTGGTCTCCCATCACAGTACTGACCAGGCCCAACCCTGCTCGCATTCAGGGTGGTGTGACCTCGTGGTTCCCTGACTTGGAATCGAACAGTGGTGAAAACACTAAATCAACAGCGGTGAAATCACTAAATCCTAACCACTGGACCACCAGGGAACCCTTAAATATACATACTTATCACCATAAACCATGCGGAAATAAAAGTAATGTCAGAAATTTTGATGAATAAAATCCAATTTTATATTGGATATTATAAGCTAATACAATAATCCTATTATTAAACTTTCTTTTATATCCAATGTATTAATATGTTATATTCTCTATACATTTATATATATATGTACAGCGCTACTGAATATGTCGGCGCATTATAAATAAACTATAAACTATAAACTAGCGACTTGCCCGTCAAAAAATGACGGTCAATAAAAGAAAGTGTTGAAATGCTATTTGCCACACAATGTGAGTGTACTGTGTGCCTCAACTATATAGACCCCTCTAACACACTAATGAACGCATGTAATAACACTATAAGTGCCATGAGGGTCATCCAGGACCCTCATGACCCAAAGTGTAAGCACTACACCATTTTAACCCGGTCACTTATGGCGGTCTATCCAGACCCTCATAAGCCTCTTTTTAACTCCATCAGTCCCATACGGGTATATTATGACCATTATGGGCCTGTTACAACCCAACATTAACCACATAAGTGCCATGATGGTCCTCAAGCATCATCATGACAGTAAGTATAAACACTACACTGCACTATACCCCCCCAATAAAACATTAAATATCAACTAAACACCCTCTACACTAACCTATTAACACCTACACTACCTACCTACCCCCTAATAACCCCTCCCCACCACTGTAATTACAGAAATAAAAAAACTAAAGTCATAAAAAATAAAAAATCTACATTACATGTATGGACCCCCTTGAGTGACAGGTTAATTAGCGGTTTATGGGGGTCTGTATTGACTCCCATCAGTGAGGGGGTTAATTAAGGGCTTATGGGGGGCTGTATTGACCCTCCTTAGTGATGGGGTTAATTAAGGGTTTATGGGGGTCTGTATTGACCCCCATGAGTGAGGGGGTTAGTTAAGTGCTTATGGGGGTCTCTATTGATCCCCATGAGTGACAGGGTTAATGAAGGGCTTATGGGGGTCTATATTGACCCCCATGAATGACAGGGTTAATTAGGGGTTTATGGGGGTCTGTATTGACCCCATGAGTGACAGGATTAATGAAGGGCTTATGGGGGTCTATTTTGACCCCCATGAGTGAGGGGGTTAATGAACTGCTTATGGGGGTCTGTATTGACCCCCATGAGTGACACAGTTAATGAAGGGCTTATGGGGGTCTGTATTGACCCCCATGAGTGACACAGTTAATGAAGGGCTTATGGGGGTCCATATTGACCCCCATGAATGACAGGGTTAATTAGGGGTATATGGGGGTCTGTATTGACCCCTATGAGTGAGGGGGTTAATTAAGTGCTTATAGGAGTCTGTATTGACCCCCATGAGTGACACAGTTAATGAAGGGCTTATGGGGGTCTGTATTGATCCCCATGAGTGAGGGGATTAATTAAGTGCTTATGGGGGTCTGTATTGACCCCCATGAGTGACAGGGTTAATGAAGGCCTTATGGGGGTCTATATTGACCCCCATGAGTGAGGGGGTTAGTGGAGTGCTTATGGGGGTCTGTATTGACCCCCATGAGTGACAGGGTTAATTAGGGGTTTATGGGTGTCTGTATTGACCCCCATGAGTGATGGGGTTAATTAAGTCCTCATGGGGGTCTGTATTGACCCCATGAGTGACAGGGTTAATTAAGTGCTTACGGGGGTCTGTATTGACCCCCATGCGTGAAAGGGTTAATTAAGTGCTTATGGCGGTCTGTATTTACTCCCATGAGTGACAGAGTTAATTAGGGGTTTATGGGTGTATGTATTGACCCCCATGAGTGACAGGGTTAATGAAGGGCTTATGGGGATCTGAATTGACCCCATGAGTGACAGGGTTAATGAAGGGCTTATGGGGGTCTATATTGACCCCCATGAGTGAGGGGGTTAATGAAGTGCTTATGGGGGTCTGTATTGACCCCCATGCGTGAAAGGGTTAATTAAGTGCTTATGGCGGTCTGTATTGAGACCATGAGTGACAGGGTTAATGAAGGGCTTATGGGGGTCTATATTGACCCCCATGAGTGACTGGGTTAATTAGGGGTTTATGGTGGTCTGTATTGACCCCCATGAGTGACAGGGTGATAGTGTATATTTGTTTTCTTTTATAGTCCTTTAAGGACCTGTAACGTGGGAATTTTGAATTTTCATTGCAGCTGTGGTCTCCGATCGCGTGCGATCGGGACCCCCACTGCAATGGTTAATGTGGGGTTAATGCAGGTCTCCGAGCTTATCTCGGATCCCGTGGGGTTAATACGGGTTTCTGATCTTATCTCGGATCCCTTCTTGGGTAGGTTGTACGTGGCTGGGCTGTCAGCCTCGTTTTCATTTTTTTCGGCGGCCATTTTTTCTCTCAGATTTTCGTGTGTCTGAACTCGGGAATTTGGACTTAAATGGAGGTGTAACTTCACACTCAGAGGTCCTGGATGCCCCTCCTTGCTATGAGTAAGCTTTTTGTGAGTATTTGGTGTGTTTTGACTGTTTTTAGGTGCGCGCGGTTCGGCCGTTATGGTCATATTTTTTGTGCCTGTTTGTTACGTTAAGGTTGGTTCTGAGGTTAATGCAGGTTTCCGAGCTTATCTCGGATCCCTTCTTGGCAAGTTGTACGTGGCTGTGCTTTGAGCCCCGTTTTTGTTTTTTTCGGCTAATCGTAGTTTGACAACTATTGTATGTGACTAGCGAATTGCCCGATGTTTGCGAGGTCGTAATGTGTGGTAACGTGTCTCGTATGGTGTTTGCGTGTGTAGCCTCGTTTTCGTTTTTCTCTCGCTTATCAAAGTTTTTATTGTGCAAACTCTTTTAGTTTGAGTGAAATAAAGGTGTAAGTTGCATTTTTGAAGTCCTGGATGCTCCCTGTTGCTGTAGGTAAGGTTTTTATGTATGTGCTGTGTGTATGTATTGTGTTTTTAATTTTGTATTGTTCGCGAGTTGCGTCCGAGTGTTGCGAGGCCGTAATGTGTGTGAACGTGTATCGTATGTTGTTTGCGAGTGTCGTAATGTGTGTGTCGTGTTATTTGCGTTGCGACGTGAAGTTTGCGAGGGTCACAGTTGCTGGCATGGAGCGCCTTCGGCGCTCCATGCTAGCAACTGAGGCCCTTGCCCAGTGCCCTCGTTTTGCGAGGGCCTTGGCTTGCTGCGCGAGCCGCGGCCCTCACTACGCGAGCCCACAAGCGTGAGCAACGGCCAGTACGCTCACAACTATATATGTGATAATAATATGCATGCCATTTCATTTGTGGAAATATCTATGTAAACATGCTTTATTTTAAAATTCTCACTGAAAAGATAAGGTTTAGAATAACAGAACACTCCTTTAGATTCCCATACATATACAGACTTTACGTCTGCAAAGATTAGCTCTCAAGGCAATACATTTCTCCTTGATGTATACATAAGTGACACCAACTTGCTAAGCATGTCTTGGAAATTCCTAGGATAATTCGAAGGTCCAAGAGCCCTATCTTGTGGCTCAAGGAATAAAATGTTTATATAAAAATATATATTCAATGTTAAGATTTAAATATGTGATGACATAATAAGAACATTTGATTGGATGATAAGAACACATGCCCTGATTGGAACGTTTGATAAGCAAATGAAGTTGGGGGTATAATTAAGGGAATTTAGCTGACAAGGGCAGATACTGAAAGAAAAGGGGATTGGAGAAAAAAAGCTGATCAACAAGGAGACACACTTTGATGAACTTCTTAAAAAGAATACTTTAAAATTATTGGCATTTTTCCCAAACACATAGAATCTTAAACATGCATTTTACAAAGAGATTTAGACAACTCACTAGGGAAATAGTTTACACACTCACATATCAAGAACTTCTCAAAAGATCCAAAATGCCAGTAATTTGATGGAACCAAAATAAAAGAACCAGGTATTATTTTAAGTATAATATTCCTCCACATGTTATTTCTTTTTCATTACAATCATTTAAATATTTTATTAATATAATATAGAATAAATCACTATATCAATATTCTCTGATATAAATATATACAGTCAGGTCCATAAATATTGGGACATCGACACAATTCTAAACTTTTTGGCTCTATACACCACTACAATGGATTTGAAATTAAACTAACAAGATGTGCTTTAACTGCAGACTTTCAGCTTTAATTTGAGGGTATTTACATCCAAATCAGGTGAACGGTGTAGGAATTACAACAGTTTGTATATGTGCCTCCCACTTTTTAAGGGACCAAAAGTAATGGGACAATTTGCTGCTCAGCTGTTCCATGGCCAGGTGTGTGTTATTCCCTCATTATCCCATTTACAAAGAGCAGATACAAGCTCCAGTGTTCATTTCAAGTGTGCTATTTGCATTTGTTGCTGTTAACTCTCAATATGAGATCCAAAGAGCTGTCACTATCAGTGAAGCAAGCCATCATTAGGCTGAAAAAACAAAAACAAACCCATCAGAGAGATAGCAAAAACATTAGGTGTGACCAAATCAACTGTTTGAAACATACTTAAAAAGAAAGAATGCACCGGTGAGCTCAGCAACAAAATACCCGGAAGACCACAGAAAACAACTGTGGTGGATGACCGAATAATTATTTCCCTGGTGAAGAAAACACCCTTAACAACAGTTGGCCAGATCAAGAACACTCTCCAGGAGGTAGGTGTATGTGTGTCAAAGTCAACAATCAAGAGAAGACTTCACCAGAGTAAATACAGAGGGTTCACCACAAGATGTAAACCATTGGTGAGCCTCAAAAACAGGAAGGCCAGATTAGAGTTTTCCAAACAACACCTGAAAAAGCCTTCACAGTTCTGGAACAACATCCTATGGACAGATGAGACTAAGATCAACTTGTACCAGAGTGATGGGAAGAGAAGAGTATGGAGACGGAAAGGAACTGCTCATGATCCAAAGCATACCACCTCATCAGTGAAGCATGGGGGTGGTAGTGTCATGGCGTGGGCATGTATGGCTGCCAATGGAACTGGTTCTCTTGTATTTATTGATGATGTGACTGCTGACAAAAGCAGCAGGATGAATTCTGAAGTGTTTCGGGCAATATTATCTGCTCACATTCAGCCAAATGCTTCAGAACTCATTGGACGGCGCTTCACAGTGCAGATGGACAATGACCCAAAGCATACTGCAAAAGCAACCAAAGAGTTTTTTAAGGGAAAGAAGTGGAATGTTATGCAATGGCCAAGTCAATCACCTGATCTGAATCCGATTGAGCATGCATTTCACTTGTTGAAGACAAAACTGAAGGAAAAATGCCCCAAGAACAAGCAGGAACTGAAGACAGTAGCAATAGAGGTCTGGCAGAGCATCACCAGGGATGAAACCCAGCGTCTGGTGATGTCTATGCGTTCCAGACTTCAGGCTGTAATTGACTGCAAAGGATTTGCAACCAAGTATTAAAAAGTGAAAGTTTGTTTTATGACTGTTAATCTGTCCCATTACTTTTGGTCCCTTAAAAAGTGGAAGGCACATATACAAACTGTTGTAATTCCTACACCGTTCACCTGATTTGGATGTAAATACCCTCAAATTAAAGCTGAAAGTCTGCAGTTAAAGCACATCTTGTTTGTTTCATTTCAAATCCATTGTGGATTAGAATTATGTCGATGTCCCAATATTTATGGACCTGACTGTATATATATATATATATATATATATATATATATATATATATATATATATATACATTTACATCATACATCAATTAGAGATAATACTATAATTCAATTATAAAATCATAAGATATTAAAAGAGTATGGGCCTCATTCAATTAACGGCCGTAGGAGATGCGTGGCCGCAAGGACCGGCCGCAGGTTACTTGTGTATTCTATTCCCTTGCGGCCAAGGGCTCCGGCAGGCTTGCGGCTGGCGCCCTGTTATCCCTTGCAGCCGCCCACGCAACAGGAAAGCCTTTGATCTTACACGGCCGTAAGAGTTTCGGACGCAAGAAAGCCAAGGTCGCTATTCAAATGCTACGTGAACCCTTTCGTCAAGGCCGTAATTAGCTAAAACCGAGCCGCAGCTTACTTACTCCAAAAAGGTCCGGCTAGCACCAATTAAGCACAAGTGATTGGAGGTGTTAGCATTCATAGCACAACATTCCCCTACACTCAAATCTGAAAATCGTTTTTTTTTTTTTTTTGTAATTCATGTTCAATTTCCGTGTCCAGAGTCCCACGGGCTTGGAGCACATCAGACCCGCAAAGGCTGCGGGATTAGCCTCCATCAAGTCAGTAAATGGGTCAAATAGACACACAGGTCGTAAAGGGCTTACTTGCAAATCGTAACATAGAAAAGCCATCCTGTACTTTTATTAAAAGTGAAAGTGATGTTTGGTTTTAGAATTAATAGCTCAACATTCCCCTACTCTCAAATCCGCAAATAAAGATATTTAATTTCATGTTTAATCTTCGTGTTCTATCTATCATGCAAGCCCGCACGGATTTGAATAACGAGCTACGGGCTTGGAGGACATTCACCCTCCAAGGCCGCACAGGCTTGAATAACGAGCTACGGGCTTGGTCATTGAAGTCCGTGGGACTTGGACGGATTTTAAACCTAAAAATCAAAGATTATAATTTGGCGATGTGCAAGCTTGAGAATGTTTTGCTATTAATCCTCATGTCCCCCATTGTGTTCCCCATAATTTACAGTGCTTTGCAGTGCTGGATTGAATATATATTGGCTAATACAATGCTTTGAGTTTGCGGCCTTTCACCTCCGAACCCGTACGGGTTTTAACAAGGACAAGCCCGCGGGACTTGGGCCGGAAAATAAACCGGACAAGAAATATCGGATTTGGGCGATGTGCAAACTTGAGAGGGTGCTGCTATTAATCCTCATGTCCCCCATTATGATGCCTACCATTTACAGAGCTTTACAGTGGCATCTAGAATTTATATATGCATTTACAGTTTTCCGACTTTGCGGCCTTAAAACAAAATGTACGGGCGCAAGAGAAACGCTTGCGGCCGATTGCATGATTTGCGGCCGGCCATAAGGGGGATATCCTTGCGGCGGCGTCAAATGAATAGCAGGGTAGCAGTAGCGCTACTCAGGGCCGTAAGATGGACGCACGGAATCGCAGCATTGCGGACATTTTACGGCCGTTAATTGAATGAGGCCCTATGATAGTTTAATAAATAGAAATGTGTGACATACCAAAAATTCTAGTTAATATTAATAAAGGTTATTGATATTGGTAATATCAACACATAAATTGCCAAAACCCACAACATATTATTATGGAAGCATGTGCTTGTGATTTTATATCCGATATATTATATTAAGAGGTAGATTGTTGTTATATTTACTAGAATTATGCTTAGTGAAATTTAATTGAACTAAAATCATTTATAGTTTATTTTTACATTTCCAAGATGGCCGATAGAGCCACGCTTAACCATAGCCTACTGGCTGATATGATTTTATCTTATTTGCAATTAATCTGATACAACGTTTTTGATATAAATATATTAGATTAGTTGATATTCGTTATTATCAATACATTTTATTTTATAGAGAGCAACATGTGTCTATAAATTACTTCTGAACTCAAAATGTATTATTCTAAGTTTTTAGAAGAGTAAATCACAACCCATGTGGCTTAACAATGATTTAAAGAACAAGATACAGAGTACTGTATAAACTCGAGTATAAGCCGAGTTTTTCAGCCCTTTTTTTAAGGCTAAAAAGGGCCCCCTCGGCTTATACTCGAGGGGGCCCCCCCCGTGTCTCTCTAACACCCCCGTGTCTCTCTAACCCCCCTGTGTCTCTCTACCCCCCCCGTGTCTCTCTACCCCCCCGTGTCTCTCTACCCCCCCGTGTCTCTCTACCCCCCTGTGTCTCTCTAATCCTCTCGTGTCTCTCTAACCCCCCGTGTCTCTCTAACCCCCCTGTGTCTCTCTACCCCCGTGTCTCTTTCCCTCCCCCCCATCCTCATCCTCAACCCCCCTCCTCACTTTCTCCCCTCTAAATACCTCCCCCTCACTTCCCTGCTTCTTCTCCGGCCTTTGCTCCTCCAGTCTTGACCCCGGCGTGCATGTGACGTCACATGCGCGCCGCGTCATTAGCATATACCGGGTGCCGGCACCCGGTATATGCTAATGGCGTGACGTCACATGCGCGCCGATAATGGCGTGACGTCACATGCGTGCCGGTATATGCTAATGACGCGGCGCGGATGTGACATCCCATGCCCCCCGGGGTCAAGACGGAAGGAGCAGAGTCCGGAGAAGAAGCAGGTAAGTGAGGGGGGGTTGAGGAGGGGGTTGATGAGGAGGAGGGAGGTTGAGGAGGGGGGTTGAGGTTGAGGGGGGGGTGAGGAGGGGGTTGATGAGGAGGAGGGAGGTTGAGGAGGGGGGTTGAGGTTGAGGGGGGTTGAGGAGAGTGTTGAGGATGGGGGGGTTGATGATGAGGATGGGGGGTTGAGGATGAGGATGGGGGGTTGAGGATGAGGATGGGGGGTTGATGGGAGGGTTGAGGAGGGGGTGGAGGGTGGGGGCTTGAGGATGGGGGGTTGAGGAGGGGGTTGATGAGGAGGAGGGAGGTTGAGGAGGGGGGTTGAGGTTGAGGGGTGGTGAGGAGGGGGTTGAGGATGGGGGGGTTGAGGATGAGGATGGGGGGTTGATGGGGGTTGAGGATGGGGGGTTGAGGAGGGCGGGTTGAGGAGTGCGTTGATAAGGAGGAGGGAGGTTGAGGTTGAGGAGGGGGGATGAGGTTGTGGGGGGTGAGGAGGGGGTTGAGGATGGGAGGGTTGAGGATGAGGATGGGGGTTGAGGGGGGAGGATGAGGATGGGGGGTTGAGGAGTGAGGTTGAGGGGGGGTTGAGGAGGGAGGATGAGGAGGGAGGTTGAGGAGGGGGTTGAGGACGAGGAGGGAGGATGCGAAGGGGGTTGAGGATGAGGAGGAAGGTTGAGGTTGAGGAGGGGGTTGAGGATGGGGGGGTTGAGGATGAGGGGGTTGAGGATGAGGAGGGAGGTTGAGGATGAGGAGTGGGGTTGAGAATGAGGAGGGGGGTTGAGAATGAGGAGGGGGGTTGAGGAGGGTGGTAAGGGAGGGGGGAAGAGACACAGGGAAGGGAGAGGGGAGAAGAGACACAGGAGAGAGAGGGGGGACACAGAAGGCACAAGAGGGACACAGGGGGCAGCACATTTCCCACCCTCGGCTTATACTCAAGTCACTCATTTTACCCAGTATTTTGTGGTAAAAAAGGTGCCTCGGCTTATACTCGGGTCGGCTTATACTCGAGTATATACGGTAAATAAAAAACATTTATTTATACAAAATAAAAAAAGAGGGGACAGAGACATACAGTATCTCACAAAAGTGAGCACACCCATCACATTTTTGTAAATATTTTATTATATATTTTCATGTGACAACACTGAAAAAATGACACTCTGCTACAATGTAAAGTAGTCAGTGTACAGTCTGTATTACAGTGTAAATTTGCTGTCCCCTCAAAATAAGTCAACACACAGCTATTAATGTCTAAACTGGTTCATTCAGGGAACCATGAATGCCAACATGTACTGTGACATACTGAAGCAGAGCATGATCCCCTTCCTTCGGAGACTGAGCTGCAGGGCTGCATTTCAACATGATAACAACCACAAACACACCTCCAAGAACACTACTGCCTTGCTAAAGAAGCTGAAGGTAAAGGTAATGAACTGGCCAAGCATGTCACCAGACCTAAACCCTATTGAGCATCTGTGGGGCATCCTCAAACAGAAGGTGAGGGAGTGCAAGGTCTCTATCATCCACCAGCTCCATTATGTCATCATGGAGGAGTGGAAGAGGACTCCAGTGGCAACCCATGAAGCTCTGGTGAACTCCATGCCCATGAGGGTTAAGGCAGTGCTGGAAAATAATGGTGGCCACACAAAATATTGATACTTTGGGGCCAATTTGGACATTTCCACTTAGAGGTGTACTCTTGTTGCCAACGGTTTAGACATTAATGGCTGTGTGTTGAGTTACTTTGAGGGGACAGCACATTTACACTGTTATACAGGCTGTACACTTACTACATTACATTGTTACACAGTATCATTTCTTCAGCGTTGTCCCATGAAAAGATATAATAAATATTTACAAACATGTGAGGAGTGTACTCACTTTTGTGAGATACTGTATGTACAAGGAAATCAACAAGGCTTACAAAAGGGCTATTAGACTGGCTAAAATAAAAATAAAATGAAAAGTCAGGTGCAAAGGAGAGTAAGGCTAACCCTAAAATCTTTTTTAAATTTATGAATGGGAAGAAGGCCGGGAAGGAAGCTATAGGAACATTACAATGTTAATCAGGCTGTCTGATAATAAGTGACCAGGAAAAGGCAGATGAGGTAAATAGGTTCCTTTCTTCTGTATATACAAGAGAGGTATCAGTGTTTGGGACACTGCAACAAAATGGGGATACATTACATTAACCAAATAATTGGTTAACACAGGGAAAAATCCAAAATAGGTTGGAAAAAATAAATGTTAATAAAGCCCCAGCTCCTGGTGGACTACATTATTATTATCCTTTATTTATAACGCACCAACATTATCCTACATCCAAGGCTACTGAGGTAACTGGGTTCTGTAATAGCCAAGCCATTATATCTAATTTCTCAAGACTCACTCACCACAGGGTCGCTACCATATGACTGGCGAAAAGCAGATGTGATACCTATATTTAAGAAGGGAGCAAGAACAAATCCAGGGAATTATAGACCTGTAAGCCTGACTTCTCTAGTGGGTAAAGATTTTAGAAGAGTTAATGGATAATATACAAGCTTACAAGTAAGTAGGAGGAATTAGAGATTTATGAGGTATAGGTCATGTCAATAAAATAGAATTAGCTTCTATTATTATTATTATTATTATTATTATTATTATTTATTAGTAACCCACCAACATAATCCGTAGTGCTATACATGGGTTATGATGAAGGCAAAAACAATAGCAGTATTAAAATGTTGCAAAGGATGGAAGGCCCTGTTTGAACTTAGAATCCATTGTCCAAAGAGCTTTCCCCAAAGCACCTTGCAAGATTGAAAACTCACAATCTTATAATCTAAACATTGTTAACTTTTTATGAGGAAGTTAGTAGGAACCTGAAATAATGAATGTAGATTTTTTGTATTTTGCAAAGACTTTTGATACAGTCTTACATAAAAAGACTATTGTGCAAACTAAGGGATGCAGTAATTGTAGTAAATATCTGCTCATGGATTGAGAGCTGGCTAAAAGACAGGAAGCAAAGGGTTGCTGTAAATGGCACAGACTCAGATTGGACTAATGTGGTAAGTGGGGTTCCTCAGGGGTTAGTATTAGGTTCTCTCCTTTTAAACATATTTATTAATGACTTAGAAGTAGGATTGGAAAGTATTGCCTCCAATTTTGTTGATGACACTAAGTTGTGCAAGGTAATAAATCCGACAATGATTTCCCTTTTACATAAATTCAAGAAATGGGCAACTAAATGACAGATGAGATTTAATACGAATAAATATAAAAGTTATACATTTAGAAAGGAAAAATCACCATGTATTAATGGAGCAAATCTAGGTGGACAACCACCTAGGTAACAGTGCTCAATGCCAAGCAACATATGCAAAGGCAACTAAAATATTAGCATGTATTAAGAAGGGTATAGAAGCCACAGAAGCAAATATCATTCTGCCACTATACAAATCTCTAGTACGCCCTCATTTGGAATATGGAGTACTATTTTGAGCATTACTTCATAAAAAGGACATTTTAGAGCTGAAAAAGTACAGAGAAGAGTAACAAAACTAATAAGGGGAATAGAGATTCAAATAAATGAAGAAAGACTAACCAAATTAAACACATTTTCTCTAGAAAAAAAGGCATCTAAGATGGGTTATGATTGCCTAATATAAATATATCCAGGGTCAATATAATGCTTTGTCAAGTAGACTTTTTGTGCCAAGAGGTTTTCAACTGACAAGAGGACATCCTTTGAGTTTAAAAGAAAAAAAATTTCATCTTAAAGAAAGAAAAGGGTTCTTCACAGTAAGGGTGGTTAATCTGTGGAATTCTCTACCAAAGGAGGGAGTGTCAGCGGATTTGATGGATAAATTTAAAAAGGAATTGAATATATTTTTGAATAAAAAGGGCATACAGAGTTATCCTGGATAACTAGAGAAGGGTGTATTTTTTCAGGGAGGAATCCAATTGACAGTATCAGGGGTCAGGGAGGAATTTATTTTTCACCCTTTTCAGACAATTGGCACTGTTTAAGTATTTTTTTTTTGTTTGCCTTCCTCTGCTTCAATTAACAATTACCGTATATATACTCGAGTATAAGCCGAGTTTTTCAGCCCTTTTTTAAGGCAAAAAAGGTCCCCATCGGCTCATACTCGAGTCACTCTCCCCCCCCCCCCGTGTCACTCTATTTCCCCCGTGTCTCTCTAACCCCCCTCATGTCTCTCTAACCCCCCATGTCTCTCTCTACCCCTCCGTGTCTCTTTCCCTCCCACCTCCTTAACCTAAACCCCCCTCAACCCACCTCCTCCACCTAAACCCCCCTAAATACCTCCCCCTCTCCCCTCACTTACCTGCTTGTGCTCCGGCCTCCGCTCCTTGACCCGGCGCCGGCGCGCATGTGACGTCACATGCGCGCCGCGTCATTAGCATATACCGGGTGCCGGCACCCGGTATATGCTAATGACGCGGCGGGCATGTGACGTCACATGCGCGCCGGGTCAAGGAGCGGAGGCCGGAGCACAAGCAGGTAAGTGAGGGGAGAGGAATTTAAGGGGGTTTAGGTGGAGAGGGGGGGTTGAGTGGGGTTTAGGTTGAGGAGGGGGGTGGAGCAGGGCGGTTGGGGTTGAAGGGGGAGGTTGAGGTTGAGGAGGTGGGTTGGGGTTGAGGGAGGTTGAGGTTGAGGAGGGGGGTTGAGGTTGAGGAGGGAGGTTGAGGATGGGGGGTTGAGGATGAGGATGGGGGTTGAGGATGGGGGGGTTGAGGAGGAAGGTTGAGGAGGGGGTTGAGGATGGGGGGTTGTGGAGGGAGGTTGAAAAGGGGGTTGAGGAGGGGGTTGAGGAGGGAGGTTGAAGATGAGGAGGGAGGTTGAGGAGGAGGGGTTGAGGATGGGGTTTGAGGATGGGGGGTTGAGGACACAGGATGAGGATGGGGGGTTGAGGAGGGGGTTGAGGTTGAGGATGAGGATGGGGGGCTTGAGGAGGGGGTTAAGGATGGGGGGGTTGAGGAGGGAGGTTGAGGAAGGGGTTGAGGATGGGGGGGTTGAGGAGGGAGGTTGAGGATGAGGAGGGAGGTTGAGGATGAGGATGAGGGGTTGAGGAGGGGGGTTGAGGTTGAGGAGGGGGGTTGAGGAGGGGGGTTAAGGAGAGAGGATGAGGATGGGGGGTTGAGGAGGGGGGTTGAGGATGGGGGGGGTTGAGGAGGGAGGATGAGGAGGGGGTTGAGGATGAGGAGGGAGGATGAGGAGGGGGTTGAGGATGAGGAGGGAGGATGAGGATGAGGAGGGAGGTTGAGGATGAGGAGGGAGGTTAAGGATGAGGAGGGAGGTTGAGGAGTGGGGTTGAGGAGGGTGATAAGGGAGGGGGGAAGAGACACAGGGAAGGGAGAGGTTGGAAGAGACACAGGGAAGGGAGAGGGGAGAAGAGACACGGAAGGGAGAGAGGAGAAGAGACACGGAGTGAGAGGGGGACACAGAGGGCACAAGAGGGACACAGGGGGCAGCACATTTTCCACCCTCGGCTTATACTCGAGTCACTCTTTTTACCCAGTATTTTGTGGTAAAATGGGTGCCTCGGCTTATACTCGGGTCGGCTTATACTCGAGTATATACGGTAATCCGCACATACAAAGATCAGGGGAGATCGAAAAAGGTTTAACTTGATGGACTAAAAGTATAATTTCAACCTCAGTTACTATGTACCAATGTAACTTGTGAATTACTATCCAAATTTTACAGAATGCTCTAATACAGTGGTTCTCAACAAAAGGTTCTAAGACTGTACCAGTCCCTGAGAGGGATGAAGAGAGGCAAACATTTTAAACATATCACTACCATTATTCTCATTTTGATATAATTGATGAACATATCTACAGTTAAAATGTACTATATTCAAATCAGTGCAAAATTAAATGAATGCTTAATGTAGTATAACCCTGCCAAAATGCTTTAGATTTCAAAGTCAGTCCCGATAAGCTTAGAAGGTAGCCAACTAGTATCCAGATTAGGTAAGTTTACTAGGTCAGCTAGAATGCATATTAACATGAGAGAAAATTCACTCAGGAGAAAGCAATGACATTGGTGTGAGGCCATGATGATACATGTTGCCTAGCAGTAGCCTAGAACCTTAATGAATCCAGGCAAATGCAGTCACATCACTTTGCACGTTGCAGTTTTAGTAAGACTCAGTGATCTGTAACTCCCTGGACTTGAGAACAAATGAATGAAATTATATACAAAACTGTTATAACCCAGTTTCTACATATGGGATTGACCATGTAACCAGTGGCGTAGCAAAGGGGGCAAGAGGGTGAGGCGCTCTTGGCGGCACTTATTGGGGGCGGCACTCTTCACCCCTCCCGGCCCCTACCTTCCACTAGTGGCACCCCTTTCCCATTTATCCTAGACTTTATCTTCCCCCCAGCTCTCTGCCCTCTCCTCTGATCTGGGAGTGGATGGGCTGGCAGTGTAAGGAGCCTCCAGACCTGGCAGCACACAGCATGATGCAAAGTAAGAAATAAGGGGGAGAGAGAAGTGGGGGTGGGGAGATTTCTGAGGTTAGAGAGAGACAATGGGAGGGGTGGAGAGGTAAGTCAGAGAGAGACACTAAGGGAAGAGATAAATGGGGTGGGGAGAAAGGGGGAGGTTACAAGGGAGGTAAGACAGAGACAAGTGGAGGGGGAGAGGGACAAAGGGGAGAGAGATAGAGAGAGAGAGACAAGGAGTAGAGAGAAGTGGGTGTGGGGAGACAAGGAAGGGGAGACAGAGATAAGTGAAGGGGGAGAGAGACAAAGGGGAGAAAGAGTGAGACAAGGGGGATAGAGAAGTGGGGGTTGGGAAGATAGAGAGAAGGGGGAAAGAGAGAAAGGGTGGGGTACAGACAAGTGGAGAGAGAGAAATGGGGATGAGAGACAAGGGTGGGGGAGAGGGAGAAGGGAGGGAGAGAGAGTAGAGAGAGGAAAGCAGAAGGAGAGAGAAAATGGGATGAGTGAGGAAATAGTGGAGAAAGGGAAGGGAGAGTGAGAGAAGAAGTCAGTAGAATGAAAGAAAGGGAGAGAGAATGAGAGAAGGGGGAGAGAGTGAGAGAAGAGGAGAGTGAGAAAAGTAGAATAAAGTTAGTGAGGTACCATTTTATATATATATAATGTAAAATGTTCACACCTGGAAGGTGGGCAGCAAACTTGGGGACAGCCCCAGACGGGAAAATCTCTAGCTACGCCACTGCATGTAACCTCTTACTAACACAAGAATATCAGTGTAGAAACAGAACTCACATATGAATAGTTTGAGCAGCATCCATCATAAGGTGCCAAATAGACCTTGATCACTTCCCTCTTCCTAGAATCTCTCAGCCATATGTTTATAGGTGGTCCACAGCACTCTGAATCTTTACAGATGGAGAACAGGACCTGTCCACGTCTGGTCTGAAAAACTAAAGGACAAGTCAATGCTATATTTTTTATTGTAGTAAAATGAAAAAAGATGTATATTTAAAAATAATTTTAAATGATAAAGATCAGGCAGCTCTAGTTGATTAATTATGTGACTACCAGACAAGGCCCATCTGATTTTTTTTAAGTTACAGAACTTGTACAAAGAGATCCTACTTTGACAAAAATATCTCATTGTTTACTATTTTTATTCAGTAACACTATGTTCTCAGAGAAAGCAATGGGTCTACATCTTGTATACGTTATAAGCCTTAGGAAACACACTGCTTTTTATTTATACATCTGTAAGGATCAGACGGAAATCCACAAGTGGATCTCTTCCTTACTGTGCCAAGGGAGGTCAGTTGCATCTCACTGTCAAAGCTCATAAAGGTCAAACTAATTTTATGCCCAAAAATGTATTTTTATTTCTTTTATTTTGTGCTTTTTTGTTTGTTTTGTTTTTTTATTAACATTGGTATATTAAGATATTTTTATCCCAGACACACATAATTAATATTCATAAATTACCAATATCAAATGTATGATTAATACATTTGTCATTTTTAAATGTATTCATATGTTATATGTGCTCTGAATTTTAATGTTTTGCTTAGATGCTATGGATGTTAACACATTTGTCAAGTGTATGCATCACAATCCCTGACAAATATTTACCCTCTGTATTCCGCAATTTGTCTGCGTTGTCCATATATGTAAACCAAATATACATAAATTAACAAATCAGTATTTACATTCCCTAGTGCAATTGTTTTCTTTGTTACAGTCTGCATTGTCTTACCTCTTTTCTTTAAAATAACTTCTTCCACCTGGAAATAGAAATACCATGATTAACTTTTATAATTTCCTTTAAGGGTTAAAGTCTATTCTGTTAATTTTTGTCAGTATTTTAAGAAAAATTGGCACTTGTAGTAACATTTTATGTGTATGCACTAATTATTACTTACATGTATCTTTCCCATAATCTGTGTCCACTTTAGCAAGCATGTGTATCATATTTCTAAAGTACCTGTGTAAGAATATATTATAATAATATCACATATATAGTTGTGAGCGTATGAGTTGTTGCTAACGCTGCGGGCTCGCGTAGCGAGCCCGCTGGCCTCGCGTAGCGAGGGCCGCGGCTCGCACAGCGAGCCAAGGCCCTCGCGAAGCGAGGGCACTGGGCGAGGGTCTCAGTTGCCAGCAACTGAGGACCCTCGCAAAGCGAGGGCCTCAGTTGCTGGCATGAAGCGCCGTAGGCGCTCCATGCCAACAACTGAGGACCTCGCAAAGCGAGGGCCGCAGTTGCTGGCATGGAGCGCCGAAGGCGCTCCATGCCAGCAACTGCGACCCTCGCAAAGTTCAAGTCGCAACCCAAAGAGCACGACACACACATTACGACACTCGCAAACAACATACGACACACGTTCACACACATTACGGCCTCGCAACACTCGGACGCTACTCGCGAACATTACAAAATTAAAAACACAATACATACACACACCACATACATACAAAACTTACCTACAGCAAGAGGTAGCATCCAGGACCTCAAAAATGCAACTTACACCTTCATTTCACTCAAAATAAAAGAGTTTACACACGAAAATATTTGCTAAGCGAGAGAAACAATGGCCGCCAGACAAAACGAAAACGAGGCTACACACGCAAACACCATACGAGACACGTTACGACACATTACAACCTCGCAAACATCGGACGCAACACGCCGACATACAAACATTTACAACACAATAAATACACACAACACACACATAAAAAGCTTACCTACAGCAAGAGGAACCATCCAGCACCTCCAAAAAACAAGTTACACCTTCATTTAAATATAAAAAAAACACTTTACACACAAAGAAAATCGGTAAGCGAGAAAAAAAATGTCCGACAGACAAAACGAAAACGAGGCTACAGCACTCTCCACACGTAAAACACCACAACACACTCGCAAAACACCACACGGAAATCGAAAACCACTACGAGGCACCAACGGAAAACCCGCTAAGACGGACAACATATAGAAACCGCCATTTTACGCAAATGCGGAAGTACACCACTACGCTAACGGTTTAGCCTCGCGCACGCACAGTATTACACTGCACACATTCACCACGCTTATAGAGCAGCTCCACAACACTAATGCTGCACCAAATTCAAACAAGGTTCACAGCTCTTCAACACAATGCTTCAAAATAGGTAAAGTATATTCATTTATTAATTGATTACATGTTTACTATTACACACAAAACAACATTAGCTCACTTACAATAACATTGCCGCCATTTTTTGACGGGCAAGTCGCTAGTAATATTATAAAAATCTAATAAACATTTCCAAGATAAACATAGCTGTAATGGTGGCTGCACTCATGGGAATATGCTCATATACCCAGCATGGGACCAATATCCCCGCTGGTTGCTCATGAGCAAGCAATTTAAATGAGAAGTCTAATGCATTTCATTTTCTAATATGCACCAATTACATGGCATGCTCTATTAAGCTAAGCTCAGTGAAAATGTATGACACGTCTATAACTGTACTTTACAATGCAATTGTATCTGCACTTCATTATGCTGCCTCTTCTCAGAAATTCTTTCAGGGGGGTTAATCCTAGGTCAACAAGTTAGCACCTACAAATCAAGATGACCTTGCCAGTCCATAGTGAAGTGACAACCATAAAAAAATAATATTTTATTATTATGTTTACTAGAACTATTCAAATATTAAATCTTAGAAATTCCCTTCCACATTTTTTATCATTCTCTTTCTGTGCACCAGAGTTTAATAGTTTAATAACAGAATTTAATACCTCCATTCTATTGTATATTAAAATCCAACATAGTATCTCTCGTCATGTGCTGAGCCCCAATACACCAACCCCACCGTCATACCTCAATTTAATCAACATTTCTCCATCACAATCCTAATAATGGATCAAATGCTGTGAATGTCTCAATTGTAACCACGGTGCCCAAATTACTTTAAACCTATCCACCTTGCCTCTTAAGGTGCTAGTTGTTTTCACCATCATCCCTTATATCTTTTTTTAAGAAAAACACCACTGTCTATACCAGAATTATCCAATCTAAGTCCCTATGTATCAAAGATAGTCTAAGTTTTTAAAATTCTTGTTTTAATACAGGTGTATCAGTAGCTTATTAATTTAAATGTACTATTATTCTACCATAGGAAAATCCTAATAACATAGCATTTGTCTGTCATATTTGTTCGTCTTCTCTTACAGTTTCCATACCACAACCCTAGACATTAAGGTACTGAATGTGTTAGATGAGTTCAACATTGAGTGTAACGTCTTGGTTCTGCTAATGAGAAAAGCAATATTGCCACCCCAAGAACAAGTTGGTTTCACATTAAAGAACATTAAAACTGTCTATGCATTATATTAGCTATTTTATGCTAGAATAAATTATTACAGAGTTTTTCAGCTCTGTATATTGGGCTACTGTGCAGCTCCATATGGTAATTTATAACTCAGTGTGTTTGAGAAGGATAGTGGTGGGTATTATAAGCCTAAGAACTGCTTTGTTTAAAGTACTTGTTTAAAGTATTAAAGAGTAGTAAAGAACTTGTAGGGCATTTTTCCAAACCCTTATTAGAGCTGTAACAGCTATTAAGAACACAATACTGTACTTTAAAAGTATGGGAAGGCATGGAAATACATTAGAATCAATTGTACAACAGTCTCAAACCTACAAATATGCAATAAAAAAATATTATGTTTAAATGTTATTTCTGAGTAATATCAATCCCGGGACTTAAGGGGTTAACATATATATCATGAAACACACATGGACTAGAACAGATGATCTAATGCATTTTATAGATTGCTAGGTTGCTTGATTGCGAGCATGATCAGCAAATATTGCTTATTGGCACTAATTAATTCTTTGCCTCCGATTGCAGATTCCATGTTTTACTGATGTCATGATGACTCATTTACTGTTGTGTCATTTATTGTCTTTGTCTAAAAAGTAAATCATAGGCTTGCTTAAATATTGTCAGGTTATATGATCATGCCCCCTGAAATCCTACTTAAAATGGAAGGGTTTACAAAATTACGGGCTTGAGTTAATAGAATACATTTAGAGAAAAAAAATCTGCAGCAATAATTACAGGTTAAAGGCATTTGTGGGCTTCTAACAAAATAGGGCTCAATGTCATATAAATGTGAGATTCAAGCATTATTTTAAAAGATAATATCCTGAAATATAACACATTATAACTAAATAGAGAATATTAGGACTGACATGCCCATTACTTTACAGTGCCCATGCTATGCTTTGCTTACAAATAATTATTTTATTCTTCTTTATATAAATTCTGCCCTATTTATATGAGAATCACAAAAGAACCAACTACTGAAAGGCAAACAGAACAAGTTGCTATGCCATGAAGCTTAATAAATACTTTTCTATAGATTTTATTTGACTCATTGATCTCTTTTCTTAGCATGCTACAACACTCATGTAATATTTATATAGGGGGTAATGACACACAACCCCATATCAATAAAAAATGTTTAGCTATTATAATTATCATAACTAAATATTGGAAATCAGACAAACCCACAATAGAAGAGACAAAAAAAAATCAATATATACACACAGCCTTATTAAATTGCGATTCAGCCAATTGAATAGGGCTCTATATAAGCAAAGAGCATATTTTTAGTTAGTGAAGACCTTGCTTTTGGATAGAAGTTTACTAACTAAAAAAGTCTGTAAAAAAATATGCTACTGTATGTGCTTAAATAGAGCCCTATTCATGTGGCCGAATCACAATTGAATAAGGCTGACAATGTCCATGTTATCGGCAGTTATAGCATTTAAAAAATTACTATTATTTTGGAACAATAGGACACTGAAAATAGATAAAAATAAATAAATAAATAACATGAGAACCTTTGAATAAAGGTAATTTCCTAAATCAACCCACTATTCCTTTTCATCCCTCCAGCTGTTTTTTTAAATTTTATTTATGAAACAAAAAAACATTTCTATTTGCGTTTAATTACAATAAAAACATATTTAAAAAAAGGTAAAGCTTTGTTAGTATATTACACTTCTACTAACTTATGTCATGCCATAAAAATGCTAACATGCAGCCCTATTAAATTCGGAGCCAGCAACTCCAACGTGAAGCTCGAAACGGCTGTGGGCTTGAAATTTGGCCAAGTTACTATACCATCACATATATAGTTGTGAGCATGCGATTTGTTGCTAATGCGAAGCGAGGGCACTGGGCGAGGGCCTCAGTTGCTGGCATGGAGCGCCAAAGGCGCTCCTTGCCAGCAACTGAGGACCCTCGCAAAGCGCAAACTTCACGTCACAACGCAAATAACACGACACACACATTATGACACTCGCTACATTGTACGAGCAACGCAAACGACATACGACACACGTTCACACACATTACGACCTCGCAACGCTCGGACGCAACTCGCGAACATTACAAAATTAAAAACACAATACATACACACAGCACATACATAAAAACCTTACCTACAGCAACAGGGAGCATCCAGGACCTCAAAAATGCAACTTACACCTTCATTTCACTCAAAATAAAAGAGTTTGGACAATAAAAAATTTGATAAGCGACAGAAAAAATGGCCGCCGAACAAAATGAAAACGAGGCTACACACGCAAACACAATACGAGACAAGTTACCACACATTACGACCTCGCAAAAATCGGATGCAACACGCCGACATACAAACATTTAAAACATTATAAATACACACAACACACACATAAAAAAACTTACCTACAGCAAGAGGAACCAGCCAGCACCTCAAAAAAACAAGTTACACCTTCATTTAAATAAAAATAAAACACTTTAGACACTAATGAAATCGCTAAGCGAGAGAAAAAATGGCCGACGAAAAAAAACGAAAACGAGGCTACAGCACTCTCCACACGTAAAACACCACAACACACTCGCAAAACAACACACGAAACTCGGAAAAAAAAAGTACACCACTACGCTAACGGTTTCGTCTCGCGCACGCACACTATTACACTGCACACATTCACCATGCTTACATAGCAGCTCCACACCACTAATACTGCAGCAACATGAAAACAGATTGTCAGCTCTTCAACACAATGCTTCAAAATAGGTAAAGTATATTCATTTATTAATGTATTATATATTTTAGTATTACACGCCAAACAGCATTAGCTACCTTACAATTTCATTGCCGTCATTTTTTGACGGGCAATTCTCTAGTTAAATTAGAATGGTCTGCGAGCTACGAGCTAGAGACGCAAAATTTGCAGGCTTGAACGTAATCAATTAGTCAGTTACGGGTTTAGACAGAGCCAATGTAAAAAGAGATCCTCATTATTACGTCACTGAAAAAAGGGAGGTTAGATTTCAAAGTCCTATGGGCTACAATTACAATTTGTGAACGGACCCAAATTCCAGTTATAATTCAATATTAATAAAGCCGTAAATATGATATTCTATCACATGCGAGTTATAGTATTTGTATTAACACATTGATTGCCGGGATCGATATAACACAAATATATACATGAAATAAAGAATTTTTCTGGACCCATTTGTGGGCTTAAGAATGTTGTGCTATGAATTCTAAGACCTAACAACAATTTACCTTTTAATATTATACAGTAGTGTGTTTTTATTTGTAGTTAAAGTGCTATGTTTTGGACTTTACCACCCTTGCGTGTCCTCTCCAGCGCGCGTTACGGGCTTGCTCGCGTGTGACTTTGTTGCAATTTAATAGCATAATTGGAATAGTAGCAGTTACGGGCTTGACAGATCAAAGGATTTACGGCCGCAAAGTTCAATGTTGCTTATCCTGTAGGCTTTTTCCTGCAGCAAACCCGCAGATCGGCAGCAGCCTGCTTTACGGGGCTAATTTAATAGCAGTAAGCCTTACTTTCTACGCTACACGCTACGGTTTTAACACGTAGCCGAATTTAATGTGGCTGATGGATACTGAGTGCAGATAATGTTCAGATTTGCTGCTTACCTCTACAAGAGCCTCTAGTCCTGGGGGCACAATAGCAGATGTTCTAGATAATTGATTCTGGTTATAAAGTTGCCCTTCAGGTTGTGCTTGTATGGGCCTGGAATTCCGGTCTTTGTAATCTGTTATAATGCATGGATTGAAGTTAATATCAATAAACTTGTATTAAAAGATGATATTATTATTATTATTATTATTATTAATAATAATAATAATAATAAAAATAACAATGACAATAATAATCTTTATTTATGAAGCAGCAACATTTTATGCAGCACTATATACAAGAGGAAAATACACTGAATGGTTTGGCGGAGGACTGAACGAGCAGGTCAGTTGATATCTCTCAGTTTTATAGATTGTACATGTGAAGGGTGTAGTAATATTCTTACTACGCGGTATATTAATAGAAGTAGTTCAGCTCCAGGTAATAAATAGTTAATCACACAAGACACAGTTCTAATCTCAAATATTATATAACGTATTGGTCCGAATATAAGCCGCACCTTTTTTCCGATTTTTGAGTTTGCGAGTTACGGGTGCGGCTTATATTCACAACCGTTAAAAAAAAATCACTGCTGATTTGCGAGCTTGCGAGTTACGTGTGTGGCTTTTATTCGCGAACGTAAAATTACTGCTGATTTGCGCGATTGCGAGTTAAGGGTGCCGTTTTTCGTGCTTTAGACTGCGGTATTGAATAGTGATTTACGGTTTTAGTGATTCTAACATCCTGTAAGGCCTGTAACCTGCAAAAAAAGCTACAGTGCTAATTAGAAAGCCTGTTTCTTGCAATGGCTGATCACTTTGAGAGTCTTTTTCTCTCCAATTTTAAGGGTGCGGCTTATATTTTAAGTACTATCTATTTTCTATTTTTTCCCCTTGAATTTTACAGGTGCAGCTTATATGCGGGTGCAGCATATATTCGGACCAATACGTTAACAATATTTATTTTTCTATTAAGAACGTCATGCTTATGTGAACAAAGCCTCATATTATCTTAATTGCAGTTAGTGTGTTTAAAATGGTTACATATTAATTTGCTACTAATTGTTTACAAGTTTTCACTTGTATTTTAGGTTATGTATGAGACCTTCATGCTGAAAAAGGATGTGTAAAAGAGAAAGGGACCTGGGACTGCGACTTGTGGTACTTAGAAAGTGCAATGTTACAGATGCCAAAGTTAAGAAGTAAGAGATTTGTATGTATTATTATTATACTTTATTTGTAAAGCTCCACCAATTTCCACAGCACTATTTAAAAAGTAGAATAGAGTAGAGTGGGTACTGTTAGCAAATTACAGAGGTATAACCAAATTCTAAGGTAAGTAAAAATACAAGTACAGGTGCAGTGTAATACAAATATGAAACAAATGGGTCTTCAGATAGCGTGGTGCAACAAAAGAGAGGTTCCCTAACCCGAAGAGCTTACAATCTAGGTGGTAAAGTTTGAGTGTGATAGGGGAGGATGATAGATGCAAAATGGCAGTGCGTAAATCAATAGGTTGTAGATTATGTGTGTGTGTAATGTTATGCTGTAGAGTATGCAGTTGTGCATATTAAGGCTGAAGGTTGAAAGTCCTTGGACTTGGCTGTAAAATAAGTAGATATAAATACAAAGGAAGATAGGCGTAATCTGAGGACAGAGTATGCAGGTGTCATGTAAGGCAGCATGGGGGGGGGGGTGCAATAGCAAACGAGGGACAGGTGGATTGTGAGAGTCAACACAGCAAGGTATGTGGGGTTGAAATATACAGAAAAAATTCAGTGATTGAGCTGTTAGTGCTTTAGGGTCAGTAGGGCAAGAAGAACAGACTGACAAAGCATATGAAGTGGTTACATCACTTACCTGAAGACATGGTTGTAACTGGGGCAGTCTGGTTACAATTACTAAAAGAGAAAATGTATTAAATTACAAATTACATGGAAAAGAAAAAAAAATTAGATAATGAGAAAGAAAGAATGAAAGAAAGAAAGGTACAATTGCTAAAAGAGAAAATTTAATAGAATTAAAATGACATGGAAAATGTAAAAAAAAACAAAGAAAGTAAGAAGGAACGGAAGGAAGGAAGGAAGAAAGAAAGACATGTTTTTGCATACCTATGCTTACTTGCTGCTCTTCATGTACTGAATCACTTCCTATTAGATTATGTTTAGTTTGCCAGATTATTGCAACATACAGCCCACAGAGTGACTGAATATAATGTCACTTCCTGGTCTATACAAATGAGGGAGTGTTTGCAGTGACAATGTAGTGTAGTCATCAATGAACAAACAAAGCAAAAGAATGAATGTTAGAGATTTTACAAACAAACGTTGCCATTTGCTTTTTTTTCAAGATAAAAATTTAAAAAATTTAAACTTTTTCATTCTATCTGACATAGTAAATTAACTTTTAATTATTTGATTGGTGCAGCTATCAATCTAATTTGTATATAACTGAAAGGAGTAATGTAAAAAATAAATAGTGTAGAAAAAAGTGTGTGGATATGTTACTGAATAACTGTATGTATACATGTTTGTAACAAAATATACGTTACTTTATTATTACTAGCGACTTGCCCGTCAAAAATGACGGCAATAAAAAGCGAAGCCTGGCAATGTTGTTTGCCACACAATGGGAGTCTTCCCTCTACTTTACTGGCCTTGCGATGAGCTCCTCTGGCGCTCTTCACAGGTCTCGCAATGAGCACCACATTTACCTCCCCTGTGTATCTTCCCCCCTCCTCTACCTCCCCCTCCTCTCACTCCCCTGTCTCTTCCCCTTCCTCTCACTCCCCTGGGTCTCTTTCCCTCCTCTGTCCCTTTCCCACCTCTCCCTCCCCTGTGTCTCTTTCCCCTCTGTGACACCCCCCTCTCCGCCCTGTGTCTCTTCTCTCCCTCTCACTCCCATGCATCTCTTTCCACCCGTGTCTCTTTCCCCCTCCCCTGTGTCTCTTTCCCCCTCCCCTGTGTCTCTTTCCCTCCTCTCCCTCTGTGTCTCTACCCCCTCCCATTACACGCATGCGCAGGCTGATGCCATGCATTGCGGATGCGCGCCATCCGGTGGGTTTTGCGATTGGATCGTTGTCAAACTCTGATTTGTCGCAAATCGTGACAACGAATCGCAGTTTGACAATTATATGTGATTATTATCATTTCTATTATTATGTTGATTAACCTTTTTAACATTTTACAGGAGATGCTTAGGAAAGTCATACAGGAGTGGTGGAGATGTTAAATCAACTGTAAATTGAGGTTGTGGCTGTGTGCCATGGTTTAATTTTGGAATATCTATATTGCGGCACAAAAACAGATAATTAATAGATCATGCATATTGTGACCCTTTGTCTAAAATATACAACTCCACCCCTGTTACTCAGACAATAATTCTCAGTTAATGTTAAAGTTAATACATAATTCAAAAAGGAGGAGAGAACTTCTAAATTGGACTAACTGATCCACAGCTAAATTGCTATCCAATAATTTGCATCAAATTCCAATGGACCAACAAAAAGAAACATAATCTGAACACATAAAAACAACAGTTTGCATTAGTCGTTAAAATATCAACAAATATACAATGTATACAAATATAAAAAAATATTGATGATCTGCCTGGAACTGAACTTCTACAAATATCACAATTATCTATTATACCATATTTAATAAATACAGAATCAAATAATAATGTATCTTACAGTATATCAGAGGAATATACTTCAATTACATAAGTAAATACCTAGATACCAATCAGCAGTGTAAATATATATATAATGTTATATACACAAATTGATAAACTTAGCAAAAAAAAATCCAGAATATACTGTATGCTATTAATTCTAAAGGTAGTATTACAATCTAAAGTGCAGTGCCTTATTAATATAAAGTGCAATAGTGTCCATTAGCAGAGTGCCCAGAAATAATAAACAGAGCAATTATATAACACTAGCTACTTGCCGGTCAAAAATGACAGGAATAACATTTTAAGCCTGGCAATGCTGTTTGCCACACAATGTGAGCACCTTCTGCGCTCATTGTGAGTCTCTCCCCCTGTCTATTTCCTTCCTTGTGTCTCCTTTCACCCCCTCTCTCCCTCCCCAGTGTCTCTTTCCCCATTCTCCCTCCCCTGTGTCTCTTCCCCCCTCCCCTGTGTCTCTTCCCCCCTCCCCTGTGTCTTCCCCCCTCTTCCTCCCCTGTGTCTCTTCACCCTCCCCTGTATCTCTTTCCCCCCCTCTCCCTCGACTGTGTCTCTTTCACCCCCTCCCTCTCCTGGCTCTCTTTCACCCCCTCTCCCTTGTGTCTCTTCCCCCCTCCCTCCATGTGTCTCTTTTCATCCCTCTCCCTCCCATGTCTTCCCATGTGTCTCTTTCCCCCCTCTCCCTTCCCCTGTGTCTTTCCCCCTCTTCCTCCCCTGTGTTTCCTCCCCCTCCCCTGTGTCTCTTCCCCCTCTCTCCCTCCCCTGTGTCTCTTTCACCCCTCCCTCTCCTGGCTCCCCCCCCCCCCCCCTCGTGTCTCTCCCTTCCCCGGAGACTCTCGCCCCCTCGCCGTCGCCTGTGTCTCCTTCCCCCCTCCCTCCCCTGTGTCTCGTTTCAGCCCTCTCCCTCCCATATGTCTCTTCCCCCCTGTCCCTCTGTGTCTCTTCCCCCCTCCCCTGTGTCTTTCCCCCTCTTCCTCCCCTGTGTCTCTTCACCCTCCAGATCCACAACTATATATGTGATCCTACATCTAATATTAGTAATATAAACAATTCATATATTTCAAAATCAATTGCAGTAAATTAAACACATCATAAATCATAAAAATATTTTTTTCAGCGCTATCTGTACACAAAATATCAATAACCAATTTCTTCACATCACATATATACATACAACAGTGCAAACACACCTGTCTATAATCTCTATACCATCTATGTGGCAGTACTGGAGCCCACCACTGGCTCCCTCAAAGACAGGACCACAAGTGTAGGAGGTAAGGGTAGTTTTGCAAGTGGCACATTGATATAGACAGTTTAAGGGGGTAAGTGGAGGATCCCCCATACCACTACATTAGATATAGTTATGGGATAGAGTTATTATTAAAGGGATAGACCGTGCTGAGAGTAGTGGATTCTGTCTTTGAGGGAGCCAGGGGTAGGCTCCAGCACAAATAGCAGAGAATTTAACTTCACTTTAACTCTACTGAGATCAGTAACAGGGAATTTGACTTCACTTTAACTCTACAGTTCTGAGAGGACATGAGGGCCCAATGGGATGGTGGCAATGTAGAGGAAGAGAAGAAGGAGACAGGTAATTGCTTGGAAGCAGAGTCAGGCACTTGAACATGTTTGTCCTTTATGTCTCTAAACACCACTACACCGTGCTGGAGACTGTGATATAGGCAGTTTCACTATGAATGGAAACTTCTGCCTTGGTTGCAAAATGTTTCTGAAGTGAGACATTGCTTTATCATTAAACAAGTCCACAAAGGATTTGACTTGCTTGAGCTTTGTCAGGGTGAAAGTGTTTAACAACATTTTGTAATTCAGCCCATTTAGCACACATTTCTTTGATGAATGCAGTAGGTGCTTCCTCCCTTCCCTCCTCTTCACCTATAGAAGAAATTTCATCAGCCACTTCCTCTTGCTCCTTAGTGCTGAGCTCTTCTCTGTGCGCCTCCACTAGATCGTGTGTCTTTATTAGTCACCTCCAGGCCGTGGACTTGCCCAGAGACACAATGGTCCATAGGCTGGATCAGAGGAGTTGTGTTAGGTGGCAAGAAATTCACAGTTATGAACTTAAAGTCCTCCAGCAAGTTGTCCTTCATGTCTGGAGGGTGAGCAGAAGCATTGTCCATGATTAACAGAACCCTCAGAGGCAGTTCTTTCTCCTCCAAAAATGTCTTCACAGTTTGGCCAAACACTTTGTTCATCCATTCAGTAAAGAATACCCAGACTTTTCTGGTGGCCCTCCACATGATACTTTGCTTTTCTTTATGTTTTCCATCTTAAAAAACATCTGGTAGGCATCTTCTTCCAAAATAATCCAGTCTCGTACCGGTTCAAGACTTGTTGGGGAACAAAAGTCTCAGACTCTACATACTCTCTGAACTCCTTGACAAAGGTTTCAGCAGTTTCTTTGTCAGTAGCTTCCTCTCCATGCCCTACCACGCGGTCAAAGCCAGTTCTCTTTTGGAATTTCTCAAACCAACCGTGACTGGCTTTCAATTATTCTCAGTTCTCACCACTTGCTCTTGGCTTGTCTTTTGTCTGGACTTGGGCTCAATTTAGGCTCTTGCAGGCACAGGCTGGAATGGGCTCCTACAGACACAGACAATTTGGGCTCTTTCAAGCACGAGCGACTAGAATTCATTTTCAGTAAGGGGGCCTTTTCTGTTGGCTGGCTGCATGTAGTGATGGTCATCTGGCACTAGGTGGCATGGCTGACATTTCAGTGAATTTTCTAGGGTTAGGATAAAGATTTAGGGTTCGAGTTTAGGATTAGTGTTTAGGGTTAGGGGTTAGGGTAGTGGCAGAGGATAAGCTTTACACTGACAAGAAATTCACTGAAATGTCGTCAGTTCAACCTAGTGGCTGATGGCCGCCTTTGCAAGCGGTCAGCCAACATGAAAATTCCCAGTAAGATGACTTATTTTTTTTAAACCAAACTGGTGAACAATTTGAAAAATGTAAGTATAATAATATTTAATGCTACACACAAAAATGACAATATATTTGGGCAGATATATGGTCAGTGTATTTTTTATAACCAGAATTTTAATCAAAGATTGTAATTAAAATATTTTAATGTGAGTTTAGGACCATATTGAACTGTCTGTGCCCCAATACAGCAGCAACATTAGGAAGAGTACCAGATTAAACAATATATTATATTCATATGTTATATGCCACATCATATTAAGTAATCTGACTGTGTATAAATTAAATAACTAGGGCTATAAACGTGTATAGTAAGCATGTCATTATTGTTGCTTACTGTCTGGAAGCTCCCTCTGACCACTATCTCCTCTGCATATTCTTTTTTCCTCTGTTTGCCCCTTCTGTGTCCTGCACTACAGAAAACTGCGCAGAGGAGGAGTCACATTTCCTTTCTACAACCAGTTGGCTGTTAAAACAGCAGCAACAGCAACAACAGCAGCACACTCTCCTTTAGTCCCTTCCCTCCTCCTTCACTGCAGGGGGCGCTGTCTGCCTGCCTGCTGCAAAAAAAAGCCTTTAAAAACATGATTACAGCTATACAAATTAGGCACCCCTTTAAGGTAAGAACCCCTAGACGTCTTCCTTGATTGCCTAATTACAAATCTGGCACTGCTAATGAGCCATATGGTCTTATTTATTTTATTACTGTCTTCAAATCTTAAAATGTATATCAAATGTTATCCATGTGTTGTCATTTTACTTTAACACTGCAAAATCCTCTGGTGCTCTACGAATACATAATAATCCCAACTAAAATATTGCTTTGAAATATAGATATTAGAGAACATAAAAGAGGCAAAAGTAATAATCAAGTGAACTGATTATTATTATCATTATTATTATTGTTTGTTTGTACCGTGCCAACATATTCCATAGCGCTACACATAAGTTAATTTCCAGGCAAAGACAAATTCAATATTAACAGATTGCAAAGAAGGGAGGGCCCTGTCTTTGAGCTTAGAATCTGGTGCCCATAGTGCTTTCCCCAAAGTGCCATGCAAGGCTGAAAACTCACAGATTTACAATCTAAGATGAGTTACATGTTAAGTACTGTAATTTGTAACAAACAAAAAAGAATGTTCTCATAATGTACAGTTTTCCTATTACCGTGCAGTTTTTCAATAGAGTATACAGTAAATATGGGGCTACACTGGTCCTAAAAAGTCCCAAGTACAAAAGGGGTTAATCCAATTTAGGAAATCCACATGGCCAAGAAAAGGTGCTGTAATCAATTAACTATATAAACCACACAAGCAAGACCAGTCACAACGAGCATGGAGACACATTGCATCAGAGCTTGAGTTTATCTGAATATGAGATATCATGTTCACCAGACTGTGGCGTGGGAGGCACCCGGGTGCTTAAGCATGTGCTTGTTAACTTGACCCATGCATGATCCATTTAGGCTAGGTAATAAAATAACGGACACAACAACTGAAGTTGGGAGAAACAACGGGCCACAGCTTTATTAAAACAATTATAAACAACAAACCATAACTTATTTAAATGACTATTTTAGTCCTTTCTTTTTAAGCACGCCCTGTGAGGTGGGGCCACCGCCCCCTTAGGCCAGTGGGCCGGGCAACTCACCTCCCGCCAAGTCATAAATTAACAATAAACAACATACAATAGCCACTTCTCCAAATTCTTTAGCCAAAATATATATATATTTCTTTTTTTTTTTTTTTAAAGAATTCTTCATTTTACATTTTTTAACAACAAATTACAGGGTGGGTGGGATTTCAGTCGGGAGACCGCACTGTACTGGAAACGGCACGTAACGGGCTTCCCGACACGCCCCTGAGGCACCTGATTGGTTGACGGCCTCACAGGCTTCGCTGGGTCACGCGACGCTACGGGCTGACCCACGGAGCCTGTGCAGCCTCCGCGTCATACATGACCCATGCATGATCCATTTAGGCTAGGTAATAAAATAACGGACACAACAACTGAAGTTGGAAGAAACAACGGGCCACAGCTTTATTAAAACAATTATAAACAACAAACCATAACTTATTTAAATTACTATTTTAGTCCTTTCTTTCCGGGGGAGGAGCCCGGCCACGAACAGTGACCTCACGCTTTGAGCCCTGCCCAAAGCCCCAATGCTTATCTTTAAGCACGCCCTGTGAGGTGGGGCCACCGCCCCCTTAGGCCAGTGGGCCGGGCAACTCACCTCCCGCCACGGAGCACGCGAGGGACGCCTCCCGAGGCTGCGATCCCCCCCTGCTGGACATCAAAGCCAAAGCCCGTAAAACGCTCTACCTAAACTCCAACATCATCAATTCATATCCTATTTCTGTAAGATGAACCTTATCTTTCGCGAAAAAATCATCGGCACCGACCAGTTCGAACTCCTTATAACGGATTGCAACAAAACCCTGTTTTCTTATTTTCTTACAAAACTCGCGATGTGCTGGTTGATCTTTTGTCTAGCCTTGTCCAGACATACTGGGTCACGCGCGTTACACCAAGATCTTCTCTTAATCATTTCCGACCAGATAAGGAACGTGCCTGGGAACTTTTTTACCCACTTCTCAACGTCTCGTCTCATGACTTTCAGCATCCGTCTCATGGGAACCGTCCCCAAATCATTCCCGCCGGCATGGATTAGTATCACACTGGGCTGACCGTAACGATGCGTGTATGTATCCAGAAGACCGTCCAGTTGCGCCTATCGCAGACCCCGAATACCACACCACCGTATGCGCAAGTCCGTGACAGGGAAGCCCAGTTGTGCCTTTTCTTCGGTAACTGCGGCTAACCTTTGGGCCCAGTACACGTATGAATGGCCCACAATCCATAGTTGCTTCTGTTCCCCTGAAAGTAGAAAGCAACAACATTACACCACTGCACTCGGCCTTACATAGGACCGAAAACGCTCCGAATCCCATCTCCCGATGTGCTTTACTGCCGCGTCGGGCAAACCCAGCCTAGCTGCCTCTGTGGCAGCCCCAATGCGGAAAGAGTGTGTTCCGAAATCCGACTGCTTAAATCCGAGCCGATGCAGTGCGCTTTTTAAAACTCTTTTGAATTGATACTGTGACAGTGCCGTTCCATCGGCGTGTACCAGCAGCGAACACCGTCCCGCCGGTCGCTGCTTAAGGTACTCCTTTACACATGCATATGGGCAACACTCCGTGCCAACCTGATGCAGAACCACTTCTCTTCCTTTTCGCACCTGGTCGGTCTTTGACCTCCGCAACCAAATTACTACCGTGCCTTCCCTCAGACAGGTATCCACTAATTCCAGTCCCCCCGAGCCGTGTCTACTGTTCGCGACTAACTCCCCTATCCTAAACGCTCCGAAGAAAGCCAGGGAAAAAGCCGTTCGGAAAAGTAGGGATTCAAAGGGGTTTCTGCAAACCACCACCAACTCCTGAGCCAATCTCAGTAAAAAGGCAAATGTTACCGGCCGCCTGTTATCCGGCCTATGAAGACCATTGAACATTCCGCGCACCACCTTGTGCACTAGAAACTCCTTTGTAAGGTCCCTCTGCCCAGCAAGCTTAAACATAAAAGCCAGCGCCGTGACCTGTCTCCCTACTACGGCTCTTGATTTGCCTTGCTCGGCGCACCGCAGCAGGTACCAAAGCAGGATCCCTATGCTCTTTTCTTCCATCGTGGCACCACCTGCCAGTGCCACTAGACTATCCCATTTTGCCCACACGGGTCTATAAGTGGTCCATGTTGCTGGGGCAACAGACTGTCTCACGAGTCTCGTCACCTGACAGCTCCAAGCTCCCAAAGCTCCTCGGGAATGTGTTCCCCCAGGGCGTTCGCATGAGGAGCCAGCGCCCTGAAACGATCCTCCTGAAACCGAGAAAGGGCGTAAGCAATTCCGTTATCTACTACTGGGACATGCCTTGCCTGAAACCATATGTTCAGGCGAAGGCAACATAGCACAAGATGCCGGAGCAATCTTATCACCGGTACAGATGTTGCCGTGATGTTGTTCACGGGCTCCACCAACCCCATATTATCCGAATGGAACATGACTCGCCGGTCCCTGAAACTCGCATTCTATAAGTGAACCGCTACCACCATAGGAAACAGCTTCCCATTCCTCTGGCCACGCCGCAGCGCACCATCTCCCTTGGAGATAAGCCCCACAGCCAACCGGTCCGGACCCGTCAGTGTGGAGTTCTAGCTCTGCGTTGGTGGCGCCCTTCTTTTGAAGAAGCCCCCGCCCATTAAATTCGGCGAGGAACACTGACCATACCTTTGCATCATCCCGCATAACCCTGGAGACTGTTAAGAAATGGTGCGGCTTCGCAATCCCTATAGAGTGACATCCTCCTACAGAATATCCTCCCCATGGGGATAATTCTGCATGCGAAATTCAACTTCCCTAATATCGATTGCAACCGCCGCAAAGATACCCTCCGTGCGCCTTGTAGCGCCCTGATCTCCGCTTGCATGTCCGCCACCTTTCCCAAGTGAAGACTGCACTCCATTTTCGTGGAGTCAATCCGAATCCCCAAGAAAGTCAACTGCTCCGTAGGGCCCTCTGTTTTGTCGTGGGTCAGCGGTACCCCAAAATCTTTACAGATTTCGGTGAAAACCTCCAACATGAAACGGCAAGCGTCGTTTCCGGCTGGACCAACAAAAAGGAAATCATCCAGGTAGTGGGTAATACTCCTGTACCCGGCTTCGAGGCTCACAACCCATTGTAAAAATTTGCTGAAAGCCTCAAAGTAAGCACATGGTATTGAGCATCCCATGGGTAAACATAAGTCGACGAAATAACTTCCGTCTACGAAACACCCTAGCAGCCGATGGCTCGACAGGTGCACCGGGAGAAATCTGAATGCTGCCTCGATGTTTACTTTCGCCATAAGTGCCCCAGGGCCCGCCCGCCTAACCAAGTCGACCGCCCGGTCAAATTTCTCATAAGACACAGTAGCCTGGTCTTTTGATATGCCATCGTTTACGGACCGACCTCTGGGATAAGAAAGGTGTTGTTTTAACCTAAATTTACCCTTCTTCTTCTTGGGGACCACCCCAAGTGGACACACGATCAAATCCGGAATGGGCGGGACCGTAAATGGCCCTGCCATCCTACCCAATTTTACCTCGTTGATAACCTTAGCGTGAGCTATCCCTGGGAATTCCCTGGCCGACTTCAGATTTGGGACAAGGAAACCCTGAATGTCAATCCCACATGGAATACGGAATCCTTCTCGGAAGCCGTCCGCCATAAGGCGCGCGGCTTCGGCGGTGCCTGCCAATTTACCGTAGCGTTTTAGCCACGGCAGCATGGCGGGGAGGCGTATGGGCATCCTGCCCTTTTGCAGGAGGTTCGCCCCTGCCTCCATCTTTCGGTCTACCGCATCTAGACAGGGGGTGCTCCCCCCCGCAATTTGAACATGCGTGTTTAAACCTGCAGTTCGGGGCCCATCTACAGACCCCCTCGTTGTATGCAAAACAGGTCTTGGGACCTGTTCCTGGGGCGTGGGTGGGGCCCTTAGCTCCACCGGCCCCGCTCCGAAAGGGCGTCGTGACTCTCATGGGTGTCATAATGTTTAACCAATATGCCACCGCTTTGTCACTCCACGCCATGCTTGGCCTTGAGGCCAAGTATTGCCGGAATTCCTCATCGTACCGCCACCAGGCTGTACCTCCAAAGACTTTGTGAGCATTGCGAATTTCGTCTATGTTAACAAATGATCCCGAACTCTGTTCGGGGTGTCGCTCACATAGTACGCAAGCCCATATGGAGAATGCTTGCAGCCATGTATCAAACGTCCTAGGTAACCTGGCAAAAGATTTCCGCCGCTCGTCCCCCTCTCTGGGGCCCCTCTCGGCCATATCCATTTGCCTAGACATGGGGAGAAGGGAGAAGAACTCTATAAATTCCCTTCTCCAGATCTTTTCCTTAACCTCCTGGGTAAGGTGTGCCCCTAAGTTATCCAACGAGCACAAGACTATAGGTCTCATGGCTGCGTCAGTAACCCCTGCATTGGTACTGCCCACTGCTGCAACAGCATTGCCTACCGGCTCGGGCGCGTATGCTAGGTATCGCCTCGCTTGCGCGCGCTGGCGCCACTATAGCTGATGGCTGGGACCACGCACCCTTTGCTAGCCCACCTATCCAAGCGCCCATCTCCTGCTCGCTGACCGCAATGTTGTGCGCAGCTAGTAGAGTCTTTAATGACCCAAAAAACCCGGCCTTTGCGTACGAGGATTCTCTATCGCCTTTCTCTGCTGCGCAGCTCAAAACTGAGCGCTCACCTGCTTCTGGAAGCCTTGGAGTGGACACAGCCAACGGAGTATCCCTGCGTCTTTCCTGACGCTCCGGGGACTCTGACCTTCTGGCCCTCCGCGGGCTCCTCCTCTCAGATCCTGTGCATGCACAGCTGCACCGACAAGATCTCCTGCTTCTCGATCTGGATCTCCTTCTGGATCTGTGGGTGCAAGAAGAACAGTCACTAGCTCTGCGCGACCTGCATGCCCGTGCCCATACCGCCCGCTCCTCCTCTGAGGAATGGTCCTGGTCACCTAAGCCTGCACGGCTGGAGTAAGCTAGTTCTGCCTCCGCCGCCCCCCGTAGGGGTTTCCTTGAGACTTCCTCAGGCGTTGGAACATCTTGCTGTTGGTCGGTCTTAGACCCCTTTTGCTGTGGCCTAACCGCCTTGCCCTCAGTCTCTACTCTGCTACGTCTTAGTGGCGTGTGCGTAAATAGTAGCGGACTGTACCTGCTCGTAGCCTTCTTAGCTCGAGTGGGGCATCCTAGCCTCGCCACTGCCGCTGTTACTGGCACGTCATCGATCATGACCATGCTGTCCTGGCTATTCATTTCCCTGATCACTCCGTCTCTTCTTTCTCTCGTCGTCGCCATGTTCCTCTCACCGGCTATTGGGCGTCCCTGTAAAGTACCAGAAGCACTGTTATTGAGGGAAACCCCAGGGACCGTCTGGTTGGCACCGTGAGGGTCTGTAGGAGCCTTTTTAGGGCTCCCGGCTTTTTTCTTACCCCCTGCACCCCCTCTACGGGGTGTTAGAGGGGTGTTTCTCGACCTTTGTCGCGGCCTAGGACCTTTAGGCAAAATGACTGGTGGTGGCCGGAGTTCTAGGCCCTCACCCCCACCGCCCGTGGTCCTGGCGCTCACCTGCCTGAGGGGTATGGGGTCCAGGCCGCCCTGACCCATAACCCCCCCATCTCTTGTGTCTCTGCTACCTGATGGACGGGGGTCTGCTAGCCCTACAGTGGTGGGATGGGAAAAAACTTCCCTGGCGCCGCCAGAATTGACTAGGACACAAGCCACCGCAGGCTGATCCTGTTCAATGTGCTGAGGCCCAAGCGCAGAAAGCATGGGAGGTCCCAGCCTGTCCTGCACCCACCTGACCCCTTGGCTTAGGGCACGGGTCCTAACTTCAGCCAGTAAAGCCTCTAAGCCTTCTGGATCCATAATAAGCTAAAGAGGGAACACACAGGGGGAAAACAGCCAGGCAGCAACACCAGGCACCCACAGCAACAAACACACACCCAGACACAGACAAGACACACACACAAAAACGGAGGAAGAAAATACAACAATTAAAGTAACCTCAACATATACAGCCCCTTATGTGCTGGTAAGCTGGGGTAACAGTCTCAGTATTAAACCTTCCTACTGTGTTTAGTGCTGCAGGACCTCAGACCTCCGTCCGTTTCAGTCGGGAGACCGCGCTGTACTGGAAATGGAGCAAAACGGGCTTCCCGACACGCCCCCGACGCACCTGATTGGTTGACGGCCTCACAGGCTCCGCTGGGTCACGCGACGCTACGTCTGACCCAGGGAGCCTGTGCAGCCTCCGCGTCATACAGGATGAGGCGTAGCAGAGAGGAGAGGCTGGAAGTGAATGTGGATGAATGTGGCCATGTGCTGAACATGTACCACAACAGCAAAACAAAATAACACAGGTCATGTTAGGGGATCAGTTAAGGGACAGAGCTTCAATGGCACAGGGATAGCAGGATATACAGTGGCAGCATATGTTGACAGGGAGGATGGCATTGGTGTGGGTGTACGTTTTGAGGGCAGGTACAGCATGAGCAGCCAGTTAAGGAACTGGAGGACTAGTTTGGGACACAGGAAGCCATTTTCCAAATTATACAGGATGATGCTATGAAAGTGTTACTTGCTGTATGCCAACATATTTGGAAAACTCAACAATGGCCAATAGAAGCACCAGGGAGCAGGGGAAGCAGGGGACGAGCTAGAACAGGGGCCTGAAGCTCCTGAGGGAGGGCAGCAGGCCGGGAAACATGTTGGGCATGTATATGCACCCAGTCTATAAAGGAAGAGAGTCACATTAGAGGTGTTAATTGATGTGGAAGTGTATGTGCATTTTAGGCTGACCCCTGCCAATTTCCTACACTCTATGGGGTCCTGAGGTAGAAAATAGATCCTCTCTCTTGATCAAATAGGGCTATACTGGGACTGACATTTATTTTATCTACCATATGCTTCCTAGCATTTGGTAGCTTCCAAACCAAGTGAATTGTGGAAGGAATATTCCAGACCAGCTTTTCCAGGTTGAAGGAACATTCCTCCTTGCTATGGCGAGGAATGCTTCCAGATACATCAGTTTCCCCACAACTAGGGAACAGCCCTCGAAGGCTAAAGCTAATTTTAATCAATTAAGAGGTGTCCTGAAAGTATTAGGTGCAATAGATTTTGCACATATGACACTGACACCTCCTAAAAGTCAAGACAAAGTCCCAGGTAATGTATATAAATATTAAAAAACAGGTACAAATGTATATCCCTTTAACACTCTCACCATATCACAGCTGTTAAGATGATGATAAATTTCTGACTAAAATAGCATTGTCATGTTATCTGTGATGATTATGGGCTTTGACAGCTTTGTCCTTGTATATAGCCTAATAAAGCACTGTAGATTGCTTATATAGTTAATATATCCAACACGTAAATGGGTACTGCCCTGAGGTTTGTATATGAAATCATTACACCATTTTTTTAAATATCATGTTAAATTCAGTTTTCCTGGATTTTGGCTCAAAATGGGTAGGGGCATTATACTGCCCCATGCTTCATGTTTCTTAGTGCATATACCACCTGCCTCATTCTGTATGTAATTCCCCATGTAATATTACTGTGTTCTGTGTCATGTTTAAAATATTATTGTGTGTTGTACTGCTATTGTAATATTGATCGGTAGCCAAACAAAATGGAGTCTATAGCATTAAGCTAGTCTGAACTGGTTCCATTTCATGTCCTTTGTTCTATAGCTGCATGGGGCAGCTCAGGTAACCGACCAGCCCCCAGAAGAGGGAAGCCCATTTCTGTGACATCTTCTCTGTCCCCATGGACACAGGACTATGCTGATTGGACTATGTTAATTCAGGCAGTACAGCTATTCACCTGATCGGTGCTTGTGCATCCAGGTGGAGAATTCAAACTTATCCCCTCCCCAATTCATCAATGTTGTTTTTGTGTTTTGCTAAGTTGTGCAGTTGCTGTTTAGAAATGAAGTGAGAGAGTCCATATTAAAAAGCCATGCTTTCTGGAATACATAGACTATGGTGTATTTTTTTAAGAAGAATTGAGGCACCGAGAGTCACATTCCTTCAATAAAGATCACCTATTTAGTGGGGAATTCCTGTGATCAAAGGCAGGGATTGTCTGTAGCTAAATAGACCTCCTTTTTGGGATCTTCACATATCACATTGTATGATTATTTAACTCTACATAGAGGTCAATGAGATTAATAGGAATCAATATTAATATAAAAGTATTGTTACACACTGAGATAAGCTCAGCAAGAAAAAAAGTTGTAATTCATTTATAGGATAAATTATATACTAAATCAGTGGAAATGCAATTGATTATAACTAATGATGTCTGGTTTAAAAAAATCTACTAGTATCCACCAAAAATGGAGCAAATTAGACCTTGTTGTGGTTCCAGTGCTTGCCACTAAATTTAGATATTTAAAAGTAGAAAATAAGAAGGAACTTAATTCATATAAATAGAAAAAGCACAGTGCTTAAAAAACAACTGTCTGATAATAAGGTAGGTGGGATACATTATGTTGATCTCTTTACAAAACGTCTAACTTGACAGTAACACCTTGAGATAGTATGAAATACGTAAAAAGTACTTAAAAGTTGGATAGTAAAGTCAAGTACTCAATACTTTGAATCAGAGATCACTCCAAGTACTCAACAAAGTGCACTCTATTAATGACACCATAATGATATTATCAGACTAGAGACCTATGTCTAATTTTAGAGATCTCCTAACTCAGAAGCTATGGAGTGCCCCACAATCTGGCTGGGGTCCGTACAGTTGTGAAATAAAAGCAAATTTAATAAATACAGTATCTAATATATAATGAACCTTGAATAAGTGATATCAAACACTCTAATTAGGTCCTCTCCTTTTTAACATATTTATTAATGACTTAGAGGTAGGATTGGATTGTGGTGTCTCTATTTTCGCTGATGACACGAAGTGTCTGGGATCAGGAGGGAATTGATTATTTTTTTTATATACAACTAATTAATTAATAGTTAATCCGCATATTGCAGATCAGAGAAGATCTTAAAAGGTTGAACTTGAAGGACTGAAAGTCTTTTTTCAACCTTAAATACTTTGGGCCTCATTCTATTATCGGCCGTAAAACGGCCGCAAAGCTGCGATTCCTTGCGGCCGTCTTACGGCCCCGTGTAGAGCTACCTTTACCTTGCAATTCAAATAGACTGCGCCGCAAGGATATCCCTCTTCCGTCCGGCCGCATATCATGCAAACGACCGGAAGCGTTTTTCCAGCGCCCGAAAAACTTGTTTTCCGGCCGCAAAGTCAGAAAACTGTAAATGCAAATATAAATTCAAGATGGCACTGTAAAGCTCCGTAAATGCTAGGCATCATAATGGGGGACATGAGGATTAATAGCAACACCCTCTCAAGCTTGCACATCGCCCAAATCCGATATATCATTTACGGTTTACTTTCCGTCCCGTAGTCCCGCGGGCTCGTCCTTGTTAAAACCCGTATGGGTTCGGAGGTGGAGGGCCGCAAACAAAGCATTGTAGAAGCCAATATATATTTAATCCAGCACTCCAAAGCACTGTAAATGATGGGGAACATAATGGGGGGGCATGAGGATTAATAGCAAAACATTCTCAAGCTTGCACATCGCCAAATTGTACTTTGATTTTAAATTCCGTCCACGTCCCACGGACTTCAATGATCAAGCCCATAGCTCCTAATTCAAGCCCGTGCGGGCTTGGAGGGCGCATGTCCTCCAAGCCCATAGCTCGTTCTTAAAGCCCGTACGTGCTTGGAGGTTGAAGCATTACAGCCTCCAAATTAACAATTGTTCAAATTAGTTTAATATTCCTCATATGTTTGATTGGTCAACACACATACAGGTTCCATTGTAGCCTCTAAAACAGCCCTATAATAGAATACGTCACCCCAACATTGGCGCGCACAGCAAATGTGTTTTGACAATATGTAGCTGACATGAGCGGGCCCACATCATTGCGCAGTTCTTATGTTTTTGACTACTGCGTGTCGATGAAACGGCGCAAGTGATATGACCTAATGCCATAAACCCTTGTAACCCTTGTAGCCACAGCCTAATCCTAACCCTTACACCCCACAGCCTAATCCTAATCATTAGATCCGCTAGCCTCATGTCGGGCCTGCTGTTGTTGATGCGCGCATGTGTAGGTGCGCAGATGACAGCGCACATTCGATGCACGCTGTATAGTTGATCAACAATAGAATACATATCTCACTCATCACATCCACATTAGAAAATACAAATAGTGGCCAAATCAGACCGCCACTTGGCATATATCAAGTACCAGGGGAATATTTCAATATATGTGGTTAAGTTCTTCAGTTGTGTCCGACTCTCTGTGACCCTATGGACTGCAGCACATTCAGCTAGGTCTCTGCCTGTGCTGTTCTCCAAAGTTTGAAGGCCAAAGAGATTGGAGTGGGTTGTCAGTTCCTCCTCTAGTGGATTGGGATTTGTCTGATCTCTCTGCTATGACCTGCCCACCTACAGTAGCTCACAGCTTCATTCAGGTACACAAGCTGCTTCACCACCACCACCACTTAGCAACCCTCACCCATGTAAATTGATAAATAGCAGAACAGTTTGGAAGTTAACCAAATGGGAATAACTAGACACCTGGCACATGGCTCCCACCAGGATGGGCGTAGCAGAGTTTATGCCTGATGGCGGTGAGTTTGCTCTTGATCCCACAGCTTGCGGCCCTTCCTGATGGATCAGAGTAGATATGTGTGGTGTATGTTCCCCTGGTCCCCTTCAGCATTGCTAAGTGGTGTGAAGGGGCTTGTGTACCTGAATGAAGCTGTGAGCTATAACATGTAGGGCCACTGTAGGTGGGCACATCATAACAGAGAGATCAGACAAGGTCCAATCCACTTGAGAAGGAACTGACAAACCACACCAGTATATTTAGCATGCAAACCGTGGATAACAGCACAGACAGAGACCTAGCTGAATGTGCTGCAGCTCCTAGGGTCCCAGAGAGTCAGACACAACTGCAGAACTGAACAACATACATTACAATGTTTACTACTTGATATATGCCATTGTGGCGGTGTAATTAGCAAAATAATTGTGTTATTAAATGTAGATGTGATGAGCGAGATGTATATGCAATTAGATAGAGATTTAAGGGATCACAATAAAGCTCATGTGCGTGGCAAAGGGTTGATATGACCTGACTCATGTTTTACTCTTGCTATTGAATTGGGTAGTGTGGCTTTAATCATATTATGCATGTTGCAGCATGGTTTGTCATATTGGCATGTGCATGACCATTACAACAATGATAACCAAAGGATATTTAGCCAATGCATGTTCATTATTGGGCAACTAACTGTATTCATACATATTCATACATATGCTAAGTGATGTTGGTGAAGGGGTTTGTGTACTTCAATGAAGCTGTGAGCTATACTACATAGGGCCAGTGTAGGGGGGTACGTCTTATCAGAGAGGTCAGACTAATCCCAATCAACTACAGAAGGAACTGGAAAACCACTCCAGTGTCACCTGTCCTATTCATTGTAGGCCCTCAGGGGAATGTTCCTACTCCACAGTATCGCTAATCAGACTTGTCATGGGTATTAACCCTATATTAATAGTAGATATGATATTTGGGATCATTTGATATCTAAAGCTATTCTGACTCCTCAACAGTTTTATATGTATTGATCTATTGCATGTTAACTATGGCTCATCAGTTTACATTTATAGGAATGTGACACTAATGTAATGCATGTGGATTTCACAGAACCAAACATATTCATAACACACGGGCGCAGTCAGAAAGGTCTAACAAAGCTTTATTTTTTACACAGACCACAATCAGCAGTGGTCAATAGTGTGCATTCACATAACAGTATAACAAAGCTTTATTTGCTAGACAGACCACAATCAGCAGTGGTCAAGAGTGTGCATTCACATAACAGTATAACAAAGCTTTATTTGCTAGACAGACCACAATCAGCAGTGGTCAAGATTGTGCATTCACATAACAGTATAACAAAGCTTTATTTGCTAGACAGACCACAATCAGCAGTGGTCAAGATTGTGCATTCACATAACAGTATAACAAAGCTTTATTTGCTAGACAGCGGGCACTACACCGCTGCAACCGGAACCAGAAATCTCTTCATTTAACTGAAGAAACCATTCATGTGCATAGCACTTCCAACTTGTAACTAGATCTGCTCAATGAAACAGATGATTCAACCTTTGGACTGTGTAATCCAATCCAGTTTCACACATACAGTGTGTTGACCAAACACAAATCTGAAATAAGTGGTCAAATAAAAAAAGGCGGAGGAGGATCAAAATTATTTTTATAATCGCGATGTATGTACAGTACAGTTCTAAATACTGTACCAATATACCAACTCACCTGATTCCCATCTGCAAGCATTACTACATATTAGCTAGGTCTGTGGATAATCAGAAATATGGGCAAATAGCCATTATTATGGAGAGGACACAAAGGTCAGCAGCCAGATTCAATGTTACTTACATCAGACCCAAAGATCTGTTCTCAGACTGATATTGAGGTCAGGATCACATGCTTCACTAGTGCATATATTATTGCTGGCTGTCATTAACATGCCATTGTGAGACTTTGCAAGTCCACAGCCATAGCGGTATTAGTCTACATTTAAGCTAACAACAATCATGTCTGAGATATCTGGCAATATGATAGCTGTAAGATTGTGGGAGCTACATGTTAAGGCGGCTGCCATTGAAGGCATGTCTACCTGAGAGGCACTGGGAAAACCTTACACCTCATATAATTCCTCCACAATGCTTGCAGATGCAGGAGATGCCATAATGGACCTAAAAAAAAACAAAAAGAAAGAAGCAAAAAAAGTCAAAACCTACGAAATAAGGCCTGAAAACATCATAGGGCCTGCAGCATCTCTTCTCAACAGCACTCCTTAGTGACAATGTATTGGTCACACTACTAATTAAATCTAGCCCAGCTCCAGATCTTTGGATCTTGGCCTATGTGATGGTATATTTTGGGCCTGATTCTATTGCAATTTGGCCAATTGAATATAAGCACAGAGCATAATTTTTACTGAAGTTTTTAGTTAGTGAAGACCTTTCTTTTGGATAGAAGTTCACTAACTAAAAACTTTGTTTAAAAATATATGCCATGTGCTTATAAAGAGCCCTATTCAATTGCCCAAATCACATTTTAATGAGGCCCTTTGTGTTCTGTTTAACCTGTCACCAATTGATGGTCACTGAGGAGTGCTGTTGAGAAGGCAAAATCATGTCTGCAGACCCTATGGGCGTCATTCAATTGCGATTTGGCCAATTGAAAAGGGCTCTATATAAGCACAGAGCATATATTTAGTTACAGACGTTTGTAGTTAGTGAAGACCTTGCTTTTGGAGAGAAGTTCACTAACTACAAACATCTGTAAAAAATATGCTCTGTGCTAAAATTGAGCCCTTAGCAATCGGCCACATTGCAATTGAATGAGGCCCTATGTCCTCCGCCGCTTGGGCCCAGGACCCACATCACCTGTGCCCATCCTCCGTCTCCCCTCTGGTGGTGATGGGGGGGGGGGGGACGGTGCCAGGCAGCGGTGGTCTGGCCGGTGGCGGACACATGGGAGGAGAGGAGGGGCCAGGCTGCTCTTGACTGGGGGATTGGGAGATCCCCGTTGATGTCGGGCTGGGGACCATCTCCTGTCTGAGCAGCATGACCTGAAGGTGTTCCGCTGTCATGTGGTGCCTCCTCACCTCCCTGGACAGCCTGGCCAGGCTGTGGGTCATATGCGACCGGAGGCCAGAGATGCTGGCCTCCATCTGGAGTTGGCTGGCCGACAACTCCTGCATGCTGGCCTCGATCCTTTGTGAGCTTGCCAGCTGCTCCTTCATGATGGCCAGCATCTCCACCAGCACAGCCTGGCTCTGCGGTGACGACACCCCTGGGTGGGCCTGGTGAGGTGTAGTGGGGAGGTCCACAGCTGGAGCCTGGGGTGACAATGCGCCCGGTGGTGACCAGGCCAGCACACTGTGTGGGAAAGGAGGTTCTGTCCCAAGGGCGTGGGAGGGCCCCAGAGCAAGTCTTTGGAGGATGGGCATAGTCCCAGGGCTTGTACCAGTAGAACTGGCAATGTCAATGACCAGCCCATCCTCCGACCCAGGGCCCTCCGATCTTCCTTTCTCCTCCCCCTGTGCTGGAAGATCCTGGTACGGGGCCGATGGCCCCGCCTTCTCTGCCTGGTCACAAATGGACCCAGAGCTCCTCCTGGATGCTGAGAGATAGAGAAGAAAGGTACATGTCATTAGTATGTTGATTAGCGCATTGATATGTGTTCATTTCTAATTATCTGACATCTAGCCTTGAATATGGATGATTCTCTGATTAGCTATCTTATACTAGCTGTTATCTATTCTTAGGTTTCTGTTCTTGATGGTTCTCGGCTCAGAACGCTATCTGTATTACGGCTGCTGTCTGTAACTGCATAGGCTGAACAGGCACACCAATACATGGACTCTCTATTACAGGGGTGTCCAAACTCTTTCCTGGATTGGAAGATATCCTTTCTGTGCACAGGTGAGTCAATCAGGATGACTGAAGAAGCGATTGACTCACCTGTGCGCAGCAGGGTTATCAAATCCAGGCCTGTGCGTGGCCCACCAGGACCGAGTTTGGACACACCAGCTCTATTGCTTGATTATTGTTGTGGTGACCAGGAATGACAGTGATTTGTCAGCTTCATGAATTTAATGATGCATCCATCTATCCCTTGTTAATTTCATGGAGCTGACATGTCAGTGTCATGTCCATGTGTAGTGTGTGTGATGCACATGTGGTGGCATGTTGCTGTATGTCATATTCACCTGCCATGGAGGCTGGGTCCTGCTGCTCCACCAGGCCTGAAGCTCCAGCTGCGGCGGAGGGTGCAAGTATGGCCCTTGCAATGACTTCATGTCCCAGGTACTTGACCCTCCGCCCCTCTGCCTCCTGCGCCATCTTCTTCCTCACCGCGGCCCTGATGTCGTCAAACCGGTGCTTAATGGACCGCAGACTCCGTCCACGCCCCGCCATATCATTGACCAGATCGACCACCTGCTGCCAAGCATTAGCCCTGGGCCCAGCCTTGACTTCCCTACCCCTCGAGGTGTTGACAGGGCGGGCACGGATGGCCTCCAGGAGGACCATGTTCTCCTCCCGGCTATAATTGTGGGCCCTGGACCTGCCGCCAGCCTCTTGCTCTCCAGACTGGGGTTGAGGACCCTCTCCACTCTCCTCTCCTCCTCTCCTTCCTCTACTCTCCTCCCTCCTCCCTCCTACTCTCCTCTCTCCTTCCTCTCCTCTCCTCCCTCCTTCCTCTCCTCTCCTCTCCTCCCTCCTTCCTCCTTCTCTCCTCCCTCCTTACTCTCCTCTCCTCCCTCCTTCTCCTCCCTCCTCCTCTCCTCCCTCCTTCCTCCTCTCCCTTCCTCCTCCTCCTCTCCTCTCCTCCCTCCTCTCCTCCCTCCTTTTCTCCTCTCCTCCCTCCTCCTCCTCTCCTCCCTCCTCAACTACCTCCCCCCCCCTCAACTACTACCTCCTCCTCCTCACTCCTCCCCACCTCTTCCCCACCTCCACGCCCCGGGACTCCCTGCCACTCCTCTCACCTCTGCTCCTCTCCCTCCATCACCACCTGAAAAGAAAAGAAAGAGAAACTAAGAAATGTTTTAGTGGGTTTGCCCGCTCCCCCCTCGTCCCCCATTCTGATCGCCTATAACACTGTTGGATATCAATCTTGTAACTAACTGCAGTAATCAACCTTAAGTGGACAGAGCCTGTGACAGCAATGGGAGGGGTGTACAGCACCTCTCACTCTTGACCTGAGTGGCGCTGATGAAACACGCTAGATCAATACTTTCCTAAACAATGTGGAAGGGTCAGTTACAGTTTGCATATATACAAGGTATGCGGCTATTTACTGTGTGCTTCTATCATGTGTGGGGAGTGGCCCATGTCTGAGGCCACTAATATCCTATCTGCATTATACTCTGCACATATTCCTGGGCGTGGTACCTATCCTGAAGCCATCTTCTGTACCAGAGGTAGTAGGAACTACATGGTCCTGCTGGGCTAGGCTAAAAATAAGTTCTTGTCAAGCCACATTGGAAAAGCAGTTTGGAACACCTATGTGTATTGCAAATATGTGTAGAAATCTCAATCAAACTCAATCAAACTCAATCAAACTCAAACTCAATCAAACTCAAACTCAATCAATCTGAAACTCAATCAAACTCAATCAAACTCAATCAAACTCAAACTCAATCAAACTGAAACTCACTCAAACTCAAACTCAATCAAACTCAATCAAACTCAATCAAACTCAAACTCAATCAAACTCAAACTCAATCAAACTCAAACTCAATCAAACTCAAACTCAATCAAACTCAAACTCAATCAAACTCAATCAAACTCAAACTCAATCAAACTCACTCAAACTCAAACTCAATCAAACTCAAACAAACTCAATCTCTCGCTTTCAATCTCTCGCTCTCAATCTCTCGCTCTCAATCTCTCGCTCTCAATCTCTCAATCTCTCGCTCTCAATCTCTCTCAATCAATCTCTCTCTCAATCTCTCTCAATATATAAATATATATATATATATATATAGAGAGAGAGAGAGAGAGAGATATCCAGATATAATACGAAACATAAAAAAAAAATTAACTTACCTCCCTCCACCAAACTCCTCTCCCCACACAAAAAAACTCTCCAAACCTATAAGCCAACCCAAAAAGAAAACACAATTGTACTTCTCGCCAGTGTATTCAGTAAATATAGAAATTGGCAAAACAAACAAATAAAATATAGCTTGATAGGATGAAAAGCATGTACAATGCAACTTACCTCCCTCCAATCAATTCCTTTCTGGACAATGAACACAAACTCGCAAAAATCCTATAAACAAGAAAAAAACACAATTGTACTTCTCGCCAGTGTATTCAGTAAATATAGAAATTGGCAAAACATACAAATAAAATACAGCTTGATAGGATGAAAAGCATGTACAATGCAACTTACCTCCCTCCAATCAATTACTTTCTGGACAATGAACACAAACTCGCAAAAATCGTATAAACAAGAAAAAGAACGCAATTGTACTTCTTTACATCGTACTCCGTAAATGTAGTAACGTATTTCCGTAAAAAGAACATAAAACGCGACTTGATAATAAAGCAACTTACCTCCTCTCACCCACCAAGCTCCGGGAACCGCGTGCTACTTCGGCCGAAATCGCAACACAGTCGAGGCATGGGCGCGTGTCATTTCTATTTATTCACTCCCACTGTTGATCAAATCCCGTAAGTGATTGGCTGTGAGACCTGCGGCGCGATGCGTGATTCCGCTATTGGATGGTTCGTGCCGGGCGCGGCTAGTCCGTCCCCCTTCCAGCTTGCGTGCGCGCCTAAACGTCACGGCCTTCCTACATTCTGAAGGCCGCGATTCGCGCCTGGCTATATTAAATTTACGGCTGCATCCATTGAAGTTCACACGATGCACTTACGGCATTGGAATGAAACAGGGCTGAAAGGGCCCAAAAAGTATAAATGAAGCAATAAAAGGCATTCAAATTAATGGCAAAACAATCCCCAATGATCAAATATGTAAATAAAAGATATATTTTTATTGTCATGTACATCCTCAATATGGCGGCCATATTAACCCTTTAGTACTCACAAAGGCTAGAATGTGTCCCCTAAACATATCAACATTATCTGATTTACATCTCTCTCATCACATCTACTTTTTGGAATACAAATATTGGCTATATTTCAACGCCACATTACATAGATCATGTAGCATGGGCCCAAATTCAAATGTGGGCCAGAATATTAGGGGTTCAAAATTAAACTGGCTAAACCAATCCATAATCAGGGAACTTCATAACATGATGAAGCTTACATACACCAGTGAGCTTTTCCATTTGTGAAATCCACCAGGATAATCACAGCTGTGGTAATTATCAAGCTATAAAACAACATCATCAGCCAGGAATTAGCAAGTCTGAACCATCATGGATAGCAGCAACCTGAGTGCGGTGTATAGGTATGTGAGTAGAGCGCAGTGTCGTAGGAATGGATATTTGTTTCGAATGTTGCAGAGTGGAAACCCGGCTGTCAGGCGTGCGACTGAGGAGTGGCTGAGGCGTGACAGAGAGGGGCGGCTGGGAGTGAATGTGGGTGAGCGTGCTGATGCAATCCATGGTGGTCCGGAACCAAGGCAGGCAAGTGGCTCATCACCGGATATGCCTAGGGTCATGGTGGGGGGTCAGTTAGGGGAGAGAGCTCCAGTGGCACACGGACAGGGGGATAAGAGGGCACCTGCAGACAGGCAGGATGACCTTGATGTGGGTGATCAGCTAATGGGGGGGCCAGATGAGAGACCCCTAGAGGGTGAGGCACATGAAGTGGGGGCTCCTGCACAGCCAGCCCCACAGGGGGGTAAGCAGGCCCAGGAGCCTGCCAGGAGGCTTCGTGCACCCAGGGTGTACAGGGAGAGAGTCACATTAGAGGGGTTAACTGATGTGGAAGTGTATGAGCATTTTAGGCTAACCCGTGCCAGCCTGGAGGAGCTCTATGCGGTCCTGAGGGAGGACATGGAGCCTTCTTCACGGACCAATAGAGCCATCCCAGGCATGACACGGATGTTAGCCGCCATACACATCCTATCATCTGGTAGTTTTCAGAACACTGCTAGCATAGTAGGAGGAATGTCTCAGGCAAGCCTTTCAAGGTGCCTGAGCACATTCCTCCATGCTATCATTCCGAAAGCTGCCAGATACATCAGTTTTCCCCACACTGGGGAAGAGATCTTGAAGGTGAAAGCATGAATGGGAGGTATCCCCAATGTGCTCGGTGCTATAGATTGTACACATGTAGCATTGATACCTCCTAGAGAGCAAGAAGCGCTGTTCAGAAATCGCAAACACTAGCATTCCATCAATGTACAGGATGTTTGTGATGCAGGCATGCGCATACAAAATGTGGTTGCAGGCTTCCCGGGAAGTACTCATGATGCCCATATCCTGCGTCAGTCATCCACCCATCGTTATTTTGAGTCTGGACAAGCTCCACCTAGGTGGCTACTGGGTGAGTACCCATAAAGGATCCCCTAACATATACATCATGTTCCACTGTAATGCTATTCCATTGTTGCGTGAAAAATGCGCAACGACGCATGCGCCAACAGACAAAATAGAGTCCCTCATTAGCGCGCACGACATCTGCGCACAGGAGTTGAGATAAGGACTTAAGGGTGGACTTAGAGGTTTTAGGGTTAGGGGTCTTTGGGCTAAGGCTTCGAATTCTGAGTGTTAGTGTTAGGCATGGGGTCTCAGTGGTTCGGGTTAGGTATGGGGTCTGAGGGCTCGGGTTAGAGGGTTTTGGCCCATTAGGCAATAGATTCTACAACTTGCGCTCTTTGATCGACGCACATTTTGCCACACAATTTTCAACAGTGCCCTACTGTCGCCGGCTTCTGTCAGCGCCGTATTGTCCGCGCTCATTTGCCGTGTGCCCTAAAGAAGGTGAGCCGACTGAGCCATTGCATCGTAGCTTGTTGCTGTGCCTAACCCGATGTGACCTGGTCATAGGAGTAGGAAGTTCCAACCCAGAGATCCCTAAACTAACGTTACATTAATCGTTGTGTATATTTACAGATGCTTTAACGAGCAGCACAACCTCACATTCATATCTACATCTCCCATTTTTGTTTCCTTCAGGTGATGCAGGATATAGGTGTTTGCCGTGGTTGTTGACCCCTGTGAACAATCCACGCACAGAGGGGGAGGAGAGGTACAATGCGGCCCATGCCAGAACCCGGAATGTAATAGAGCGCACATTTGGCCTCATGAAGATGCGCTTCAGATGTTTACATTCCACTGGCGGGGCGCTACAGTATACACCAGTGAAGGTTTGTCACATCATCCTGGCCTGCTGTTGTCTGCACAATATAGCAGTACAGGCAAACTGTCTGGGGTGATGATGCTCCGATTGAACCGGTGGAGCGTCCAGTACCTCCCCCTGGTGAGAATAACGTTCAGGGGTCACGACTACGTGCCCACGTCATTCGGGAGTACTTCCCATGTAAGTCTGAAACTAATAACAACCAACTATAATGTACCTTGATTATGGTTACTAATACATCTCTTTTCTCCTTCCCCATTGTCATACAGAATATCTAACAGTCCACAGTAGAGGATAGATTTGTGATGTAACATATGTCTTGTGACGCATTCTTAATACTGGATCAAATACAGCCTGCTCTGATATCCGTTAATGGTAAGTATGCACACATTCCCATACACATCATATATATTGATATCTGCCAACCTCCAGAAGCTAAGCTAAATGGATGGTCTGATGTATTCCACAATGTCAATGGATATAGGCTTAACAATCGTATTTGAAAACATCTTCACAGAACAGTAATGTTTCCATTGTCTGATCATGCTATTCCACATCCCATGGAGGTCAGTGCAATTCATAGCAATCTGGATATATGAACATACCAGCATATTGTAAACCATAATAAATGTACCTCATGGGATGCAAAGAGGGGATCCCTCCTGTTCTCTGTCAGCGAATGTTGGTAAAAGCATTCTCAGTCAGATAACAGGAATAGTCTCAAGGATGTGTTAACTAGGAATCATTGTGCAATATATCATATGGATTGTGTGACTCATATCATCATATTGCCATTACAGAAATGCTGCCATGTGTCAACACATTGTTTACGCACACAGACATGGGAAACGACCTGAACAGCAACAGAACATCAGCTACATCAATGTCGTCTACATTGTAAGTGAGTATTTGCTGGAAACATGTGCATGTATGCATGAGAGGAAATGACTAATAACTCCATTAATGTAGGCCTAACTTTCTTTTCCCCAAGACATCCCCTATGTATTGCTGAAGCGGTCAGAAACGTTTATCGGACCATGCAGACGTGTCCTGGGGGAACAGATCTCTTCGTTGAATACTCCACTTGATCTATCCAAGATAGAGAACCACATGTGGATGTCCGAACATGTATCAATGTGTGATAGTTGGGATCTTCCATTTCTATTACAGGCTGCACTGGTCTCTCTGTCTCTCTCTGTCTCTCTGTCTGTCTCTCTCCTCATCCCACCCACCCCTGTTTACCCTTAATTTTATTGAGTCACACAAGTCTTCGACACCTGAACAATTAGAAACTTCTGCTAACTATCCCAATTAACCCTTTACACTATGTTTTCTCTTGTCTTCTTCCTCACATCCCCTGCCTTTTTCTCAGACTCTTCTTTACTTCTCCCCTTTTTGTCTCCAACATTTTCATTTCAACTCTAATGCCCACCTCTCTCCTTTTATTCGCCCATCAGCTAATCTTACTCAAGCTGTGGTTAAACTATGTGTCTCCTGACTGTCCCATCTGCAGATTACATTATCTGTCCACATGGGGCAGATACCTTATTACATAATAGTGCATCGCACTTTACATCTCATCCCTTTCCTCTCCGACTAATGCATAACTTTCTACTTGACACAACTTCCTTCCTATGTATCTCTCACTTACCTATTTACCTTGCTATTCCTTATCTACTCTTCCCCATGTCCATTACCTTTAGCTTGGAAGTGGTGATTTTCTAATCTTGTGGTGGGCCTTTGGGAAGAAATCAGTTATCAACAGACTTTATGCTCAAGACAGTGCCCTCCATTTTCTGGCGTTGGCAATATTACATACTGTATATTTTCGTGTTCTTCTCCCCTGTACAGCGCCACGGAATATGTTTTCACAATACAAATAAATGATAATTAGACTAATAATATTCCCACATCCGGACAAATTAGTCTGGGCCATCATTATCATCTGACAGATGGTTAACTTGTACGAGATCCCAATGCATAACATGTGTGCCGACATACCTGCATCTGTTGGTGGCTGCTCATATGGCATATGTAAGGTTTCCACTAATATATTATTTGTGTGTTTGTATTCCAGATCACGGTCAGAACAAGGCATGACGATAAACATCATGACATTCCATGGCCATGTCAATGTCCTCATATATGTGCATGTGTCCGTTTCATTGCTTTGTTGGATCCAGTGTCATATCTGATTACCTTGACTGAATAGCCGATATGTGTAACGAGACAATTTAACTATCCAATGCAGATGTGATGTGACATCTGTCAGCTGATGTTCCTGGTATATCAACAGCATGTGTATGCTCAAATAGCATACCTCGATTCATATGTACCTATTGGTTTAGACATTCTATCCTCTCCTCTACTTGGACTGTTGTGAAGCCTGAAGCACAAACCCTTCCAGATCTTTTCTTCAGTGCTGATGTGACCCTCCCTGTGCATATGGGGAAGAGGAAATCCAGGCTTGGGACTTAACAGTTAATGAGGTTACGTTGATCTTCAGTTATGCATATGCAACAACAGTTAGTATAGATGCTCAATCAGAGAACAAACTACCCTTGATATTGCCTGGTTTGTTGTGAGTTCTCTGGAATAAATAACATCTGACTGATATGGTCCTGGTCAGGTCTCCATCTTTTTGACCAAGGTTATCTATGTAGGGGCTGCTTATTGTTGCGTGAGAACTTACCTCATGGGCTCATAGCATTCACTGATTGAGCACTTATACTTCTGATGTTGCATCAGAGTGTCCGTTTAACACACAAGCATACATTTTGCTCTCCCCATATGTATATCACCTTATTCTGGATTATTGTGGTCTTTCCTTATTGACTGTTATATATATGTAGTAACAATAATGAGATCTATTATATTGCCTAATGTTGGGTGATACACTGTAAATCCATGATCATCTATATCAATGTAATTTCCCTTGCCTGCATTCTGCTCTCATATCCCTATTTCCCTGTGTTACTTGGATTTTGTATCCTACCCTCCTCCACCATGATCCTTTGCTTACCTGTGATGATTAGTCAACCTGTGGCTTTGTGGCAAGCTTGCTTTGTTAATTTCTGTAAATAGTAAATATGATTTATCTGAGATGTTGTTTGTGTCTGCCTTGTCAATGTTGATACCATAGCATTTCTGTAACATCAATGAAAGGACCTTCAGACTCCACATCTGTGCTCTGCACCATCAGCTAGGGGTGTCAATAGAATTCTCACAGTGTGTTTGCATTACTGATTTCAACCATGAGGGAAGGTTGGTATTAACAATCTATATGACACAGAAACAGACAAATGAGACAGGTGTCCGTAAGTGGCTCACATCCTAATAGTGAACATTCAGTATCTAACAGAAGTGAGTACACCCGTCACATTGTTGTTAATATTTTAGTATATCTTTTCATGTGACAACACTGAAGAAATGACACTCTTCTACAATGTAAAGTAAGTTTGCTGACCCATCAATAACTCAATACACAGCCATTAATGTCTAAACCATTGGCAACAAAAGTGAGTACACCCCTAATTTGAAATATCCAAATTGGCACTAAGTGTCAATTAAGTGTGGCCACCATTATTTGCCAGAACTGCCTTAACCCTCATGGCCAGGAAGTTCACCCGAGCTTCCCAGGTTGCCACTGGAGTCCTCTTCCACTCCTTAATGATACATCAGAGCTGGTTGATGCTAGAGACCTTGCACTCCCCCACCGTCAGTTTGAGGATGCCCCACAGATGCTCAATATGGTTTAGGTCTGGCGACAAGCTTGGCCAGTCCATCACCTTTACCTTCTTTAGCAAGGCAGTATCGTCTTGGCGGTGTGTTTAGAGTCGTTATGTTATGTTGCCCTGCAGCCCAGTCTCCCAAGGGAGGGGATCATGTTCTGCTTCAGTATGTCACAGTACATGTTTGCATTCATGGTTCCCTCAATGAACTGTAGCTCCCCAGTGCCGGAGGCAGTCACGCAGGCCCCGACCACAACACTCCCACCACCAAAAGTATACATCTATACTGAGCAAAAGTAGTTGAAATAATACCTAAATTATAGATAAATGGATAAGTCACAATGAACACAAAAACATTGATATGAGATTAAACCCTCATTTTGAACCTAAACAGTGATGCAGAGAGAGGGGAGGCAGCATCTGACATCATTAGGTAAATGCATATAGGGGGAATCCACACAACATATTATATAAAACATATATAGACATGCATACATGTTTGGTCTGGGCCTGCATGCATGCTGCCAGCACTGAGAAGCTACAGTTCTTTGAGGGAACCCATGAATGCCAACATGGACTGTGACATACTGAAGCAGAGCATGATCCCTCCCTTCGGAGACTGGGCCACATGCCAGTATTCCAACATGATAACGACCCCAAGCACATTTCCAAGCCGACCACTGCCTGGCTAAAGAAGCTGAAGGTAAAAAGTTAATGGACTGGCCAAGTAGGTCACCACACCTAAGTCCTATCGAGCATCTGTGGGGGCATCCTCAAATGGAAGGGGGGAGTGCAAGGTCTCTAACATCCACCAGCTCCATGATATCATCATGAAGGAGTGGAAGAGTACTCCAGTGGCAACCTGTGAAGCTCTGGTGAACTCCATCCCCATGTGGGTTAAGTCAGTGCATGACAATATTTACACTTTCACTTAGGGGTATACTCACTTTTGATATTTACCCTGAATGAATATCTCCATGTGTCAGAAACACGAATATCATGCATCGCCATTACTGGAATCAAACTCGGGAATATTACCTCCACCCTCAGCTGCACTAGTGGCTGTTACCCCAACCCTACATTAACACAGGGCTGGTATATTGAAGGAAGATGTATGTACTAATACAATACCGTTGTTGTGTAGCATTCATCTGGTGTTTAACAATCATGGCACAGCACAAACAAAAACAAACAATGATAATGTGAGCAATACATAATATTTATTCTTATGTTTGCAAATTATAAAAACAAAAAAAGAAAATTGGAGGCAAACATTCCGTCTGTCGATTTGAACCTAAAGAGATAAGAACAAGACATCAATTAGAACAATATACGCATTGACTGCAACACCTCAACATCAATAGATCTTGGTCATCAATTGCTTCTATATGCAACATGAACATGTTCTCACCTATTTCCGCTTTCGCTTGTGTTGTTCATGACTCTCCTGGCCTTTGCCAACCGTTGCCCTAGGCCGGCCACGACCTCTTCGATGGGTTGGCGGCTCTTCTGCCCTGGATGCTGGGGGCAAGGTCTGGGAGGTTGAGGAGGTACCCTGTTCTTGTGGAAGGCCTTCTCGGGCCATTTCGGCCCTTCGTGCAAATTCCTCCATTACCCGGTGATGCCGCCTTAACTCCTGCAACGCCTGGTCATTTTGCTGGCCCATCTCCATGACCTGGTGATGCCGCCTTAACTCTTCAAACACCCGGTCATTATGCCGTCTCTTCTCCAGCATGAACTCTTGATTTTGCTCCCGCTCATGCTGGAGATGAGCGAGGAAATCGTGGCACTGGGCCGCTGACAGCGCCGGACTACCTGGCACGGACCCAGACCATTGTGTCCTCTGGGTGGAGGCACGGCTGTGTGGAGTGTCCTGTCGGGCCGGAGTGGCCTGCGGGGCCTGTGGGACCAGAGTGACCAGCGGGTCCTGTGGGGCCGGAGTTGGCAGCGGGGCCTGTGGGGCCGGAGTGGCCAGCGGGGCCTGTGGGGCCGGAGTGACCAACGGGGCCTGCGGGGCCGGAGTGACCAGCGGGGCTGGAATGGCCAGCGGGGCCTGTGGGGCCGGAGTGGCCAGCGGGGCCTGTGGGGCCGGAGTGGCCAGCGGGGCCGGAGAGGGCAGCAGGGCCTGTGGGGCCGGAGTGACCAGCCGGGCCTGCAGGGCCTGTGGGGCTGGAGTGGCCAGCGGGGCCTGTGGGGCCAGCGGGGCCTGTGGGGCCGGAGTGGCCAGTGGGGCCAGAGTAGCCTGCGGGGCCTGTGGGAGCCACATGCCCTGCCGGGGGCCCATGCTCCAGGGCACCATTACTTGTGGCTCCATACTGTGGCCCAACTGGGATGGGACCACATTGGCTGTCCCCACATTTGGCCAGCCCACATTGACTGTGAGCCAGGCGGCGCCATTAGCATCCTGGCTGGAGGGGCCATTGCTGGAGCCAATGGCTGGCATCTTGTTGAGGGCCCAGGTGGACTTTCTGCAGGTGGTCTTGCTGCAGGTGGTCCTGCATCTTGGCATGGTGCAGGGCCCGCTATTTCAGGTCCCTGAGGAGACAGGGTACGCCTGGCTGGTACTGAAATGAGACAAGATTTGTATTTGAGTATTGTTGTTCTGAAAATTGATTTATGTGTGTTTCCATATCTCTGAGATCATAGTGACTTGTAATTGGCTGTGAATGTTTGACGCAAATAAAAATGAATCTGCATCATTAGTATTGTGGATCCTGGCTGGGATCTTTCCTGTTATGTGACAGTGACTGCTGGCAGCAGCAGTTGGACCAAGGGGCTGATAGATGGCGCTGCCGCTGTTATATACATCATTTTCACCTTACACACAAGCCCAAAAGCACTAGCCCTCACCCTAATCCGAAACCCTTACCTTAACACCACCATAACCCACTAAATCTGCATGATTATATAATCTCCAGGAAAATGCTGTGACATGTAGAGGCTGCTCACTGCTGCTAACAGCAGTCACGTCAGATAACAGGAAAGGGCCCATGGCTCATATGACTATATGTAATGCTGATGCGGTGTGCCAACTGCAGTTAATTAGGACACGTGCTATAACATAAACCAGGAAACTGCAACAAAGAAGATTCCTAAAAGAAAGAAAAGTAAGAAGTCAAACTGACGATCTGATGAGGCTTTGAAAGCAGCCCAGGAAAGAAGGAAAGTGAAAGGTAGTGGAGATAAGAAAAGATTTGTCCAACTGAATGCAGAATTCCAGAGGATAGCAAGAAGAGAAAAGGAGACATTGAGCGATGTAAAGAGATTGAAGAAGATAACCAAATGGGTAAATCAAGAGATCTCTTCAAGAAAATTGGGAACCTAAAAGGCACCTTTCATGCAAAAGTGGGAATGATAAAAAAACAAAAATGGTAGGGACTTACAGAAGAAGATCAAATAAAGAAGAGGTGACAGGAATACACTGAAGATCTATACAGGAAGGATCTTAACACCAGTGAGGACCTCAATAATTTGTCCAATTAATTGGAGTCAGACATCTTGGAGAGTGAAGTGAGATTGGCCCTAGGATGTCTTGCTGATAATAAGGCTGCAGGAGGTGATGGAATCCCAATTGAACCATTCCAAATTCTACAGGATGCTGCTGTGAAAGTGTTACTTGCCTTGTGCCAACACATTTGGAAAACTCAACAATGGCCAATAGAATGGAAAAGGTCAGTCCCACATCCCATCCCAAAAAAAGGCAGTGCTCCAATTATCGAACAATTGCACTCATTAAATGCCAGCAGGGTAGTGCTTAAGATTCTACAAGCTTGACAAGCCGGGTTCCGCAGAGGAAGAGGCACAAGAGATCAAATTGCCAATGTCAAGCTATGGCAAGCTTGGACAAGCTGGTAAAAAGTAAAGATATTAAACTATCAACAAAGGTCTGCATAGTTCTAACTATGGTATGGTAGTAACATATGGATGTGAGAGCTGGACCATAAAGAAATCTGAGCGCTGTAGAATTGATGCCTTTGAATTGTGGTGTTGGAGAAGAAAGCCTAGAGTCCCTTGGACTGCAAGAAGATCCAATAAATAAATACTTCAGGAAATCAAGACAAACTGTTGACTAAAAGGTATGATCATGAGGCGGAAGCTCAACTATTTTGTCTATATTAGGAGATGGCAGGATTCCTTAGAAAACACTCTGATGCTGGGAAAGATTGAAGGCACAAGAAGAAGGGGATGACAGAGGCGGAGATTGATAGATGAGATCACTGAAGCAATGAACATGAACTTGATGGAGCTCAGAGAGGCAGTGACTGAGAGATGCATTTGGTGTGCTGTGGTCCACAGAGTCGCGGAGAGTCAGACGCTGGTGAGTCTAAACCCCAAAGGGGACCCTCTTATGTCATCCTACCCCAGCTAGACCCCAGCTCACCTACCCAGGGAAGGGCCTCTTGATGGGAGATATAAAGTGGAGCACAACATATCATTTTTCACTTCATATTTGAAGAAAAACTAACAATCACTCTATATCAGTTACTACTGAAAGCTAACACAGGGTAAAGCTAGCAATAGCCCTGCAACTACACACAGACACTGGTGGACATAGAAAAAAACTTCTACACCAATCTGGGATCATAAGGAGCAAGTGAAGTTGTACTCCCACACCCCAGGGACTGTACCTTTACAGCATCTCCTTGCTGAAACTCATGTGTTTGCAACCATCATTAAAAGCTCAGTTTATTCAATCCTAATTGGTGCTGGACTCTAATCAGCAAATCAATTGAAGCAAAACTGCCACAGCCAAATGTAATGAATTGTTTAAGACAAGGAATTTTTTTCTCAATCCCTTATCATCTTAACTTGTTTATGTTATATGAGATAAAGGGAGCGGCTTCCCCCTGTGTTGTATAAGTTTGCTGTTGACTACACCCTGTATAAAGGACAGCTCAACACTACCACCAAGTGGCAGCTTACGAAAATTACATGCCCAGGCTTATAAATATATCAGTGCTTCCACTAGCCCTGGCAAATTGGACTGGATGAGGGACAACTGGACAGTGGGGCAACAGGGGACAGTAGAAGGAGAGAGACCAGCCTGAAGCCCTAACCTGGACAGTTGCTGGAGGCCTGCTAGGAGGAAATGGTGAGCTTATTTCAATAGCAATAGCAGAAACACCATATCACCTGCCCCAGAGATAGACCCCCTGACAGGGACAATCTAAAGCTGCCTAACTGATAAACATCAACTCAGTAGGTTAAGCCCCTACACAAAGGTTGAATAGTGTACAGCATTGAATGTTTTACATGACAACCCTGGCCACCAATCCAATTTGTGTACAGAAATAGTAAAAATAAAAAACTACACCCTTATGAACATAAACCTCTTCAGAGTTTGTATCTATTGAAACCCTGTACATGAGGATCAAAGTCCACCATCTGCACAATAATAAAGTTTTCTCTGGCCGGTGCTAGGCCTAGCACATTATAACGTCGCCACCTGGTGGCCAGCAGGCTATTTCCCAGCAAATCTATGTGATTAGCTCCATCTTGTGGACAAAACTGGTATCTACCAAATTGCTGCAAACAAACTATTTAGCACTGCCACCTAGTGGACCTGTAGGAATATATCATCAGAGACTTTCAAAATACACCAATATTTTTGAGGATGCCTAACCGGCCTATTTTACTGACACAAGTGGATAAGAATATGCTCACTATGTAAACGCACCCCATACTCCGGTGTGGTGGCACAACTCAAGGTGAAGTGACTTTGACAACTACATTTTATGTACGGTTCTTATAAAAAAAGAATGGCTGGGATCTCAACAAGAAGGGCAATCAAAACTATACAGGACTTTTGTACAACAAAGTCTGCCCGACAGCCAGCCTCAACTCCCGAGCGTTCCCCAATTGCTACCATGGAATCCACGGCTCCTAGTACGAAGGCAGACATACAGGATCTAAAAGATCTAATCTCCTCTTTTAGAACTGAGATCACTGGAGAAATCAAGAAAGTGGCTGCAGAACTTACTGGTGAAATAAAAGCTGTTGATTCTAAAGTGACCGACCTGAAAGTGAGGTACCATGATATATTAGCAGCACACTCCCAACTGAAAGAAGAAGTGTCAACCTTAAGAGATGAACAAAGCCAACTCCAATATGTGCAAGAAGACCTGGAAAACCGCTCTCGTCGTCAAAATATTCGGATCCGTAACCTCCCAGAATCCATTACAGATCTCCCAAATTATATGATGGATCTCTGCAAACTTTTGCTGCCAAACCTAGAAGAGGAAGCCTTCAGAATAGACCGCATTCACAGAGCACTGTCAGGTCGTCCTGTTGCTGGAGAGAGAGCTAGAGATGTTATTGCAAAATTTCATTACTACATGACTAAGGAGCTCTTTATGAAAGCTGCGAGACCTGGTATTCCAGAGATTGCAGGTGGCCAGCCCACCATTTTTGCTGACCTTTCTCCAACCACTTTGTACAAGAGGAGATTATTCAAACCTCTTCTGGAGATCGTTTTGGCCCAAGGATGGAGGTATACCTGGGGCTTTCCTTTCAAATTGAACATTGTGAGAGATGGAAGAATTTACCCAGTTTTTGAAATGGAGGAGGGCATGGCGCTGCTCTCGTCTTGGAACATTCATTTACCAGAAGTAGGGGAAGCGGCCCAACGCCTGGATGCCAGACCCTACAGACGCCCTAGGCTGCAACAAAGAACCTAAGTCTGTAATAATCTTTTACATTTAGAAGGGTGAAAAACTAAAGGGAAAAGGAAATGATTTCTCAATGCGTAATACACCCTATAAAACTGTGGACAGTAGAACAGGGACTTTGTAGCTTTATCTACATAAGGCACAGCCTCCAGGCTTAATTTAGCGACAATGTTGAGATAATTTAGTCCTAGTTTTCTGGGTAGATATGTATAGATGGAGTTATGTATATACAGATATATATATGGGTATGTAGATATGTGTATGTATATGTTTGATCTTATCTATTTTCACCTGGTGCCGACTCTTATATTAGCTCAGGGTCCTCTACAGCAGCTATCTAATGTTTAGATTTCATCTGCATAGTTATAGTCACTTAATTGTTAATGTTATGTTTCTGAAGCTGTGCCCCACAGGGGGTTAATTTTGTAAACTTTTTCTATTTTGACTTTATTTTGTTTTTTGTTTTGGCGAGTCGCCTGGATATCTTTCTGCAAGGATTCCAGGTGCTTCACCATAGGTTATAGGAGGACAGCGAGTTGCTCTCCTCATTTCAGTGTAAATTGTATATTGTTCTGGATATATACTTAATATACCCATACAAACACTATACACATATCTTTCGTAATTACTTACTTGTATACGGTTAGATTTACGTACTGTATTGTGCAACACGGTTATTTTTATACATTGCTTTAATATAAATATATATATATATATTTCTTTTTATTTATTTTTGCTTCCTCCTTTAGACGCCTCCTTCCTCCCTCCCTCCGGCTTCTCTTCTTTTTCTCTCCCCTCCCCCTCTCAATACTTGATGTATTTACTCTAGCCTGGTGTGGAGCCCTACGAATCATTAGGTCCAAGTGAAGAACACCCATCAGGTTACCTGCTTTCAGCGGATAAACATCTGGATCCTTAAGATCGGATGGTAAAGTTACAGAGTTCTCTAATTCTTAGGACAATCAGGGTATGGATCCTGATTTTCCATGTCCCTCTCTTCTCCTGTTCTTCCTTCCCCCCCCTTCCCTTTACCCTAGGCGTGTTTTTTTCTTTGTTTTTAGGTTACAAGTTCGATAACCTGTATGTTTATATGTAAGTAATCTGAATTCATATAACAAAAAAAAAAGAGAGAGAAAGCAAAAAGTCGATAATTGAAGTTAAAAGGTTATTTATTTGTATGTTTATATTTTTCAAGGACATTGTCTATATCATTCTTGTTTTATCGTTGAAACATGTGTATTATTGTATTACCTTGATACTCTTAATAAAAAAATATAAAAAAAATAAAAAAAACTAATAAAAGAGAAGGAAAATCCCTCATTAACACCATTAGGGCTTTCTGTTCTTAATTAATGCATCCATTTTGATTCTTTTTGTAGTAGCATATTATCCAAATCCCCCTTTCTTGGACCTAGCTTTATCAGTTACACAACATTGGATTGAATTGACATCATTATGGTGGTATGCTTTAACATGTCTGGCAACAGGTGTGTCTAATTCATTTTTGATTCAATATACATGTTCTAAAAAGCGTCTTCTAAACTGGCGTATGGTTTTGCCTACATAGAGCTTGTGACAAACACATTTTAGATCGTAGACAACACCTGCAGATCCACAGATATAGAAATCATTAATTGTGTAGGCCCTGCTATTCTGTGGGTTCGTAAATTATTTAGTTGGTTTAACATATTTACAACCTTTGCACCTTCCCCAGTGGAAGGTGTCTTTAAGTGGTCTTAACCAAGTAGGGCAAGAATTCTTAGGCTGAAATAGGCTATTAGTCACTGCATCTTTAATATTGTGTGCCCGTCTATAAGTTAGATTGTAAGTAAGATTGGCCAGTTTTTATCAACCATGTGCCTAATTTCCTCAAAATTATCACCAAATGTGAAAAAGCAACGTATGTTTCTTATCCCCCGGGCCCTGGGATCCTCTCCTTGGCTCCTCCTCCTGACATGGTTCCGGTTGGGCAGGAGCACTGCCAGCAGCTTCTGGCTCTGATTGAGCCAATGCCTTCGCCTCTGTCTCTGTGGTGGACCCAGACCTCCTGCTAGCTGTAATGATAGAAGAATGGTTTATGGTTAACAACATTGCATGCACTTTTAAATAATGTGTGTAGCTATCTTTCTGACATGCAGTTATCGTGCACCTGGATTGTTCACTTATCAGTTAATGTTTGATGGTATCCTCTTCTGGATGTGATCATGTTTTTATATTATGAGCTTGTTTGTTATTGGATCCTAATAATATCTTGATTCTTACTGAGGAGTGGCCTCGTAGTACATTCATATACATACTCTGCAGAAGTTACTATGTATTGCATCAATTTTACAAAGAGCTTGTGAGAACCTTCAAATAGTGTTTTTATTGTTAAAATGACACCACAATTAAAACATTTATGGATTATAGTATAGTCTTCTAAGCCTTAATATAAATTGAAAAAGTCAAACACCCCATACCAAACATTTTAATCCAAACATTATCCAGAGGGATATCAAAAAAGATATGGGTCCTTCTAACTGGAATGCTCACTAACAGCAGCCCCAAGTCTGGCTAAATCCATTACCATAGATAGAGAACAACAGAAAGTATAAATGTATAGATAATAAATAGAAGCTTTATAGAGCTTCATAGAGGGATGATCCATCTATCCTTCGTGAAACCAAGGTCGCTGATATGTCACTCATATTGTTGTGCAGCATTTCCATGTGATTAGAGTTAACTATGTGTGTCTGGTGCAAATGTGGTGTACATGTGTGTGTATGTGATATTCACCTGAGAAGGAGCCTGGATCTGGTGTAGACACAAGGCCTGGAGCTTCGGAGACGGCCCCTGTAGCCATCATCTTCTTCAGCATCCTCTCCCACTCCTTGTATCGGACAGTAACACTTGGGGCACCACTTAGAGCTGCAGCTGCTCTGGACTCCTCCTCCATCATCCTCCTGACCGTTTTCCGGCTGTCGTCATAACAATGCCTTACAGACCTTGCATCCCTATGCGCAAAACTGACCTCCACAACTGCTACCTCCATGAGGCGGCTTTAACTTCCCTACCCCCTGTAATAATCTGGAGTGCGCACAGATGGCGTTAAGGAGAACCACCATTTCCTCTGGTCTATAGTCAGGGGCCCTCCGTTTGTCTCAAGCCTTTTGTCTTCCCAACTATGTACTGGGATCCATACCTCCCTGCTCTGACCCTGAGTCTTGTCCCTCCCGACCACTTAACCCCTACCCCTCTGACCCTAAACTACAAGTAAATAAATCTATGGGTTTATTCCACCCTCCTCTCCAGATATATCACTCCTAGCCCTCCCCTCATCCACTCCCACCATTCCTAGGTCTCTTTCCCTCCTTTCCACTCCCATCATCCCTACATCTCCTTCACTCACTCCCTCTTCCTCCCTCTCTCTTCCTCATCCCCTCTTCCTCCCTTCCTCTATCTACCTCACCTATAATTTCTGCCTCCCACCCTCCCTCTCTTTTTCTCCCCACACTTCCTCCCTCCCTCTCTCTACCTCCCTCCCACTTCCTCCATCCCTCCTGCTATTCCTTGAGGCCCCCTCTCTCTCCGCCACACCTCTTCTCTTCCTCCCTTTCTTCTCTCCTCCTCCGATTTAATTCATTGTCTCATAATTATAACACAAGATTTACATAGTGCCCTTAGTCGGCTCTATGCATGGCCATTACTCTGCCTCTTTAACTCAGGCTAATAACCAGGTGGAGCTTCAAAAACTAGTTACCCACTGCATCTCAGTAGAAACATGGATAGACTCAGAAAGAGGAAATGTAATCAAGGATGGCCAGTGAGTAGCGAGAAGATAATGTTGAGGAAAAGAAAGAGGCAGTGACACAGTTAAAGATAGTGAGGAACCTGAAGATAATAATGTGTGTATTGAAATATATTATGCATATATAATCAACTGGCTAAGCTTTATAAGGAAGACCTGTGAGTAGGGTATATGTAGGGTATGCATATATACACAAAATGACCCTGCTCTATTATGTATTATTCCTCCCATTAAAATCTATAAACTATGTATATGCATCAAAAACAAACATCACAGGCTTCACATTATTACCTAAGTTATTTTTCCCTAGTAATTTTTTATCTCATCACAAGTCTTCACAATGAAAGCATGTCAGGGGTATTTTATGGGAGTGTTAAGCGTGCTATAGCTGTGTTCTTATCACTATGATATTATTCACTAAGTATTTTTCCTACCCAAACTCACAACACAAGGAGTTATCTCACTTGTTCTTCTAAAAGATTGTTCAGTGAATGTACCCAGATTTACAGTGTCTTGCAAAAGTATTCACCCCTTGACTTTTTACTTATTTTGTAACATTACAGCCTTAAGTTCGAAAAAATTTTAATCTGAATTTTATGTGATGGATCAGAACACAATAGTCTAAGTTGGTGAAGTGAAATGAGAAAAATATATACATAAAACTATTTATTAGAAATAGAAACAGAAAATTGGCATGTGCATAGGTATTCACCCTCTTTGTTATGAAGCCCATAAAAAGCTCTGGTGCAACCAATTACCTTCAGAAGTCACATAATTAGTGAAATGATGTCCGCCTGTGTGCAATCTAAGCATCACATGATCTGTCATTACATATACACACCTTTTTTGAAAGGCCCCAAAGGCTGCAACACCTAAGCAAGAGGCACCACTAACCAAACACTGCCATGAAGACCAAGGAACTTTCCAAACAAGTAAGGGACAATGTTGTTGAGAAGTACAAGTCAGGGTTAGGTTATAAAAAAATATCAAAATCTTTGATTATCCCCAGGAGCACTATCAAATCTATCATAACCAAATGGAAAGAACATGGCACCACAGCAAACCTGCCAAGAGACGGCCGCACTCCAAAACTCACGGACCGGGCAAGGATGGCATTAGAGAGGCAGCACAGAGACCTAAGGTAACCCTGGAGGAGCTGCAGTTCCACAGCAGAGACTGGAGTATCTGTACATAGGATGACAATTAACCGTGCTCTCCATAGAGTTGGGCTTTATGGCAGAGTGGCCAGAAGAAAGCCATTACTTTCAGCAAAAAACAAAATGGCACATTTTGAATTTGCGAAAAGGCATGTGGGAGACTCACCAAATGTGTGGAGGAGGGTGCTCTGGTCTGATGAGACTTACATTTAACATTTCGGCCATCAAAGAAAACGCTATGTCTGTCCAACACATCACATCACCCAAGGAACAGTATCCCCACAGTGAAACATGGTGGTGGCAGCATCATGCTGTGGGGATGTTTTCAGCAGCCGGGACTGGGAAACTGCTCAGAGTTGAGGGAAAGATGGATGGTGCTAAATATAGGGATATTCTTGAGCAAAACCTGTACCACTCTCTGCGTGATTTGAGGATAGGACGGAGGTTCACCTTCCAGCAGGACAATGACCCCAAACACACTGCTAAAGCAACACTTGAGTGGTTTGAGGGGAAGCTTAAGGGGAAACATGTAAATGTGTTGGAATGGCCTAGTCAAAGCCCAGACCTCAATCCAATAGTAAATCTGTAGTCAGACTTAAGATTGCTGTTCACAAGTGCAAACCTTCCAACTTGAAAGAACAAAAATCCCAGTGGTAAGATGTGGCATGCCCATAGAGACTTATCCAAAGCGACTTGTAGCTGTGATTGCTGCAAAAGGTGGCTCTATAAAGTATTGTCGTTAGGGGGGTGAATAGTTATGAACATTTACTTTTTCTGTTATTTTGTCCTATTTGTTGTTTGCGTCACGATAAAAAAACAAAAAACATCTTCAAAGTTGTGGGCATGTTCTGTAAATTAAATGATGCAAATCTTCAAACAATCCAAACAATCCATGTTAATTCCAGGTTGTGAGGCAACAAAACATGAAAAATGCCAAGGGGGTGAATACTTTTGCAAGGCACTGTACATCAATAATACATTGTAGGTACCGTAAAGCAGTGGTTCTCAATAGTCTGTGCTGGTCCATGAAACCTTATGTTATCCCCAACAACAAATAGATCAGTTATTAACATATCTGCAGTTAAAATGTACTCATTTCAGTTCAGTGTAAATCTAAATGAAAATGTAGTGTGTAACATGTAGCATCACCCTGTTAAACATTTTCAGGATAACAAAGGAAATACAGAGCATTGGAAGATAATCAGCCAGTCCCCAGATCAGAAAAGTTAAGAGACAGTGCTGCAAATGATGAAACTAATCCCATACATGAGATCTAAGTAGATGCATTGTTCTTCAGTCATGATACCATGGGTTGAGTGAAAGTAAGATTGTCTATCACAGTTATTCCTAATCAGCCTGGCGGTAGTAATATGTTTTTTTTATATCCACTGAGTACATAGATGTATACTGAGGGTATGTATATGCTGATTATGTTGCAACTTAATGGATAATGGTTGGCATTGTTTTCTGCAAGGTCCTTTTAATAACTAAACTAGATAATGGGCAAAATGTTTTAGAAATAAAAAAATAATAATAATGCTTTTACTTTTTATAATCAATTTTTATGACAGGCTACCAGTTTCTTTACTTGTTGCTACATGTTGCTTAATGCAGCATGCTTGCTTCTAGGCCTTTGCAGGGGAAGTTATGTGGTGTCAATTTTAGCATTATTCAATTATCTAACAAAGCTTTTGGATGTCTCCTTGCTCCCTCCTCCTCTGCTGCCCTGTCTAAAAAACTCTCCCCATTATCCAGCTCTCAGGATGTGATGTAACAAACACAAAATTGATCCCTGTACTTATAAACAGAGTTGTCTAATATTCAGATTTTTCTGCAAAAATGTTTTATGTCAATGGCTTACACAGTCCTTTAAAGTGTCATCCCTATTAGAGAAAATGTAATGTCAAGATAATTTATATAGCATTAGAAGTATATCGATGATGAAACCATATACAAATAATACAAAAAGAGCTCACAATGTGTTCAGTAGGGAATTTCTTTTTATTAAAGCACTGAAACAAGTAAAAGATTTCACTTATGGTTGTACACTAAATAATAAATTCATTAATATTCCATCCCTGAGGCAGATCTACAGCCTTATTAAATTAAATTAATATTAAATTTGGCCAATTGAATAGGGCTCTATAAAAGCACACAGCATATTTTTTTACAGAAGTTTTTAGTTAGTGAACTTCAATCCAAAAGCAAGGTGTTCACTAACTAAAAATTTCTGTAAAAAAATATGCTGTGTGCTTTTATAGAGCCCTATTCAATTGGCCGAATCGCAATTTAATAAGGCTGTTACTAATCTTTAACTTTATCTAAACTGCATCCTACTTAAAATCTATACAAATGTGGAGTAGTCAGTATAAACAAAAATGTCACTGCTGATAAATGTACCGTAATTCTTATAAAGAGAAACGTAAATAGGGTGCACGTCTATATTACTTCTTTATTACATTAATCATTGCTATGTGCTAAGCATAGTTGTTCTTCTTTTCTCTTAAAAACAATCTTTTAAAATTAGATTGCAAAAGTATACTTGTTTATATGTCCTGGCAGTTTCCAAGTATGTATTAATTTAACTGATTTTCCTGTGGTCTACCCACAAAAGTCATGTTTCGTGTGCAGATCCTGTGGTTTTGAAACACTATTTGTCATTATCGACTGACATGCAAAAAACAAACACCTTACTGAAAAACCAAATACTGATATTTTCTCAACAAAACTCAGTAATTGGAAAATATTACGAAATTATCCCTTTTTCAGTTTACACCTCTCGAAAGCGCATCAATATAAATAAGGCAAAAGGTATCATAATGTACTGCAATACTCATTATTAATCTATATACAATTAACAATTATATATATATATATATATGGGTAGGATTCCCAGCTTGTGTATAATCTTGGCTTTGCATAAAAGCTGTGTAATGCAGCGGGCATAAGCTTAAAGGAAGCCATGTTTGAAATGGTTTATGGATTTAAGAGAGAGGCATTTGTGGGCAAATTTGCAAGTCCCTGCTCAGCTTCCCAGAATTCAGTATAATAATTGTATTTCTCGGAACTCTGAGCTGGAAGCAGGTTTTTTTAACTTGTTTTAGACATTTAAATGTAAACACAGATGTACTATTTATTTACTCTACTGCTGTACGGTGGAGGGCTTTTATCGCTCTTTTGCCCACCATATATTAAATGATTATTGTGGTGAACTATCTACACATTAGGGCCACAACACAAGCTGGGATCCTGCCCCACAATGATGATAGGCAGTAACCTTGAAATGGGTGTCTGTGGGTAGGATTCCCAGCTTGCTTATAATCCAACCTTAGCTTTGCATAAAAGCTGTGTAATGCAGCGTGCATAAGCTTAAAGGAAGCCATGTTTGAAATGGTTTATGGATTGAAGAGCGAGGCATTTGTGGGCACATTTGCATATCCCTGCTCAGCTTCCCAGAATGCAGTATAAAAACTGTATTTCTCGGAATTCTGAGCTGGAAACAGGTTTTTTAATATGTTTCAGACATTAAAATGTGAACACAAATGTACTATTTATTTACTATATATTGTGCCCCCCCCAGAGGCCAGTGTGGACATGCAGCACTAGTGAGAGTATTAATCTCTGAAGCAGTACTCACACCAGGAGGTGTGGAGTTAAACCTGAGAAGTAATCAGGTCCAGCTGGGAGCTGCTTTAAAGGGTCCACTGAACAAACCAGCAGTGGGTTCAGTCTGGGCCAGGATAGAGTTACTGAGACAGCTCTTCACCCTGGACAGGGGGAGGCATGGCACCCAGAGAGCCACTGAGGCTATCACATGGATGGACTGTCACATCAAGAGGACCGGTAAACACCTGTATAGATGAGAAGTTACCCGACAGGATAAACTTCCCATGCTATACTGGAAAGAAAAGGGGGAGAAATTGTCATGATTTAATTGTTTAAGGACGCATATTGCCTGTAAGTTATGAATATGGCCAAGGGAGCTTGACATTGTTGCATTGGGATTATATGTTATTGTGTATATGGTTATTATATATCCTAGTTATAATATATTATAAGAGGAACAATGTTATATAGAACATATGTGGGATTGGTAGAAATGCTCTGCATAGAAGTTAGCTGAAGATCATTGCAAACTCACACATACAGACCTTGGGTCAAGACAGATTTATGTACTTCAAGTAGTCCTAAGCAAACACTTGAGTTTAACATAAAAGTTTTTTTTCACTAGCCAGCTATAGATATCTGGTGAATTAGATCTCTGTAGATTTGATAGCCCAAGGTTGCAAGCCAGGTGGGCTGACATCACACATACACAAATGTACACAAGGATGTGGAATTAGAGAGTATAAATATGTTTTGATCATTCAATAAAGGTTGAGAGATAGTATTCACACATACAAGGTGTGAGACTATTTCTGTGTTGTATCCTGACTTTGGGAGTGGTCTTTCCATGGGCCACTTGTAACCTGTATGCAGTATTCTATGCCTGTACATCTTCAGAAGCCATCTTTTGTGCCACAGAGAACAGGAACTACATGATTCTGCTGGGTAGGTCTGAACTAGGTTCATATCAAGACCCCTTGAAGCAGCAGATCGTGACACTCTCTTGTCTTGGAGTTATCATTTTTTTACGTTTGCACCATTTCCACCTCTAAATGTGCATCATTCCGAGAGAAGGAGTTGGGCAGCAGGCTGTACTGCTTGCTGTTGCAACTTTAGATGCAATAAAGCACACTCCTAAGAACTTTCATGTCACAACCAACAATCACATATATAGTTGTGAGCATACGAGCCGTTGCTCATGCTTGCCGGCTCGCGAAGCGAGGGTCGCAGTTGCTGGCATGGATCGCCGAAGGCCAGCAACTGCGACCCTCGCAAACTTTACGTTGTGACGCAAACAAAATACGAGACACATTATGACCTCGCAAAAAACGGTCGCAACACGCGCACATGAAAACATCAAAAATCCAACACTTACACACAACAAATACATAAAAAGCTTACCTACAGCAAGAGGGAGCATCCAGGACCTCTAAAACTAAAGTTACACCTCAATTTAACTGAAATTAAAGCAGTTTAGACACTAAAAGATTCTCTAAGCGAGAGAAAAAATGGCCGCCTAAAGACGCAATACAACACCAAACACCTACGAGATTACAAAACAAGGACGCAACCCCAAAATCATTACAAACACAACAAATACAAACACATACAAATGTTACTCACAGCAAGGGGGGGCACCGAGGACCTCTGCAAGTGAAGTTACACCTTTATTTAAGCACAAATTTCGGAGTTTAGAGACCCGAAAATCACCTAAGGGAGAGAAAAAATGGCCGCCGAACAAAACGAAAACGAGGCTAAAGGTCCCTAAATACGCAAAACACCACCAAACACCTACGGATATTCCGAAAAAGCCCACCAAACCGCTACGGATAGTCCGAAAAACTCGCACGACATATAAAACTAATATTACGAAAAACTCGCACGACATGGAAAACTAACAACGCTACATCAGCCACATTATATACACCAAACACCCTTAGCTCACTTACAATTTCATTGCCGTCATTTTTTGACGGGCAATTCGCTAGTAATCATATGAAATACAGTGCATATAAAGACATGAGGACAAAATGGAGAACACACAAATGTGAATGGCAAAAACTTTTTAAAGTAAGGAGAAATATGAGAAATATTTACTGCTTTACATTACATATATTTAATGTACTTGATGCTGCAAATACTTTGAAATAAAGGCCTCCATTCAATGGCCCACATTGGAAAAATAATGAGCAAGGTGTACTCCTAAATCAATTACCATCATCATAAACAGTATCACACATCATAAAAATACTAATGAGACTGGTAAAGTACCTAAAATGGTTACCTACAAGTACCTGTTCCACTGATATAATTTAAAAGGCAATAACATTTTCCAATAGGGAAATCTCAGCAATCCGAGAGTTACATATAAGTCCTTACGAGTGTTGATATTTACTAAAGATTCTAACAGCCTAATTAAATTGGAAGCCAGTAAGTGCAACGTGAGACGCAAATGCTGCTATGTTAAGGCGCTATTAAATTAGATCTGTCCACGGCCTGAGACACAAGCCCGTAAACCATTCTTGCGCACGTCAGATGTTCAGCTGTGAACATGATCGATTAGTCAAACCCATAGTAAAGGGGTTAAGACGTAGCCAATGGCAAAATAAATCGCCAGCATGACTGAGGAAAGCCTGAGGGAATCCCCGCAGGCTCCCAACATTACCACTTGATACGGGGGTCCAGATCGGGACCCCCCACAGCAGTTAAACAGTTAACCCCTCTAAGTAGCCCCCCCCCTGGCACCTAAAATTAACCACCCAATGCTGGGGGTCCCCATCAGGACCCCGGAAGTGTCCCTAAATAAACCCTTGCAGCGGGGGTCCCGGTTGGCAACGTCCTACTTCACGAGGCTAATTTAATAGCCTTAAGTCCTACTTTCTACAATACGGGCTACGTTTTAAAATGTAGCCCAAATTTAATGTGGCTGATTATTATTAACTGACATAACAATATCCTAGCTTTTTGAATGAGCTCATGGTTTTGAAATAACATTTAAATCTGGTTAGGGTTTTTGCTCTGGTGGTTCTTTACACTATGCAGGAAGATAGTTCTGCCGATTTTTTTTTTTTTTTTTTTTTTTTTTTTTTGGTACAATTATCATGTAATTTATCAGAATCTTTTAATCTAGGTGTTTTTTTTTCAATACATGAGCTCATTCATCTAGCGGGAATATAAATCCAATAAACAAGTTCAGTTCTCTGTTCATTAAAAGAAAATATTTACAGGAGGGTTATTTGTATTGGCTAATTTTGAACTGGCTACATAAGAATACCCTCTCTACTTGGAAGGTTTATTTGCTAACCTGATGTAGTATGTAATAATAATAATAATAAAATTAAATAATTACAACACAATTCAGATTATGTCCATTGCTTATATTACTGAGAGTGTATGGAGTATATTACTCAAACTTTTAATTCAATTTGTAATTGTTCTCTATCCCTAGCAGTTTGAGATTTACTGTTGTTTTCCAGTTGTGAGCTACTATTTAGTTGAGATCATGTGGATTATTTTAAATCAAGCTTTTAGTTTAATATTAAATGTAAAATTTTATTTTTTCTTCCCAGCAGTAATACAAAGAAGTGCACACTAGTGTATGTATGTAATTGTTTTATTAAAGAACTGAAACAAGAAAAATACTTCCCTTATGGTTGCACACTATAGAATTAATTAATTAATATTCTATACCTGAGGCAGATCTAACTTTAAAAACTTTTAATGACTCTTAATAAAAGATCGATCCAAAACAACAAAGTCAGAGGTGCTCAATCAGAGAACAAACTAACCTTAAAAGGGTTAGTGCTATGGACATGAGAACCCACTCTGAGAGCAACCACTTTTAGCTCACTTGTGCCCTTCACAGGGAAAAAATATCCTGTAGTTTATCAGTCTGTTCCCACTCACTAGAGAGATCCAGCCCAGAAATACCAGGCAATTCTACTCTGAACAGGAGAAACAGCAAACCCCAGACGTACGTTTCAGCCTTCATTGGGCCTCGTCAGTGAGGTGTAGCTGTAGCTGATACTTCTTGGTCTTTGTTGAGATTCATGTAACAGATATACAGTACATTTATGTTTGTTAAAATAACATCCTTTACCATACTACAGAACTTCTCTGTTTCCTACACTTTGTTCTTCTTTTCTATTAAAAACAATATTTAAAAATTAGAATGCAAAAGTATATTTGTTTATGTGGTCTACCGACAAAAGTCATATTAATGTAGTCCTTTAATAAGGTATACTTTTGGAAATATCATTTTAAAGCTGTCCAATTTAAGCATGTCATTTTTGAAAAAAAGACAGTCTATGTAGTTTACAGAATTTCTTGCTGCATAACAAACCTAGGGATCAATAGAAAACTTGAATGACACATTAATTGACAGGAACAGGTAATAAAAGAGCATGTTGCCCACCGAAACACTGACTGTCTTGTAGCTTCTTCTAGATAGCACAGAGAAGGAGTAAGCTGAGGTAGGAAGAAGCTTTTGTTCATATAATTATTCATTATTTAAAATGAATATAGAACATAGTTTACATCCAATAATTTGCCAACATATAGAGTAATACAAACCTCATACACATTAACCCCACATCCCCCACCTTTATACCCTCAACCTAAAAACTCATGCTTACTCCATAGTTATAAACATAAAACATGTATTTCTACCTATAAACTTTATTAATAGCTGCTCCTATATATACTTGCTGTTTAAATAGTTGAAATAACCCCTTTTGCGCTACTTATATGAGGTTGACTGACTTAATGCTGTAGGGACTAAAGTATGAGTGAAAGTTAGATAAACACTATGACCTAAATAGATGTGAATAAATATGAGTGAATGTGGTTTAAAACAAACCATCTAGAATATGGTGTGCCTAACCAAAAAGCAATAATAAACAAGGAATGTGTGTAATGTGTGACACACATATTAGAGGGGAGAAGGAAAGGAGGAGAGGCGAGGACAGCAGGTGTCACAGGAAAAAGAGTGAAAAGAGGGAGAGATGTTGAAAGCAGGAGAGGAGGGGGGAGACAGGGAGGAGACTAGATAGGGAGTAGTGAGAAGAGGGGGAAAGAAGGGAGAGAAGGGGATAGGGGGAGTACTGAGGAAAGAGGGATAGGATGGTGAAAGATAGGACCAGGAGTGGCATCAGTGGGAGTTCTGGGATGTGGAGTTCTGTAGGGAAGTTCACGGAGGGAGGGATACCCCAGGGGGTAAGATAGTATGAAGGGACCGGCCTCAGAGATATATTAGGGAGACCAGGATTCAAATGAGCTTTCGCATGTTACTGTAGCCCGTAAGTGAGGTTGCAAGTTAATTTGCTATTCAATTGGCATCTTTTTGTGGGCTACAAACGGGAGTTACATCCTTGAAATAATTGCGATAGTTAAACCCGTAGCTTACAGCCTCCCAAAGCCTTTGATCTTTCACTTTCGCAAAAGTTAAGATGGCTAAAATAGCTATTCAATTGCTCAATTTCTCCAAGCCCGCAAATGTTTTCACACCCGTAAATGGCAACAGAAGTAGAAAATCCTATGAGTGCTAGAGAGGACTCGCAAGGGGGTAGCACTGTAAATGCAATCTCAATCCCTCAATTTGGCACTACATAAGATTAATTTTTATGTTTTATTTCGGGGGTTACATCGATCTCGGGTATCAATGAGTTAATACATATCAGGCCACCCATATGGACTAGAACAGTATTGGCATTCATTTTCATAATTCTTTATTTTGCGGGTTTGCGAGTCTGATCGCATATTGAACCCTCAAACCTAATTGACATGTAACCTCCGTGTTTTACTGTCTCATTTTCTATTGGCTGATTTGAAATGGGAGGTTATGGGCTTGTTTAATTGATCACGTTCCCACCCCGGACTACTATGACCCAGTGCATGGTTTACAGAGTCGGCTTTGGGCCAGTAACTTGCAGCCTTGAGCATTTGAATAGCTCAGTATTCGGAGACAAACGGGAGCCTGTAACACACCCGCAGACATGCGGCCTACAACGATCAAGTTGAACCCTTAACTATATGAGGATATGATGGCCTTCCCCTGTACGATCCATGTCTGTGATAATGCCTTACATGGGGTAGAGATGTGAGGCCTGTCCAGAGGACCAAGTGTTCAAGTAAGATGGTCATTGCCCTAGAATATGCAATTCGGAATGTGAGGTCTGTCAAACAGCGCTATGATGACTGCTGGTCCAAGGTAAAGCAGAAGATGTCTAAGACCTATGGGTGCTGGCCTCCCAGTGACTGCGCAATTCAATGAGTGGGAGATGATCAATATTTGTTTGTCCAGAAGAGAGCAACAAAACAAAGAATATCCTTTTAAGTTGAAAGTTTTTTAACCCACAAATCTAGTGTGCTCACTTTTAAGACTCACCTTTGTTGATTTATTTTAAAATCTTACTTAAAATACAAACCGTTAAGAACACTTGAGCTTTATATTGCTCATAATAACAACAGACGTCAATAGAAATATGACACTATTCACTTTGGACTCCCTTTAACACCTTTTTTGATTTGATATTAAACTTTCTGCAATTTAATTAGTATTCAGTAAAGCTGTCTTACTCTATAACACTTTTATTTCTTCACATAAGTTGTAATTTGAGTTGTCTTTGATGGTTACTATATACCCATCTTTACCATTCAGATTATTATTCATTAGTTCTTGATTTATCTAAGTGTCCATGTATCTAAAAGAGTCAAATTCAGCTTATTTTCTTAATTTGCCAGTTTATGACAATGTTTGTTTAATGCAGTGTTTTTATTTTCCTTGAATTCATTTATCATCCCTTTTTCTGTTGAAAGAGTTTATCAGAGTGCCAGTTCAATTGCTTTTTCTTTAATTATGGATTCTTTCAATTGTCTCTAAAACCAAAACACTTTTCCATTGTTTTAATTTAAACCACTTTTACTATTGTGACACTCCTAATGTAGATGAAAATTTGAGGTTCACATCTTTTCCTTTATTGTAACATTTCTTGCACTCTAAATGACAACTATTTTCATGGGTAAAGACTAACAGCCTTATTAAATTGCGATTCAGCAAATTTAAAAGGGCTCTATTTAAGCACACAGCTTATTTTTTTCTTACAGAAGTTTTTAGTTAGTGAAGACCTTGCTTTTGGATAGAAGTTCACTAACTAAAAACTTCTGTAAAAAAATATGCTGTGTGTTTAAATAGAGCCCTTTTAAATTTGCTGAATCGTAATTTAATAAGGCTGTAAGTTTAGTAGGCCCTAGCAATGGCCAAAACACTTTGGTGATTACAGAGATGGAGCAAATTGGTACTGATAAGAATGATTTCTATTATATACTATTCTTATTCTATTGATAAATCACCCAGACTGATTTATTATATGTCAGCCTTGTGGGCCAATGAGTACTTGGTAGATTTGTGTTTTGTAGTATTCTCTATGATGGTATTATGTAGTATCCTAAATTAGCTACCCATAGTCTTTGCGTCTTGCACCCGGTCTTGTTAACACTGTTCACTATAGTGTCCGATACTGTACAGAAAGATAATGGGGAGGGGAAAGACAGAGCAAAATCTCCTGGTGTAGATATCTTAGGAGTATGGGCAAATACTAAAACACTTGTGTATATACTGCTTACCTGGACCAACCTCAAAATTATGAGGTATGGGAAAAGTGTTCTGTGGTGAATCTAGTGGATCAAGGTTCCAAGTCTTTGTATCCTTTGGTGCTTGGAGGAGATGGCTTCTTAGTGTGTGTTTTGTATATGCTCATACATACCAAAACAAAATGTAGTATAAAAATACTGTATCTATTATATAATGTTTTGTGATGTCAAACGCGTTCCACTGCCTATCTTGCAGCTTCAAGATAGGAAGGGATCACTGCTGCATTCAAGTGTGGTTGGTGTATATTAATTTGTGTACTTACACTACCAATAAAACATTATATAATATATATTTTTATACACTAAAAAGCCATCTCCTCCAAGTACCAATGGATGCAAAGACTTGGACCCTTGATCCATTCGCCACAGAATGCCTTTACCATATCTCATAATTTTGAGTACAGTAGTATATACACAATTGACAACTATTTTCAGACCTCTTTTGCTGTTAAAGCATTACTTGCACTCTAATGAATGTCCCAGAATCAGCTGTCCATAGATCCCCTTGCCCACTGTTAGAATTTATGCTGGAGGAGATGCTGGTGTATGTGCTGTGCCAGGAGGATGCCATGATAAGCCTCTTGACCAGTGTCTCCTCCCACCAGACCACAGTGGGCTGTAACATCAGGAGGCTCTATAGAGAGATGAGGCACTACAAAGTGCATATGGAGAGTTTCATGGCCAGGCTGCTCCAGGTGGTGCAGAACCAGAGCTCGCTCATCCAACTGAACTTGGACATCACCCAGCACATTCTGGTTGCAAGCACCACCTCATCTACACCATAATTATCAACAGCTCATCAGCAACAGACCCCTCCTCGTCTCCCTCTATGCCTCCTCCTCCATCAGCTGCTTTGCCTCCACCTCCTAAATCAATGCCTCCCCCTGCAACTCCACCAGGAGTAGGAAAAGATGTGCTTGCACAGGGATGGTGGCCCTTTGCTCAGGTAGAGGAAGAGTTAGGGCTTGCATCTATTATTTACCTATTCAAAAATACCCATCAGTGAACACATATTGCTCAAAATGTTAACATACTCATGTGTGTCTACAGAGTAGATGATTATAGCCTATGTGATGATGATATTTAGTAACCATGTGGCTACCCACCATTACATAGTCCATAATACTCTTCTCTATGGACACATATGGTCATGGTTACAATTTTATCAATTGATGGTCATTGAGGAATGAGAGATGATGTAAACTCATTATTTTTTAAATTGAATAATCTTTTTATAGACAAATTTCACATGCATTAATGTTTGTTGTTAATTTGTCTGATCTAATTAACAGAAATTAAGGCCAATAATATTTGTTTTCCATTAATATTAATGGGTTCCTGTTAAGACATGATATCATAACAATCAGTTATCATCTGATTACATCTGTATACCTATAAAATGTGATATCAATGTGGCGAAACACTATAATATAGAGATGGTAAACTTGGCCTGTTGAATATGATCACAGCTAAACATTCTGTGCCTCGCTCCACCAGACTATTTCCCTGCCTCAAAGCCTTCAAAACCTGGCTAAAACAATTGAAAGAAGCCTATGACTATCCTCCTTAACATGCACAATGCTCCTATCACCCTCCTGTAACTCAACTAAACCCTTTAGATTGTAATTTGCGAGCTTTTAATCTTGTAAAGTGCTTTGGAGAAAGCACTATGTACACAAAATTTTAAGTTCAAAGACAGTGCCCTTCATTCATTCTTTGCAATGGATAATATTGTTTTGCCTTGAACTTAACCCATGTACAGCACTACGGAATATGGCGCAAAACAAATAAACAATAATAATAATAATATTAATAATTATAATACTAACTCCTTGTGAGATCCCATATCATTGCTCTTGGTCATGGCAACTGATTTTTCATGACAGATACAGCATGGTTGCACTGCTTATAGATAAACATCAGGTAAGTTGGCAAATTCTTAATACACTAACAGTATAAAACATTGTACTGTACATACAGATATTGCTACATTTTTCTAATCCTCTTTTTTTTAGAATATGACCATCCAATGATTATTTTATTACATTTTTATTTTTTCAGATCACATTTTATATGTGTAATTGAATTTGATTACACAGTTCAGGACTTCATGCATCTGTTTAATTGAGCAGCTGAAGACATGATGTAAGTGCTTTGCGCATTACTGGTAACTTTTACAGGGTCGAGTCACATTATTATGACCACTCACTGCCTACTTTTGATGTCAGCAGAGCATAGCCAAAGAAATATGGCACATGTCATGAGCTGGCTTGGTGAGTATATAAGGTGACATGTAGGCATTCTGCAAACATATCAACCATCAATGTCAAGGAAAAAACATTATTATTGGCATACGGGCTAAGGGTGGCAGTATTTTTAAATAGCTTGTGAACTGTTCACGTGCTGCGGTGGTTAAAGTGTAATTTAACTGGACCATTGCAAATAAACAGCACTGATGTCAGAGGAGAATGTCGGATGTGAATGTGTGTGAGGCCCATCGGACATGCTACAGTTGAGCAACACATGTCTGGGGGCTACCAGATGTGTGTCTAAAATGACAGTACAGCAAACTCTGTTGTGTATGGGTCTCCAAAGCAAATGGCTGGTCATTGCACCCATGCTGACAGGGATTCTTTGTCAGAAACTTCTTCAATTTGCACTACAGTGCAGTGAAATTGGACCTCTTCTGGGTGTCTTCTCTGATGAGTAATATTTTCTGCTACATTGACTGAATGGTCGTTAGAATATCAGGCACCAAAAACTCTGCAACCACTGTTGGAAGAGGATAAACTGGTGGCGGAAGCATTATGGTCTGGGGAATGCTTTCTTGGCATTGTCTAGGCCCACTGATACCTCTGGAAGGCATTCTCAACCGATGGGGTTATCTATTCATCCTTGCAGATAAAGTAAACCCACACATGCCAACTGTCTTCCCTGGAGTGGATTGGATCTTCCAGCAGGTCAATGCAATATGTCATACAGCCATAATTATACCTGAGTGGTTGGAGGAGCATGAGGAAGACTTCCAAGTACTTCCCTGGACTCCAAATTCCACGGATTGAACCCCATGGAGCACCTGTTGGATCAGCTCAATCACCATTATATTTATATTTGTTTAATGACTGCATGTGACTCTAGTAGCTGCTATGCATCATAATGATTATACAGTATTACCTTTAACCCTTTAGATTGTTCCCATTTTCCAAAAAGGCTCTTGTACTCTTGGGTACCTTGCACAACAAACACATTGTAATTGTATATACACACATGACTGTGCTCTGTGTACTTAATAAACTATTTTATTTTTATACCGTAACCCATGTGTCTGTGCATTTCTATTGCTTTGGGACATAAACATACATTACATTTAATCAATCATCAGATTTTTGTATATAGATCATCTTTCACTTTACCCATCCCATGTAAAATAAGCTAATATCAATAATGGTTGATGGTAATATATGTCTTTACACCAATGTATGTATGAATTACCAGAACACATTTAGCCTCAATCAGTGCCAACTGCTCCTCTTTTTAAGCCTTTAGGCTGCCCATGACGACATTTCTCATACCCCAGTGTATAACACCCAACATTATTGTGTAGATGACATATCCTCCATGGATGTGACATGATCACTCTGAGTCAGGATCGATGCTGTTGATGAACATTGTTTGGAGTGTGGTTAACCATTTAATTGGCAATGTGTTAGAGCACCTGTTGTAAAGCATGTGGTTTTTTGTATTTGTATTAACCTCTTCAGTTCCTGGGTCAATGTCACCCTTGATATTGATATATGATATGTTAAGAGGTATTATTGCCAATAGTTGTTTTTCCCAGATGTATACTGACTCAAACAAAAGAAAATGTAATTTAACATTTGTGCCTATAGGACTGAAAGTATTAATTTCTAATGCCCTTACATGCTTTTTCTGGATTTTTTTGTACTGTACCGTCTCTGTAACTGCTTTAGATAGGTCTCAGCAATGCTTTTAAAAGCATTTGCGGGTAATCTTCCACGCATGTAACTTATTCTGCAAGAATCTCCTTAAGTTAGCTTTTACACAGCTTCAGAAAGTTGTAAGGTCACTGTATAAATTGAGAATTGACATCACTAAAAAAATTGTTCAGTACATTTCTCTAACTATTCCATTGATCCCTTTTTCAGGATTGTAAGTGAACTACTGGTAATGCCCAAGCAAAATCCAGACCTAATTGTTATGATATCATGAAGTCTAAACACATACCCCTTAAAATGGAGAGAAGACAAAGGTCAGCATCCATAATGTTTGTTAATTACATCAGACAAAAGTATATGTTGTCATATTAATGAGTGGGTGGCATGCTTAACTAATACATGTATTAATACTGCTTTTAATTAACATGCCATGGTCAGACTATGCAAGTCCTTCACCATTTCTGCATTAGTATAAATTGAACTTAACAACCATGTTTTTTTAAAACATGGTATAGGTCTTTATTTATGGCTTGTGACATAATTCTGCTGAGGGAATGCCATTGATGGAATCTGATAGCCACTATGTATATTTTCCACTTACATAATTTGATAGCACTGCTTGCTTCATAGAGTTGAAAGTTGACCAAAATCAAAATATAACAAAAAAAAGGTTAAAAATGAAGGGCTAAGATAATAGAATAGGGACTACACTCTTCTTCTAAATAGCATTCATCTGTGACCATCAATTGTTGAAATGTTAAACATAACTGTACATTTCCACACGGAAGATTGTGATTGATGGTGGGTAGCCACATGGTTACAAAATAATACCATCACGTAGGCCAGGATCATCTGTTCTGTAGAAACACTAGTTTATGTTAATATTTGGAGTGCTTTTGAGAAGGTGTGATATGTAAGTTTCATAGATTGACTAGGAATAGATTATACATCTATTCCTAGTCAAATCCATGGAGCACACATATCGCTCTCATTGTTAGACCGCATTTATGAGTGTGTTATCTATCTGCGTGTGATGTACATGTGGGTGTATGTTGATGTATATGATATTCACCTGGCAAAGAGGTCTGGAGCTCTGCTGGTGCCATCAAGTCCTTGAGCAACCTCTCTCGCTCATTATACTGGACAGTCACTTGGGGGCCACTACTTGAAGCTCTCACTGCTCTTGCATCCTCTTCACCTTGGCCTGGTCATTATAACGGCAAATAAATGCAGCTTAAATCACCAACATTTATGGGAATGTAGTCCTTATGTTTTTGTTCCTATAAAAGTTCATTTTTAAGCTACTTTAGAGGCATGATGACATCTGATCAGAGGTCACTGAACCTTTTCATATTTAAAAAGATTGATCCTATGGCCCTTTCATTATAGGTATGTTTTGATAATAGTATTTCTTACACCAACAAATTTCCTATGGTGATATTAATTCTTTGATTATATGGATACATACTGTTATGTACACTACATAATGTATATTTCTTAAAACAGATCTACAGATCAACTATGCTTTGACAAACAAGAAAAGTGATATATTTTATAGCGTATAATGTTGTACTATGTTACACTATTGCAGTCTGTATAGCTATATCAAGTTTACTGAAGTTAACTCATAAATTGCCACTGGGCTATCATACACCTAAATCTAAATGCCAACTGTGTGCTCCAAATGTCCCTAATATTGTAAGCCGTGATTTTAAAAATTGCTAAAGCATGCCTTCCCTAACAATATTCAATAATGCTGATATTTACTCACATTTTAAAAAAGCACATGAGTACTTTTGTGCCTTTACAAGGGGTTTAAAATGTCTCTGGATGCTACAAACATGTATAGTGCCTTGCAAAAGTATTCACCCCCTTGACTTGTTACTTATTGTGTTACATTACAGCCTTAAGTTCAATGATTTGTTAATCTGAATTTTATGTGATGGATCAGAACACAATAGTCTAAGTTGGTGATGTGAAATTAAAAAAAATATATGCATAAAACTATTTTTCAGAAACAGAAAACAGAAAATTAACATGCTCATATGTATTCACCTCCTTTGTTATGAAGCCCATAAAAAGCTCTGGTACAACCAATTACCTTCAGAAGTCACATGATTAGTGAAATGATGTCCACCTGTGTGCAATCTAAGTGTCACATGATCTGTCATTACATATACACACCTTTTTTGAAAGGCCCCAGAGGCTGTAACACCTAAGCAACAGGCACCACTAACCAAACACTGCCATGAAGACCAAGAGCTCTCCAAACAAATAAGGGACAATGTTGTTGAGAAGTACAAGTCATGGTTAGGTTATAAGAAAATATCCAAATCTTTGATGATCCCCAGGAGCACCATCAAATCTATCATAGCCAAATGCAAAGAACATGGCACAACAGCAAACCTGCCAAGAGACGGCCGCCCACCAAAACTCATGGACCGTGCAAGGAGGGCATTAATCAGAGAGGCAGCACAGAGACGTAAGGTAACCCTGGAGGAGCTGCAGAGTTCCACAGCAGAGACTGGAGTATCTGTACATAGGACGACAATAAGCTGTACGACCCACAGAGTTGGGCTTTATGGCAGAGTGGCCTGAAGAAAGCCATTACTTTCAGCAAAAAATAAAATGGCACGCTTTGAGTTTGCGAAAAGGCATTTGAGAGACTCTCAAAAAGTATGTAGGAAGGTGCTCTGGTCTGATGAGACTAAAATTGAACTTTTCGGCCATCAAAGAAAATGCTATGTCTGACGCAAACCCAACACATCACATCACCCAAAGAACACCATCAGCAGCCGGGACTGTGAAATTGGTCACAGTTGAGGGAAAGATGCATGGTGCTAAATACAGGGATATTCTTGAGCAAAACCTGTACCACTCTGTGCGTGATTTGAGGCTAGGACGGAGGTTCGCCTTCCAGCAGGACAATGACATCCAAACACACTGCTAAAGCAACACTTGAGTGGTATAAGGGGAAACATGTAAATATGTTGGAATGGCCTAGTCAAAGCCCAGACCTCAATCCAATAGAAAATCCGTGGTCAGACTTAAAGATTGCTGTTCACATGCGCAAACCATGCAACTTGAAGGAGCTGGAGCAGTTTTGCAAGGAGGAAAGGGCAAAAATCCCAGTAAAAAGATGTGGCAAGCTCATCGAGGCTTGCTTATAGAGATCCAAAGCGACATAGAGCTGTGATTGCCGCAAAAGGTGGCTCTACAAAGTATTGACTTTAGAGGGGTGAATAGTTATGCACATTGACTTTTTCTGTTATTTTGTCCTATTTGTTGTTTGCTTTACAATAATAAAAAAAAAACATCTTCAAATTTGTGGGCATGTTCTGTAAATTAAATGATGCAAATCCTCAAACAATCCATGGTAATTCCAGGTTGTGAGGCAACAAAACACGAAAAATGCCAAGGAGGTGAATACTTTTGCAAGGCACTGTAGCTTTGAAGAAACTAGTACCTTAATTGACTCGGTTTTAAGGCTTGAGACCTTCGATCTGCACAACAGGCTAGTATACCCTGTTTAATCTTGTTCGCTGTAGCCAAACAACATTATCAAGGACCCGTGTTCCTAATTAGAACTTGTGCACAAGAAGAGTGGATACATAGAGATGAATATGCTCCTAACATTTTTACTTCACCTGAGTGTACCACATTTGTTGCATTGGATCTTCAGAGTTTCTATCCCTAAGGCTAAGCTAGATATTGTATGTCATCAGGGAGAGGGCAATATACAGTTCACATAAGGCTGCAGTGTAGATTAAGGGAGTGTATTATCAATACCTGCAACGATTTGGATTCACTTCAAAAGCTGGAGGAATTTTCAGCAGCATCTGCTGATACCTTGTGGCCATATTTGGTATCACTGAATATGTAACAGCTCATTCTAATACTGCTTTAAAACTTCTGTTTCAAAAATTATTTTTAAGCAGTGGACTGAAGAATCAGGAGCTGATCAGGAAGGATTTGAGATCTTGTACTAATATCAGCTTGATTGAAAGTTTAGTCAGACTAGTAGTAATGTCAAGTAAAGTTAGGCTAGTGGGAACCAGTCAAACAGCTATCCCATGAGGGTTTAAATTATAGCAAGTTGAAAATAGTGTCTGAAATAAGGGTCCACAATAATATAAAAAAAGTTAATATAAGTAATTGGCTCTATAAGAATCACTATCGGTACATTAAAAGACAGGAAGCAAAGGGTTGTTGTAAATGGAACATACTCCGATTGGACTAATGTGGTAAGTGGTGTTCCTCAGGGTTCAGTATTAGGTCCTCTCCTTTTTAACATATTTATTAATGACTTAGAGGTAGGATTGGAGTGTGGTGTCTCCATTTTCGCTGATGACACGAAGTTGTGCAAGGTAATTAAAGCAGATAATGATGTGCTTTCCCTCCAAAGGGATTTACATAAAATTGAGGATTCTAAATGGCAGATGAGATTTAATATGAATAAATGTAAAGTTATGCATCTGGGAAGGAAAAATAGCCATGCAATTTATAATCTTAATGGAGCAAATCTAGGTGTATCAGATATTGAAAGGGATTTGGGAGTGCTTGTGGACAACCACCTAGGTAACAGTGCTCAAAGCGAAGCAGCAGCTGCAAAGGCAAATAAAATATTAGCATGTATTAAGAAGGGTATAGAAGCAAGGGAAGCAAATATAATTCTGTCACTATACAAATCTCTAGTACGCCCTCATTTGGAATTTTGGGCACCACTTCATAAAAAAGACATTTTAGAGCTGGAAAAGGTACAGGAGGGTAACAAAACTAATAAGGGGAATGGAGGGACTAAGTTATGAAGAAAGTCTAACCAAATTAAACTCATTTTCTCTAGAAAAAGGCATCTAAGAGGAGATATGATTACCTTATATAAATACATTCAGGGTCAGTATAAAGATTTGTCAAGGAAGCTTTTTGTGCCAAGAGGACATCCCTTGAGGTTAGAAGTAAAAAGATTCCACCTTAAAGAAAGAAAAGGGTTCTTCACAGTAAGGGTGGTTAATCTGTGGAATTCTCTACCAGAGGAGGTAGTGACAGCGGATTCAATAGATAACTATGAAAGGGGACTGGATTGAGAAATCTGATCGCCGGTATCTGGGGTCAGGAAGGATTTTTTTTTTTCCCTTTGAGACGATTGGCTAAGTCTTGGCTAGACTTATTGGCTAAATAAATAAATAATTGATTCATAGTAAATGTGCATATTGCAGATCAGAGGAGATCTTAAAAGGTTGAACTTGTTGGACTGAAAGTCTTTTTTCAACCTTAAATACTATGTAACTATATAACTATATGAAAATATATTTATTAAAATGAATGCAAATATTATCAATTCAGTATTTTTTTATAAAATAAGATGATATAAACAATTGCAACAGATATAATATCAAGGTACAACAATTGATGAAATATCAGTTACTATCACATTGTGCACATAATCATATATAAGACACATCCAATATACTTAATATAACTGGTTTGTGCCCCTATTCAATTGAGCAATTGTTATTTGCTGGAGCGCGTAATGTAGCTTGTAAACTAATTTGCTATTCAATTGGCGTTGTTTAGCGAGCCGCAAACTATCTACGGGTTACAGGCTGAAAATCCCTGCGGTTGTCAAAATTGTAACTTACAGTCTGATCACATCTGGGACCTCTAAACCCTAATTTTTGACGTGTAACCTCCATGTTTTACTGATGTAATACTGACAATCTCATTTACTATTGCCTGTTTCCAAATAGGTAGTTACGGCGTTGCTTGATTGATCATGAAATGCTACATAGGATTGCATGGTTTATGGTTTTGGCTTTTGGCCTGTAAATTGCGGGCTTGTTCAATTGAATCGCTCTGTAATTGTAGCAAGTTTCAGGCTTGCAATTGAATAAGGCCCATGGTAATTATAATATCAGAGATAGTTTTGATAATTTTGGTATGTTTACAAATATTTATTTATAAAGATACCATACCATTTTAACATTATGTATAGTCTAATTATGATATCTCTAATTCAAAAGGAGAATGTTTTAAATTACAATTAGGTATTAAATCAAAATATATTAGATTGCTATAACAGCTGATAGTTATGATATTTATAAAATTAATCTGTAAGTTCTATGTCGACTTAGTTAAAAGGTTATGGTGATATTGTTATATCAGATAAATATTTATATAGAAATCTACTTTATAGTAAATAAACACAATATTTTCATAACTGTAATGAAAAGAAATTATAGAGAAATATGAAACTTATACAATACCTAATTCCAATGTCTTGTGCTTGGTATCATGAAATGTCTAGGCCCCAGAAAGTTTGAACATTTTCTCTTGTTTCAAAATAACTTTGTGAGTTGTGAAAGTTTCTTTGTAGCTTGTAGAGAATACATTTTGAATCTATGTGTTTTGGGAATGTCAAAATAGTATGTGTTAGCGTGGTCTTCCTAGGCCTCTGAATGTAGTGTGTGTTCCCTAGGCTTTTTGAATGTAATGTGTTCTTCTTAAGTTTCGGTAGGCTTTCTCCCTGGAATGTGTTTGCCTAATTCCTTTGTCTCCCTCTTAATTATACAAAAAATGTATTTTCTTGTCAGTAATCCCAATCAAATCACGTATTTAGGAACCAATCAGAAACCATGGTGATGTCAGAATTGTTAACCAATAAGAAAAATATATTCTTGTTCCATAGACACATATGGGGTAATACAATGTCAATTATTTCTTGACATTAGATGGTGCCCTTGTACCTTCAAATTACAATAAAAATGTTTTAAATAAAATTACCTAATAACTTTTGATCTTCATGTAATAAGTAAACATAATATCTACTCGCATTTTCACATTTCAATGGGAAACTGTCACATGTTACATACCATAGACACATTTATTAATTGGGAACCAGACACTATAATCTACAGAAAACATTCCCATAGAATATACTACTATTTATCAATGGCAACTGTTAGGGAGCATTCTTCTAAATTCTGAACTTAATCTCCTAATATTTAAAGAAGAATAAAGTAATGTCTCTTAACAGAAAACAATTAAAATTGAATTGCTATTTCAGTGAGGAACTGTAAAATCTTTACACAAAAATTATCCAAATGTATATAAGATGTACTATTTACTGTACTACTGTACGGTGGAGTGCTTCTATCGCTCTTTTGCCCACCATATTATAAAAGGTGAACTACCTGCTCATAAGATCCACAACACAGGCTGAGATACCGCTTCATGCTGATGATAGCCAGTAAGCTTGAAACAGCTGTACAGAATACTCAGCCTGTGTTTAATCCAACCTTGGCTTTACATTAAAGCTGTGTAATACAGCATGCATAAGCTTAAAGGAAGATATGTTTGATAATGGCTATGGCTTGAAGAGCGAGGCATTTGTGGGCACATTTGCAAGTCCCAGCTCAGCTTCCCAGAATGCAGTGTAATAACTGTTTTTCTCAGAATTCTGAGCTGGAAGCAGTTTTTTTTTAACTTGTTTTAGACATTCAAATGTGAACACAGATGTACTATGTATGTACTATATATATATATATATATATATATATATATATATATATATATATATATATCACATATATAGTTGTGAGCATACGAGTTGTTGCTAATGCTTGCGTGCTCGAACAGCGAGCCCGCAAGAACTGCGTCCCTCGCAAAGCGAGGGTCCGCATTTGCGGAGGTGAAGGCTCCAACGTCGGCTGTGTTAACACAAACACACCACACACACAACTTTTTAACAAAAAAAACCCAACCTCCCAGCCAAAAAAAAAACAACGTAACGTCCCCGCAAATGCGGATCCTCGAAAAGCGAGGGTCCGCATTTGCGGAGGTGGAGGCTCCAACGTCGGCTGTGTTAACACACACACACACACGACTTTAAAAAAAATAAAAAATCTCAAAGGCGCCTCACACCGGTTACACACACACCGCAGCCGAGGGCCTCAGTTGCTGGCATGGAGCGCCGAAGGCACTCCATGACAGCAACTGAGGCCCTTGCTTCCGCAAATGCGGGTCCTCGCGAAGCACTTAGGGAATGAGGCAACCTTAACGTAACAGACACCGGCACGCACTAAGAATCCCACTATAATGGCCGACCCGCGCGCCACTACAAACAGTAAAAACACACCAAATACTCACAAAAACAACATAAAAAGCTTACCCATAGCAAGGGGGGGCACCCAGGATCTCTGAAAGTGAAGTTACACCTCCATTTAACTCCAAATTCCCGAGTTCAGACACCCGAAAATCCCCTAAGCAAGAGAAAAAATGACCGTCGAAAAAAACGAAAACGAGGCTCACCTCGGAAACCTGCATTAACCTCAGAACCAACCTTAACGTAACGAACACACACACGCACGACAAATGGCGGAACTGCGCGCACCTAAAAACAGTCAAAACACACAAAATACTCACAAAAACAGCATAAAAAGCTTACCCATAGCAAGGGGGGGCACCCAAGACCTCTGAAAGTGAAGTTACACCTCCATTTAAGTACAAATACCCGAGTTCACACACACGAAAATCCCCTAAACAAGAGAAAAAATGGCCGCCGAAAAAAATGAAAACAAGGCTCAAAGACCCAGGACCGCTCAGCCACCTACAACTTACCCAAGAAGGGATCCGAGATAAGATCGGAAACCCGGATTAACCGCAGGGGATCCGAGATAAGCTCCGAACCCTGCATTAATCCCACATTAACCATTGCAGTGGGGGTCCCGATTGAACGCGATCGGGGACCCCCGCTGCAATCAAAATTAAAAATTCCCGCGTTACAGGTCCTTAGAGGACCCGTTGTAAAAGAAAAAAAAATACACTGTCACCCTGTCAATCATGGGGGTCAATACAGACCCCCATAAAACCCTCATTAACCCTGTCACTCATGGGGGTCAATAGAGAGTCAATAGAGGGTCAATATAAGCCCTTCATTAAGCCTGTCACTCATGTGGGTCAATACAGACCCCCATAAGCTCTTCATTAACCCTGTCACTCATGGGGGGCAATACAGACCCCCATAAGCCTCTATTTAACCCCATCAGTCCCATAAGGGTATATTAACACCATTTTGGGCCTGTTACAACACTACATTAACCACATAAGTGCCATGATGGTCCTCAAGGACCATCATGACACTAAGTATTAACACTATACTGCACTATACCACCCCCAATAAAACATTAAAGATCAACTAAACACCCTCTACACTAACCTATTAACATCTACACTACCTACCCCCTATTAAACCCCACCACTCTAATTACAGAAAATAAAAAAGCCTAAAGTCACACACAAAAATAATACATTACATGAAATAAAAAACTAACTCACAAAAAAAAAAATAACTACATTACACAAAATAAAAAAACCTAAGTCACAAAAAAAAAGGAACATTACAGAAAAAAAAACATTACAACCCCTCCCCCCAACTACAGAAAAAAAAATACACACCTGAAAAGGAAATACATATAATAGAAATACATACAATACAAATACATACAATTACAATACAATTACATACAATTACAATACAATACACCACTATCTAATATACATTACACAATCTATCTAAATAAATAGCATAATCTAATATACATCCTATCTATATAATAATACATTCCCAATCTATCTAAATAAATACCATAATCTAATAGACATCCTATCTATATAATACATACCCAATCTATCTAAATAAATAGCATAATCTAATATACATCCTATCGATATAATAATACATTCCCAATTTATCTAAATAAATAACACAATTTCATATACAATACATCCTATGCTATCTATATAAAACCCCTAGCTAACATGCAATAAATGCTATATATATATTAACTAATCTAAGTCTAAGCTAAAATAAAAAAATTAAGACCACTCAATGTCCATTGCGATCAGCCACCTACAAAAAAACAAATTACAAAAAATAAGTGCAACACGTTTACACTTATAAAATAAACATTCTATACATTCTATACATTCTATACATTCTAAATATTCTACTCACCTTTCCGCCATGTCCCGTCCGGCATTCTTTTAAATCCTTCTCCAGCGCGACACCTGTTAAAAAAAACTCAACATTAATACACATACATCAAAATAAAATAAACATAATCTACATTATACTTACCTCCCTGCGATGTCTCCGGCCTCCTCCGGATCCTCTTCTGCCACGCCCTGTAAAAAAAAAAAAATATATATATATATATATATATATATATATATATATATATATATATATATATACTTACATCCGCACTCCCGGACATCCCCGATGCTAATGACGCTCCAGGAGAATTTTCCGGAAGAAAATAAGCAATGGCACCTTCTGATTGGTTGAAAACGCTATCTATCAAATTCACCTAATCAGGAGGCGCCAATGTGTGAGTCAATCAGAAAGGGATACACCCTAAAATCCCACTCTGATTGGATAATGCACCTGTCAATCTTTATTTAAACCAATCACAAGGCACAGATGCCTTCAGGCAATCACAATGGAATACACCCCCACAGGGTGATTGGTTGGAGCCTCTGCGCATTCTGATTGATTGCACTGACAATAGCCAATCACAATGGAATACACCTTCACGTACTGATTGGTGAAGGATTTGCGCATTCTCATTGGCTACTGTTAAAATCAATCAATATTACAGCCAATGGGAAGGCGCAGATGTCTTCACCAATCAGTATGTGGGGGTATATTCCATTGTGATTGGCTGATGGCAATAAAGCCTTAGGATTGGTTCAAATAAAGATTGAAAGGTGTGTTATCCAATCAGCGTTGTATTTTGGGGTGTATACTTTTTTCATTGGTTCACAATTGGTGTCTTCTCATTGGCTGAATTTTATAGACAGCCTTTTCAGCCAATCAGAAGCCGCCATTGCCAATTTTATTCTGGAACACTCCAAAGGAAGGCCATTATCGTCGGAGACATCCGCCAGGGCGGATGTGTGTCGCTTTTTTTTTTTTTTTTTAATGCGCGGATGCTTCCGGAGAAGAACACCAGGAGGACGGAGAAATCGCGGAAAGGTAAGTATAATGTAGATTGTGTTTATTTAACTTTGGTTTATGTTTACTAATGAAATGTTTTTTATTACAGGAGCAGCGCCGGACAAGACGCAAACATGGAGGACGGAACATGGAGGACATGACATGCTGGGACGTGACATGCTGGAACGGGACATGCTGGAAAGGTGAGTATAATATTTAGAATATGTAGAATGTTTAGAATGTTTAGTTATTTTATGTAAACGTGTTGTATTAATTCTTTTTATCTTTTTTACCGTAGGTTGCTGATCTGAAGAAACATCTCAAAGGTAAGTGGTCTTAATTATTTTATTGTAGCTTAGAATTAGGGTAGCTATATATATAGATAGCATGTATTGTATATTAGATAGATAGATAGATAGATAGATAGGGGGATTTATTATTAGATAGTATTGTTTATTAGATAGTGGGATGTATATTACATTATATAGTGGCATGTATATTAGTGGCATGTATATTAGATAGGGGTGTATTGTATTTAATTGTACTGTATTGTATTTAATTGTATTGTATTGTATTTTATTTGGATTGTATGTATTATATGTATTTAATTTTCAGGTGTGTAATAAAAAAAAAAAAATTGTAGTGAGGGGGTGGGGGTTGTAATGTATTTTTTTATTTTCTGTAATGTTCCTTTTTTTATTTTTTGTGAATTAGGTTTTTTTTTTTGTAATGTACATTTTTTTTATTTTTGGTGATTTTAGTTTTTCTTATTTTATGTAATGTAGATTTCTGCTTTTTGATGAATTTAGTTACTTGAGGCACAAAGTACACTCACATTGTATGACAAACAGCATTTCAACACTTTCTTTTGTTGACCGTTAGAGATGTTGCGAATAGTTCGGTGGCGGACTGTTCCCGGCGAACATAGCATGTTCGCGTTCGCAGCGAACTGCGAACATATGCGATATTCGACCCGCCCCCTATACTTTATCATTGAGCAAACTTTGACCCTGCATGTCACAGTCAGCAGACACATTCCAGCCAATCAGCAGCATACACTCCCTTCCAGAGCCTTCTACCTCATGGACAGCAGCCATTTTGGAATCATAACTAACTTGCAGTCTTACTGAGAGGAGGCTGAGTGTAGGTGATACTGCATCAATAGGGAAAACCATAGCTAGGCTACTGTACACAGTGTGCAATACAGTCCTGAAGGACTCTTTTGATCTCTGCTGCAAGGACACCCCTGTGTCTCTTCCCCCCCTTATCATCATCCTCCCCTCACCTTAGCACCCAACCCTAACACCCCTCACACGTATCCATAACACCCATCAACCTAACACCCAACCCTAAAACCCCTCACACTTATCCATAACACCCCAAAACACCCTAAAATCCCACTTTGATTGGATAATGCACCTGTCAATCTTTATTTAAACCAATCACAAGGCGCAGATGCCTTCAGCCAATCACAATGGAATACACCCCCACAGGGTGATTGGTTGGAGCCTCTGCGCATTCTGATTGGTTGCACTGACAATAGCCAATCACAATGGAATACACCCTCACGTACTGATTGGTGAAGGATTTGCGCATTCTCATTGGCTACTGTTAAAATCAATCAATATTACAGCCAATGGGAAGGCGCAGATGTCTTCACCAATCAGTATGTGGGGGTATATTCCATTGTGATTGGCTGATGGCAATAAAGCCTTAGGATTGGTTCAAATAAAGATTGAAAGGTGTGTTATCCAATCAGCGTTGTATTTTGGGGTGTATACTTTTTTCATTGGTTCACAAATGGGTTCTTCTCATTGGCTGAATTTGAGAGACAGCCTTTTCAGCCAATCAGAAGCCGCCATTGCCAATTTTAGTCTGGAACACTCCATAGGAAGGTCATTAGCGTCAGAGACATCCGCCAGGGCGGATGTGTGTCGTTTTTTTTTTTTTTTTTTAAAGGCGCGGATGCTTCCGGAGAAGACGAGGAAGCCGGAGACATTGCGGAAAGGTAGTATAATGTAGATTGTGTTTATTTAACTTTGCTTTATGTTTAATAATGTCATGTTTTTTTTTGACAGGAGTACCGCCGGACAACACGCAAAGATGGCCGACGGAACATGGCGGACGGAACATGGAGGACGTGACATGCTGGAACGGGACATGCTGGAAAGGTGAGTATAATATTTACAATATTTAGAATGTTTAGAATGTTCAGGTATTTCATGTAAACGTGTTGTATTAATTTTTGGAATCTTTTTTACCGTAGGTTGCTGATCTGAAGAAACATCTCAAAGGTAAGTGGGCTTAATTATTTTATTGTAGCTTACAATTAGGGTAGCTATATATATATAGATAGCATGTATTGTATATTACATAGATAGGGGGATGTATTATTAGATAGTATTGTATATTACATAGTGGGATGTATATTACATTATATAGTGGCATATATATTACATAGTGGCATTTAGATTAGATAGTGGCATTTAGATTAGATAGTGGCATTTATATTCGATAGTGGCATGTATATTAGATAGTGGCATGTATATTACATAGGGTTGTATTGTATTTTATTTAATTGTGTTGTATTGTATTATATGTATGTATTATATGTATTTCATTTTCAGGTGTGTAATTTTTTTTTAAAAAATGTAGTGATGGGAGGTTGTAATGTATTTTTTTATTTTCTGTAATGATCCTTTTTTTATTTTTGGTCACTTAGGTTTCTTTTTTTGGTTCTGTAATGTACATTTTTTATTTTTGGTGATTTTAGTTTTTCTTATTTTATGTCATGTAGATTTCTGCTTTTTGAGGAATTTAGTTACTTGAGGCACACAGTACACTCACATTGTGTGACAAACAGCATTTCAACACTTTCTTTTATTGACCGTCATTTTTTAGCAACGGTTCCTGAAATGTCAAATACGGATATTAATAATTAAACAACTTTCCAAACATACACATCTCATTGCCGTCATTTTTTGACGGGCAAGTCGCTAGTATATATATATATATATATATATATATATATACATATATATATAGTAGAAAGGACATAAAATAATATACATGAATATAATCGGAAGTTATAATAGGAATATAATATTAGATCATAATAACATAATAAAATGTGATTTTAATAAAAGATCCCCTCAGCTTTACAGCTTCTCCCTCTCTTGAGGGCTTCCTATAACTCCCCTTACATAATAGGCACTGCACTAATATGGACAAATATTGAATACTTGTGCATAAAATCCATCATAGTATTGATAACTATAACATTAAATATTCATTGATATTTTTTCTTTATTTTCTTTAATCAGGTTATCACTAACTGTAATAGCATAGTAGTCCAATATCAAACGTTGAACTACCATAGACTAATGTAGTATAACTAAGCACTGCTTACAACCTGGCAACTTAAAGGACCACTGGCAACTATAAAATATATATAAAAAAAGTATAGTTTTAAAAAGTAATAATGAAATCCCATATGCAATAACAATTTCTCAAGAATATAACAGACTGCAATCAAAATTGCATTTTTTTAAATAACAATTTAAAAAATAAACATACAATTAAACTAGTTAAGGAAATATGTAATTTATACATTCTAATCTGATTTGAAACCTTGCATTATATTTCGTTTTTGCATTTTAGAATGTTTGAATGTCCTCACTGTATGTGTTATTTTATTTACATGCCTACCATAGATATTCAAATAAGATACTCAAAAATACATTGTTATTATATATACTTTATTAACAAACAATTATACAAACAAACATCTTACCAATTCATATTAAAAAATGTCTAAATAGATCCATTTATAGATAAACTTATTTTTGCCCTTCAGATTATCCGTAACACACCATCATTTCCCATTACTAGTAATCATCATAATAATAATATGGGAAATATGGTATAGTTATATGGCACATGGAAGCATTAGCAGAAAGACACTGAGGAGTTATATACAACAATACGTTTAATGAATAGGTAGTAGAGGCAATTGCAGATGTTATCAGAATTACATAACAGGACAATCGCCACCACAGTCGGCATTATCACCCCCACAGTCCCCATCACAGGCACCACCATCTCCATCACAACAGCCATAATCCACACCATAGTATTCATAGTCTCCCCCACAACATCCACAGAATCCCAAATCCCCATGACTGCTGCCACCACCAAAGTCTACAGCCCCCCAAAAAATAATGTCACCAACACCTGGCGCACTAATGTAGCTTGACGAAGAAAGTTGTTGTCTGTAAAACTTTTGAAGCCGGAAATTCTAGAAAGGAATAAGACTGATTTAGCTTAGACTTCTATGTAGGGCATTTGGACAGTTTTTGGAAAGTTTTTATAATACAATAATGTAAAAGCAGGGCATTTATGGAGAGTTTAAGTAAGCAGTTGTGGGACTAGAACACGGAGTAGTATTATGGAGCAATAGAAGAAAAACATGAGTGTCAGAAGATGTGATGTGGGTCAATCTGAGGAAAAATTAGGAATTCGTATATGAATATCAAAGGATAAATAATAGCGAGCAGATACATGGAGAAGATATATATTTCTAAACAATACATTGCTGTCATACAGTTTCCTGAGGAGAGCATAAACCTTTAAATGTATAACTGTCATGAGTTACAGTTGTAGATCACTTATTGAGGAATTTATGTGATAAAATGCACTCTATTCACATCCCTGCAAAATGTTCTGTGCAACATGTAGAGGCACCCTGTAAGAAATGTTCTGCATCTCAAAGGTGGTCCCCAAGACCACTAAAAATGCAATCAACCGGTCCCTAAAAGCACTGGAAAGTAGCTACCTGGTCCACATGTTAAAATCTTGAGAACCACTGATATGGGATAAAATAATGCAATAATGAGAAAATGTTTATTCTGGTTATGTTTACTTACCACATACAGAAAGGCTCCCAGGATTACAGCTTTTAACTTGGCCTCCATGTTCATGGGAAAGTGGAAAATGATTTCAGCTGATTGAATACCTTTCTTTATTTCTGCCACGCAATCCTGCCCATTCACGCTAATTATCTGAATAGGATAATATATATTGAAATATTAATATTAACTGGTTTCTTTGTATTTATTAATCCATTATCTATCTGTCAACTGCTGGCCTGGTGGTACTAAAATACTGGAGGACCGTATGGGATTTGCTGATTGACCAGTACTATTAATGAAAATCATTGAGATTATTTTTAGTTGTGTGCATGTAGTACCGTATATACTCGAGTATAGGCCGAGTTTTTCAGCCCTTTTTTTAAGGCAAAAAAGGGCCCCCTCGGCTTATACTCGAGTCACTCTCCCCCCCCCCCCCCCGTGTCTCTCTAACCCCCCCGTGTGTCTCTCTACCCCCCCGTGTCTCTTTCCCTCACCCCTCCTCAACCTAAACCCCCCTCCTCAGCATAAACCTCCACCTAAACCCCCCTAAATACCTCCCCCCTCTCCCCTCACTTACCTGCTTGTGCTCCGGCCTCCGCTCCTTGGCCCGGCGCCGATTCAAGGAGCGAGGCCGGAGCAAAAGCAGGTAAGTGAGGGGAGAGGGGGGAGGTATTTAGGGGGGTTTAGGTGGAGGAGGGGGGTTGAGGGGGGTTTAGGTTGAGGAGGGGGGTTGGGGTTGAGGGAGGTTGAGGGGGGTTGAGGAGGTGGGTTGGGGTTAAGGGGGTTTGAGGTTGAGGAGGGGGGGGTGAGGTTGAGGAGGGAGGTTGAGGATGGGAGTTTGAGGAGGGGGTTGAGGGTGAGTGTGACGAGATCAGTCTCGTCACTGCGAATTGGAGAAGTCTGGTTGCCCAAATCCTTCCTTTTGACTACGGCCCATGTTGATTTTCCCCCTACAAAGACATGGAAGCCATGCTTCATTTGGTCAGAAAGGATTATGATCTAACTTTTGAACCACTGGACCAAATTATATCATTTGGACATATGTTTGTATTTAAAGTATGCTGATTCTGAAAATGTACGTTTTATGTGAATGTGATGCATACTTTTAAAATTATGAATAATGTGGAAAAATGTGTTACAGATTCTGACCACCCCCATCTATGAGTCACTAAGGCCAGATGGTTAAGAGCAAAGGTTATCTACATGCACAGCAGGGGAGATAGCTTAACAAAAGGGTTTTAGCAGACAAGATGGCACCATAAACAATGGGGATAGGGACTCTTGAATAATGAAATGGCCTCATACTCCCAGCAGGGGAATAAGTGAGCTAGAGATGTTACTCTCTCCACCGCCAGAGGTAGAATAAGCAGTTAGCCACGCCTAGTGGGCGGCTCCTGGGGGAGGAAACTCCTGGCACCCACGCCTTAACCCTGTCTGATTGGCCAGAGGTAATTAGGGGTTGACCAAAGGTAGTCACTGCCCCTACTGTGTATGTGAAGTGTTTAATATGTCTTTGTAATTAATAAAGAAGAGAGTTCACTGCTTGACCCTCAAACACAGAGCTTATGTCTCGTTCTTGGGGGGATTAATGGTATGCTGTTACAGACTGACTGCCAGGAGTGTAAGCATCTTGGGGTGCTTTTCATGTTCAGCTGCTAGCAGCTATTCGTGAGGTACCAGTTGCAGGCTTGGAGCATATTCCCCTTGTATCCAGTTTGGGGGAATGGGTGTCCTGCAGTAGCTGTCCCTATATCACTGGACGGGCAGATCGACTAAAACGTCCTTGGCGCCCCCTTATATGTGTGGGGGTACCGTAACACTTGAGGAGGGAGGTTGAGGATGGGGGGTTGAGGATGAGGATGGGGGGTTGAGGAGGTGGTTGAGGAGGGGGTTGAGGGTGAGGAGGGAGGTTGAGGAGGAGGGGTTGAGGAGGGGGGTTGAGGAGGAGGGGTTGAGGATGGGGGGTTGAGGAGAGAGGATGAGGATGGGGGTTGAGGATGGGGGGTTGAGGATGGGGGGTTGAGGAGAGAGGATGAGGATGGGGGGTTGAGGAGGGCGATTGAGGATGGGGGGGTTGAGGAGGGAGGTTGAGGAGGGGGTTGAGGATGAGGAGGGAGGTTGAGGAGGGAGGTTGAGGATGAGGAGGGAGGTTGAGGAGTGGGGTTGAGGAGGGTGATAAGGGAGGTTGGAAGAGACACAGGGAAGGGAGAGGGGAGAAGAGACACAGGGAAGGGAGAGGGGAGAAGAGAAGAGAGGGGGACACAGAGGGCACAAGAGGGACACAGGGGGCAGCACATTTCCCACCCTCGGCTTATACTCAAGTCACTCATTTTACCCAGTATTTTGTGGTAAAATGGGTGAATCGGCTTATACTCGGGTCGGCTTATACTCGAGTATATATGGTACTAAATATTTTTGCAAACCATTGTAATTGTGGACGATTCAGCAGAGGAACCTAGAATTTATGAACTATGAGCCAAAGCAAACTGGTCAAACATGAAATGACAAGATTAAACATTGATATTCTAGGAATTAGTGTACTCAAAGGGACCAGCATGGGACATTTCATATCTGACAACCACCGGATCTTCTACTGTGATCAAGAATTCCGCAGAAGAAATGTATCCCTCAAAATCAGTCAAAGGGTGACCAAATGGTACTCAGTTACAAACCAATAAATTAAAGAATAATTTCAATTTGAATTTAAGGCAAGCCATTTACCATCACAGTGATCCAAGTCTATGCTCTAACCTGAAGAGGCTGAATTTGTCCAATTCTACAAGGATATTTCACACCTACTAGTTATAACACCAAGAAAAGATTTTACCGTCATAACAGAAGATTGGAATGCTAAAGAAGGGAACCAATATAAATGGCAAGATTGGTCTTGGAGTACAAAATGAAGCAGGTCAGAGATTAGTAGACATCTGTCAAGATAATTCTCTGGTCTTAGTAAACACGCTTTTCCAGCAACCCTCCTTGACTTTGTATCTATTATGTTACATTACAGCCTTAAGTTCAATGTTTTGTTAATCTGAATTTCATGTGATGGATCAGAACACAATAGTCTAAGTTGGTGAAGTGAAACGAGAAAAATATCTACATAAAACTATTTTTTAGAAATAGGAAACAGAAAATTGGCATGTGCGTATGTATTCACCCCCTTCGTTATGAAGCCCATAAAAAGCTCTGGTGCAACCAGTTACCTTCAGAAGTCGCATAATTAGTGAAATGATGTCCACCTGTGTGCAATCTAAGTGTCACATGATCTGTCATTACAAATACACACCTTTTTTGAAAGGCCCCAGAGGCTGCAACACCTAAGCAAGAGGCACCACTAACCAAACACTGCCATGAAGACCAAAGAACTCTCCAAACAAGTAAGGGACAATGTTGTTGAGAAGTACAAGTCAGGGTTAGGTTATAAAAAAATATCCAAATCTTTGATGGTCCCCAGGAGAACCATCAAATATATCATAACAAAATGGAAAGAACATGGCACAACAGCAAACCTGCCAACAGACGGCCACCCATCAAAACTCACGGACCAGGGAAGGAGGGCATTAATCAGAGAGGCAGCACAGAGACTTAAGGTAAACCTGGAGGAGATGCAGAGTTCCACAGCAGAGACTGGAGTATCTGTACATAGGATGACAATAAGCCGTCTGCTCCATAGACTTGGACTTTATGGCAGAGTGGCCAGAAGAAAGCCATTACTTTCAGCAAAAAACAAAATGGCACGTTTTGTGAAAAGGCATGTGGGAGACTCCCAAAATTTATGGAGGAAGGTGCTGTGGTCTGATAAGACTAAAATTGAACTTTTCGGCCATCAAAAAAAAACGCTATGTCTGGCACAAACCCAACAAATCACATCATCTAAAGAACACCATCCCCACAGTGAAACATGGTGGTGGCAGCACCATGCTGTGGGGATGATTTTCAGCAGCCGGGACTGGGAAACTGCTCAGACTTGAGGGAAAAATGGATGGTGCGAAATACAGGGATATTTTTTAGCAAAACCTGTACCACTTTGTGCGTGATAAGAGGCTAGGACGGGGGTTCACCGTCCAGCCGGACAATGACCCCAAACACACTGCTAAAGCAACACTTGGTGTGGTTTAAGGGGAAACATGTAAATGTGTTGGAATGTCCTAGTCAAAGCCCAGACCTCAATCCAATAGAAAATCTATGGTCAGACTTAAAGATTGCTGTTCAAAAGCGCAAACCATCCAACTTGAAGGAGCTGGAGCAGTTTTGCAAGGAGGAATGGGTATAAATCCCAGTAGTAAGATGTGGCAAGCTCACAGAAACTTATCCAAAGCGACTTGAAGCTGTGATTGTTGCAAAAGGTGGCTCTACAAAGTATTGACTTTAGGGGGGTGAATAGTTATGCACATTGACTTTTTCTGTTATTTTGTCCTATTTGTTGTTTGCTTCACAATAAAAAAAAAACATCTTTAAAGTTGTGGGCATGTTCTGTAAATTAAATCATGCAAATCCTCAAACAATCCATGTCAACTCCAGGTTGTGAGGCAACAAAACTTGAAAAATGCCAAGGGGGGTGAATACTTTTGCAAGGCACTGTATATGGACATCACCAGGTGGACAATATAGAAATCAGATTGACTATATACTTTTTAGAATAAGATGGAGGAGCTCTATACAGTCAGCAAAACTGAAAATTGGAATTCCTGCAGCTACGATCATCAACTTCCTATTGCAAAGTTGAGAATTAAACTGCAGAAAAGAGGGAAAATCATCAGACCAGATTCAAAATATATAATATCCCCTATGAATATACACTGGAGGTAAATAATAGATTTAAGGAACTAGACATAGAAGATATAATACAAAAACAAAGAATATCCTAAAAAAACAAAAAACAAAGAAGGCAACATGGATCTATGATGAGGATTTGAAAGTAGCCCAGGAAAGAAGAAAAGCAAGAAGTATTTGAGATCAACTGTATGCAGAATTCCAGAGATTAGCAAGAAGAGACAATGAGACATTCTACAATGAGCTGTTTAAAGACATAGAATAAGATAACAGAATGGGAAAGTCAAGAGATCTCTTTGAGAAAACTGAGAATTTCAAAGGAACCTTTCATGCCTAAGTGGGCTTGATAAAAGACAAAAATGGTAGGGACTTGCCAGAAGCATATCAGATAAAGAAGAACTGGCAGGAATACACAGAAGACCTATACAGGAAGGACCTTAACAACATTGTTACCCTTAATAGTTTGTCCAATTAGCATGAAGAGAGAAGTGAGTTGGGCCCAAGGAATTCTTGTTATAAACAAGGCTGTTCAGAATCCGAGAAGAAGATGATGTAAAAGTGTTATTTGCATTAGGATAAAAAAATTGGAAAACTCAATTTTGGCCAGTAGACTAGAAAATGTCAGTGTCACGACCGGCCAATTTGGGGGGACCACGCTCACCCCAAATCTCTCTCTCTCCACGGTCGCAACTTTTTGTTCAGATCTCAACACCAACAGACACTTCAGATGACCGCATCATTACTGCAGAGACATGCACCTCAGACCCCTATTCTTAGGATCTAAGAATCACACCCATGTACCTTGGATTAGTACAAGCAGACTCTGACACCACCTGTGTTTAGTGTGTCCAAAGTCAGACTGGCCACTTCTTTATTGTTACAAAGATATATAAAAAAAAACAGAAAGATGACACAAAACACCAAAGACTGCCCCCAGTTCTAGCCCAACCTCCTAGGCAAATAGCTTGCTATTCCCCCTCACCCACATGATTTCCTGATGTAGAGAGGCATCTGACTTTCTTCTAATTACACCTTTTGTTTCTCCTCTTACAGAGCCATAAAACTAGTTACCCCTTTCATGAATAAAGCCAGAGCCTTCACACGTGGCCGATCGCAGGGCCATATAAATTCCACTATCCTATTTCTAATACAGATACAGTTTTGCAATGTGAGTAAATTACAGCACCACATGCACTTATTACATCCATGATATAAATGTTAAGCAAATTGTTAGTACCTTCTAACCACACATATAATAACTGATGAACCCCAAATAGTCCAGTGGGCCCTTCTGTTCATAACAGCTAGTTTCCCCCATCCTAGTGTGGCCTAGGAATTCGTCCTGACGGACAAATTTCTAGCCACACTGATCTCACTTGTGCAAGTGATGGTGATTGTAATTGCCTCATAGTCCACATTTCTTCCAATTCCAATGGGCACACAATTTTGGGCATAGCCTCCATGGCTCAATTGCCAATCGCCTTCCTTGGGCCATGGCACATGCCCCCTTCCTCCCCATCCATTGGGGAAAACAATTTAATTGGGCAGCTGCATCTAAAAAAGTCCTTGGGCCTATTAGTTCACCCAGTCCAAAGGGTCCCAGGGTGGTACAAAGTCCAAGTGACAGTTCCCAAGGTGACATGGCTCGCCCCCCTCCCAAAAACCAGGGCCAGTGCCCTCCTCTTCCCAATGTCTGAGGGGAAACATTTTCCTTGGGAGTCCCATAAACTAACACCTCCAGGGAGGAACATACCAGTCTGATACTGAACCCAGCATCCATGATGGTGGTCTGGAATGGAGGCTCCACTTTCACCTGCACCGCAGTCTGGGCACAGTAACCCCTCTCACCTGCAGCAATGGTCTGGGCATGGGACTCCATTTCTCCATCTCCTTGGACCACAGTTGGTGCGCTGTATTCCATCTCGCCTGGATTGGGCACACAATAAGGAATGTGGTCCCTCCTGAAATGATTTGCAGTGTCTCTGTTTGGCAGGATCTCAGGGATCATAACCTCCCCTTCCCCCTTGTCTGTGGCTAGCTCTCTGACATTTTTTATTAGCGGGAGCTCCATGCTAGGCCCAAAGTCCATTCCCAGGGCACAGTGAACATAGCTGCTCCTATCCAGACTGTTTGCTTGGCCTGGGTTCTGCCAACAGACCTCTGTGCCAGGGTAATCAATGCAGTTCAAGGGTGCCATTGCCAGCCCACCCCCCAACAACCAGGGCCCATACACTCTTCTGCCCCACTGCATGGGTAAAACACTGCCCTGGGGTGCCCAGAAAAATAGTAATTCCAGGGGGTCATTTACTGGACGGATCTGGAAGCTGGCACCCAATGTTGTGGTCTGGTCTAAAGACTCCAAATATCTATGTGGTATCTGGATCAGCACATCACCTCCCCATCTCTCTGGAACCACTGCCTGGTCACAGCACTCACCTCTCTTGGGATCTTTGGTCACTGTGTTCCCTGGCAGGACCTCACAGCTCTCATCCAGACATCCCCTTGGGCCATCAGTTTTACAGACATTCTCTGTCTTCTCAATTGCCTTGTTATTAGCAATTGTGCCCCAGCCATTTGGGTCTGGCTGGCCCCCTTGGTCTGACACAGTCCCAAGGTTGTTCTCAGTGTTCGCCCCTGTACCCATGGCTGGTTCCTGGACTGTAGTTATCCACGGGAACCCCATGTTAGGTTCACGATCCATCTCTGGTTCTTTCCAGAACTCTCCCAGGCCCTCCATCTGGCCTGCTATTCCTGTCTGAGACTCAGAATCCACCGGTTTTGAGATGTACCCATAATGTATGGTACCCTCCTCATCTGTCCCAGTTGTAGCAAAAATTAACTGGGCCTTGTCCATTTGTATCTCCACATTGGTATTGTCCTGGTCAGAGTCCACAATATCCTCTCCCCAGACCTCTGGTAACCAATAATTTTCCTCCCTGTCCGCCTGACAGGGTTCCTCCCAACTGGATGGCCAAAACCCCTCCATGGATGCCTCATCCAGCAATTCAGCATACTCTGCCTCCAGCTGCAGCTCTTGCTGAATCAGGGGTTCCAGCAAATTAGCCTCCGGGGACCATGGTTCTAATCCCAGACCATGACAGCGTTTAAGAAATAAGTTATTTTTCCTCCTTACAGTCCCCATGCCACCTTCAGGATCACCACAGACGATCTCCCAGAGCCCATCTATTAGCTCCAATTGAACATAGAGATCCTCTTCAAGGGCACCAACAGGCCCTATCCTGGCATGATACTGTTTCTCTAAGGCAATCTCTTTCCATACCAGTTTCTTCAGCCAGCATGACAGCTCATGGTCCTGCCACAATCCCAGGAACGCCATCCATTGCTTTAGAAGGGCCATTCCTCTGCAGTCCTTTGCCTCTGTCACCTGGATCTCTTTCTCTACTGGGGATAAGCATTTCCCCTCCACAGGAGCTGAGACAGGGCCATTGCTTACCCTTCTCCTGTTCCCCTGTACCTCCTGTGTGATCTGTATCCGGAGTTCCCTCTGCTGATCCTTAGTAAAACCTGCAGGCATTACCTCAATCCATCTTTGATACCGTCTGGACACTTCCTCCTCCTCTGCTGCAGACATCTCTTCATAAGCTGCCATCCTTTTGTGTTTTATACAGAGAATCCCAACGCTGCCACCAGCTGTCACGACCGGCCAATTTGGGGGGACCACGCTCACCCCAAATCTCTCTCTCTCCACGGTCGCAACTTTTTGTTCAGATCTCAACACCAACAGACACTTCAGATGACCGCATCATTACTGCAGAGACATGCACCTCAGACCCCTATTCTTAGGATCTAAGAATCACACCCATGTACCTTGGATTAGTACAAGCAGACTCTGACACCACCTGTGTAGAGTGTGTCCAAAGTCAGACTGGCCACTTCTTTATTGTTACAAAGATATATAAAAAAAAACAGAAAGATGACACAAAACACCAAAGACTGCCCCCAGTTCTAGCCCAACCTCCTAGGCAAATAGCTTGCTATTCCCCCTCACCCACATGATTTCCTGATGTAGAGAGGCATCTGACTTTCTTCTAATTACACCTTTTGTTTCTCCTCTTACAGAGCCATAAAACTAGTTACCCCTTTCATGAATAAAGCCAGAGCCTTCACACGTGGCCGATCGCAGGGCCATATAAATTCCACTATCCCTCTAATACAGATACAGTTTTGCAATGTGAGTAAATTACAGCACCACATGCACTTATTACATCCATGATATAAATGTTAAGCAAATTGTTAGTACCTTCTAACCACACATATAATAACTGATGAACCCCAAATAGTCCAGTGGGCCCTTCTGTTCATAACAGTCAGTCTGTACACCAAACTCAAAACCGTGCTCCAATATTGAACATTTACACTCATGTCACATGTCAACAAGATAATGCTTAGTATCCTGCAAGCGTGACTCTAATAATATATGGACCGAGAACTACCAGATGCAGAGACAGAAGAGATCAAATTGCCAATATTTGCTGGATAGTAGAGAATTCAAGTGAGTTCCAGAAAAACATTTACCCCTGCTTCATGGACTATTCTAAAGTCTTTGACTTTTGGAATCACAACACAATATGGCAAGTTCTTAAACAGATGAGAGTATCAGACCATCTCATCCATTTGCTGAAGAATCTCAAAGTGGACCAAGTAGCCATGGTCAGAACCCGACATGGAACAACCAAATGGTTCAAGATCGGAAAAGGAGTGTGACAGGGTTGTATATTGTCACTTTATGTATTGAACTTATATGTGGAAAGCATTATGAGTAATGCCAGACTGAAGGAATCCAAAGCAAGAATTAATGTTGCTGGGAGAAATATCAACAACCTTAGATCGATGATACTACTCTGATGGATGAAAACAAGGCAGAACTGGAAAAGGTCACAATCCCCAAAAAAGGCAGTGCCAAAGAGTGCTCCAATTATCGAACAATTGCACTCATTTCACATGCCAGCAAGGTAATGCTTAAGATTCTACAAGCTCGACCCCAACAATATATGGACCAGGAACTACCAGATGTGCAAGCCGGGTTCTGCAGAGGAAGAGGCACAAGAGATCAAATTGCCAATGTCCGCTGGATAATAGAGAAAGCAAGAGAGTTCCAAAAAAACATTTACTTCTGCTTCATAGACTATTCTAAAGCCTTTGACTGTGTAGATCACAACAAAATGTGGCATGTCCTTAAAGAGATGGGAGTACTAGGTCATCTCATCCTCCTCCTAAAGAATCTGTATGCCGACCAAGAAGCCATGGTCAGAACCGAACATGGGACAACAGAATGGTTCAAGATCAGAAAAGGAGTGCAACAAGGTTGTATATTGTCACTTTATTTATTCAACTTATATGCAAAATACATCAAGCGTAAGGCTGGACTGGATGAATCCAAAGCCGGAATTAATATTACTGAAAGGAATATCAATAACCTCAGATACGCCTATTTGTCCTGTTGCTCAACATTAAAAAGAGGAAGATCATGGCAAAACACAATCTCACTTCCTGGCAAATAGACAAGGAAGAAGTGGAGGCAGTGAGGAAAGCAATGGCAAGCTTGGATAAGCTAGTAAAAAGTAAAGTTATTAAATTATCAACAAAGGTCCGCTTAGTTGGAACTATGGTATTCCCAGTAGTAACATACGGATGTGAGGGCTGGACCATAAAGAAGTCTGAGCACTGTAGAATTGAAGCCTTTGAATTGTGGTGTTAGAAAAGACTGCTTAGAGTCCCTTGGACTGCAAGAAGATCCAATAAATCAATACTTCAGGAAATCAAGATAAGCTGTTCACTAGAAGGTATGATCATGAGGCTGAAGCTCAAATATTTTGGCCATATCATGAGACGGCAGGATTCCCTAGAAAAGACTCTGATGCTGGGAAAGATTGAAGCCACAAGAAGAAGGGGACGACAGAGGCGGAAATGGATAGATGAGGTCACTGAAGCAATGAACATGAACTTGATGGAGCTCAGAGGGGCAGTATATGAGAGATGCACTTGGCGTGCTGTGGTCCATAGAGTCACGGAGAGACGGACAACAACAACTATATTATTTCCTAAGCTAATGTTACCCTATTGTCTGCAGACCAGGTAAGTAGTTTCTATTCATAGCAGAAAAAAAGACAATACTATGTTTATTATAGCATGCAGTACCTTCATGGGATAATCACAGATGGCAGTGAATACAGGTTCTTGTTTTGCATTCTGGATGGAGAACTTTGGTATTTCTGTTGTACTGTCCTCTTTCACATACGCTATAGGATTTCTATATGGGGCATCAATCTGCACCTGTAAATAAAAAACATTATAATATTGTAATAATATTAAAATACATTTTAATATTTTCTGTAAAGGAGATTTTTACAAAATTATATTGTATGTCAGAATATGTTACAGATGTTCCCTAAGGAGAGCTGTAAGACTATTTGTGGACTGCAGCTGGTAGTCTGTGTGCGGTTGCATTTGTGGACTGTAGCTGGCAGTCTGTGTGCAGCTGCATTTGTGGACTGCAGTTGGCAGTCTGTGTGCGGCTGCATTTGTGGACTGCAGTTGGCAGTCTGTGTGCGGCTGCATTTGTGGACTGCAGTTGGCAGTCTGTGTGCGGCTGCATTTGTGGACTGCAGTTGGCAGTCTGTGTGCGGCTGCATTTGTGGACTGCAGTTGGCAGTCTGTGTGCGGCTGCATTTGTGGACTACAGCTGGTAGTCTGTGTGCGGCTGCATTTGTGGACTGCAGTTGGCAGTCTGTGTGCGGCTGCATTTGTGGACTGCAGTTGGCAGTCTGTGTGCGGCTGCAATTGTGGACTGCAGTTGGCAGTCTGTGTGCGGCTGCATTTGTGGACTGCAGTTGGCAGTCTGTGTCCGGCTGCATTTGTGGACTGCAGTTGGCAGTCTGTGTCCGGCTGCATTTGTGGACTGCAGTTGGCAGTCTGTGTGCGGCTGCATTTGTGGACTGCAGTTGGCAGTCTGTGTGAGGCTGCATTTGTGGACTGCAGCTGGCAGTCTGTGTGCGGCTGCATTTGTGGACTGCAGCTGGTAGTCTGTGTGAGGCAGCATTTGTGGACTGTAGCTGGCAGTCTGTGTGAGGCTGCATTTGTGGACTGTAGCTGCCAGTCTGTGTGCGGCTGCATTTGTGGACTGTAGCTGGCAGTCTGTGTGCGGCTGCATTTGTGGACTGCAGTTGGCAGTCTGTGTGAGGCTGCATTTGTGGACTGCAGTTGGCAGTCTGTGTGCGGCTGCATTTGTGGACTGTAGCTGGCAGTCTGTGTGCGGCTGCATTTGTGGACTGTAGCTGGCAGTCTGTGTGCGGCTGCATTTGTGGACTGCAGTTGGCAGTCTGTGTGAGGCTGCATTTATGGACTGCAGCTGGCAGTCTGTGTGAGGCTGCATTTGTGGACTGAAGCTGGCAGTCTGTGTGAGGCTGCATTTGTGGACTGAAGCTGGCAGTCTGTGTGAGGCTGCATTTGTGGACTGCAGCTGGTAGTCTGTGTGCGGCTGCATTTGTGGACTGTAGCTGGCAGTCTGTGTGCGGCTGCATTTGTGGACTGTAGCTGGCAGTCTGTGTGCGGCTGCATTTGTGGACTGCAGTTGGCAGTCTGTGTGAGGCTGCATTTGTGGACTGCAGTTGGCAGTCTGTGTGAGGCTGCATTTGTGGACTGCAGTTGGCAGTCTGTGTGCGGCTGCATTTGTGGACTGTAGCTGGCAGTCTGTGTGAGGCTGCATTTGTGGACTGAAGCTGGCAGTCTGTGTGAGGCTGCATTTGTGGACTGAAGCTGGCAGTCTGTGTGCGGCTGCATTTGTGGACTGAAGCTGGCAGTCTGTGTGCGGCTGCATTTGTGGACTGCAGTTGGCAGTCTGTGTGAGGCTGCATTTGTGGACTGCAGTTGGCAGTCTGTGTGCGGCTGCATTTGTGGACTGCAGTTGGCAGTCTGTGTGCGGCTGCATTTGTGGACTGCAGTTGGCAGTCTGTGTGCGACTGCATTTGTGGACTGCAGCTGTCAGTCTGTGTGCGGCTGCATTTGTGGACTGTAGCTGTCAGTCTGTGTGCGGCTGCATTTGTGGACTGTAGCTGGCAGTCTGTGTGCGGCTGCATTTGTGGACTGCAGCTGGTAGTCTGTGTGAGGCTGCATTTGTGGACTGCAGCTGGTAGTCTGTGTGCGGCTGCATTTGTGGACTGCAGCTGGCAGTCTGTGTGCGGCTGCATTTGTGGACTGCAGTTGGCAGTCTGTGTGCGGCTGCATTTGTGGACTGCAGTTGGCAGTCTGTGTGCGACTGCATTTGTGGACTGAAGCTGGCAGTCTGTGTTCGGCTGCTGATTTGACGGAGTTCTCAGTTGGTCTGAGTTGAAGGAAGATACACACAGAGGAGTGTGTGCTGTTTATTTGAATATGAAAAAGAGACACACAACGAGAAGTGTGCCGTTTGCCTGAAACTAGGAAAAGGCACACAGACAGAGAGACAGCAGCTTGGAGCTTATGCGCACTCTGTGTATTATTGTATTTTTGGTAACACTGGCTATAGTTTTAGTTAAACTTGGAAAAGTATTATAGCCTCTTATATTGTGTTGCTCCATAAAGTTTGGGAACCTCTACATTAGAATCTCCTGGTGATTTAACTGATTATATTACACACTTTCACAGTGTAATTAGTTGTAGATTGGAAACAGAACTTACATCTGAATAATCTGAGCACCATTTACCATGTGACGTCATATGGACATTTATTACATCTCTCTTCCAAGAGTCTACCAGCCAAATGTTTAGAGGGGGTCCACAGCACTCTGGCTCATGATGTATGGAGAAGAGGATCTGTCCACATTGGTTCTGAAAAACTAAAGCACAAGTTTGTATTAACTTATGATTTATTAAAATAAACATACATTCTACCCATCTGATATTTAGTATAAGAAACAACACTAATGTTATTTTTGCTAGATGAGGTTTGAGCCGTTTCTGTTGGTCACAGTGACACCACTATTACCGGTTAATTACTATGTTGCTTAGAAAAAACTCGCAGGATTTAGTTAAATGACCATTATATAGGCAACAACAAGTATAGTTAGATTGTAGTGTGAGGGGTTTATAATGCATGGGGAAACAGAAGACATATGTGCATGGGAGAAAGTTGAGACAGAAAACTTTGCCCAGTGTTCACATTTGCATGTCTAAAAATAAGTTTAAAAACGTTAAAAGAAATACAGTTATCACACTGCACTCTAGGACACTGGGCATGGACATGCAAATAAGTTTGCAATGCATTTTCACTCTATAATCTAATATTACTTTATACATGGTTCCTCAGAACAAATGCCTGCTGATCTAATGGATAATGCTGTATTAATGTTTATTCCTTGTATAAGTAAAAAATAATATATTAGTTCATAGTATAAGAAGGGATGGCTGTATATAAAAAATTGTTTATATTTATTTAATTGTATTATATGCCGGCTAGGTGGCATGGCATTTGGATGTTAATATGGTCAGTTAATTTTACAGGGAAGAATTTGCAGGAAGGGCTCAGTGTTTTGCATTACTGTATGGAAATTACAAATATTACAGATTCTCAAGGAACATTTTCTTCTTTTGCAACTGAATGAAAGCTACATTATGAAAAATTTTGAATATTGATCCTTACACTGAGCTGAATGTGCTTACATTTGAGAAATAATGACAACACAGGCTGGAAAATAAAGTAAGAGTTTGTTTTAATTCGGCAAAATTTTTAGTAAAATTGTGAACATTATTAATTCAAAGAGTAATGGATAAACAAAACAACTTTCACTGCACACTTATATGAGGAAAGGTATACAAACTGGTTTAGGGTATCAGTTACAGGCTGTTCATCCAATATACAATGCTACAGGTGAACCATACACAAATTTTGATCTATTCTTCAAAACCCTTAAACATAATGTTTCTCAAAGTTGCTACTGCTCATCCCATATGTGCCAGTAACTATAAGCTTAACGTTCTAAGTACAAGCGCCTACCTCATATAAATTTATTATTCTTCTGATAATTCTCATGAGGCAATGAACAAGGGCGAGACAGTTCTAAGCAGGTGATTATATATATATATATATATATATATATATATATATATCTGTATATACTCGAGTATAAGCCGACCCAAGTATAAGCCGAGGCACCTATTTTACGACAAAATACTGGGACTGGGACTCGAGTATAAGCCGAGGCTGGGAAATGTGCTGGCCCCTGTGTCCCTCTTGTACCCTCTGTGTCTCCCTCTTGTGTGCCCTATGTGCCCCTTTCTTGTGTCCCCCCTCTCTCCCTGTGTCTCTTCCCCCCTCTCCCTCCCGTGTCTCCCCCCCTCTCCCTCCCCTGTGTCTCTTCCCCTCCTCTCCCTCCCCTATGTCTCTTCCCCCCCTCTCCCTCCCCTATGTCTCTTCCCCCCTCTCCCTTCCCTGTGTCTCCCCCCCCCCCTCTCCATTCCCTAGGATGAGGAGGGGGGTTTAGGGTGAGGATGGGGGGTTGGGGATGGGGGGTTGAGGATGAAGGGGTTGAGGATGGGGGGTTGAGGATAAGGATAGGGGGTTGAGGATGGGGGGTTGAGGATGAGGATGGGGGCGGGAGGGAAAGAGCCACGGGGGGGTGATAAGAGAGCCACATGGGGTTAAAGAGAGACACAGGGGTTAAAGAGAGACACAGGGGGAAAGAGAGACACGGGGGGAAAGAGAGACATGGGGTAGTGACTCGAGTATAAGCCTAGGGGGGCCTTCAGCCTTAGAAAAAGGGCTGAAAAACTCGGCTTATACTCGAGTATATACGGTATATATATATATATATATATATATATATATATATATATATATATATATAAAGAGAGAGAGAGAGAACAAGCAGGTGAGATGCAAAAGAATAGAGAAGTGAGCCACACAATAAGAGAGGAAGCAGACATATTATATGACAGAGAAGAACGAAGGTGAGAGAGACCAGAAGTACACAGCAGGTATGATTTCCTACAATACTGAGACTCCTGTTATATAATACCTGTCCGAAATATAATCTCCAAATTAATTTTGTTCAACTTTCACTTTAAAGCTAAAGTTATGAAAAATTGCAAAATAAAGTTGATAAAATATTTAGAAGGCCTTTAAGTGAAGTCCCACTAATCTGCTTTGTCAATGGATCTCGTTAAAGCTAAAAATATTAAAATGGCAAATTTGGAAAGTAACATGTTTGTGCAATTGTCCTACTGCATATTATTTATTGTCAGTTAATCTCACTATTCTGTCTTAATGGAGAAAAGTTGTGAAATTCACTGTTTTTGTAACTCGCTATATTTAAATGTTCTTACCTTTTTCCTTTAAAATAACTTCTTCCACCTAGAAATGGACAAAAAAGGGTTAATCTTTCAATCGTTTTAATGTTGAAATTGCCACCATAATCAGGAGACTTCAGCTACCTATGGGTAGATTTTTTTTATTTTTTTTATGTGTAATGGGAAGAAGAACAACTAATATATCCCTATTACAATTGCATCATTGCAGACAATCAAATGCATATAAACACACATACATGCACACAAATACCTAAAAATTATACAAATACATAATGTATACATAAGAGAGAGAATGAGAAGCAGACAGAGTCTATTAGAGATGGTAAGACAAAGAGAGTGATACATAGATGGAAACTAAGAGACAGACAGGGAAAGGCAAGCAGTGAGATACAGGCAGGAATACACATACAGGGACAGAATGAAACTGACAAAGGGAACAACATACCTAAAGAGATAGAAATAGCTAGGTAGGGACAGAGAGTGTACTTTTGTATACAATCTTGTGTATAAACTATATTTGGGGCATACTGTCCATATTTTCTCCTAGTTTAATCTTAATTACATTTTAGTTTATCATCCATGTTATACTTCTCACATCTAACATATTTAACATATTATTATTGCATTACATCATACCTTTTATTAGTTTTAAATGAATTCTTTGTTACATTTGATGTTTTAAGCTCGTAACAGAAATATCACTTATCTTGTGATTTATCATCACATAGACATGCATTGCATTAAGTATTGAAATTTTGCTTTCCTAATAACATAATCAATATTCATATAATCCATATAATCAATATCCATTTTGATTTTTACGCCCATGTGCCATACAATCCTGCTGCTGACACTTTTTAGTATCCTTGTTAAGTTCTACAAACTAAGGGACTCATTCAATTTGGGGCCGTAACTCGTCCGCAAGTCGTTGATTCCTTGCGATCGGGTTACGGCCCCGTGTATCGATACGTCTACGCTACTATTCAAACGGCCGTCTCCGCAAGGACATCCCCTTTACAGTCAATTGCAAACCATGCTATCGGAAGTAAGCACTTGCGTGCTTGAACAGGATACAATACAATACTTGATTTCACGTTTCATTTGTGTACAAAGTCCTACGGGCTTGAATAATGAGTTATGGGCTTTAACCTCCAAGCCCGGAGGTTGGATTCAAAAGTCCTAGGGGCTTGGAGGTTGAAGCCCATAGAACTTTATGATGAAAATTTAACATGAAATAAACTATTTTTATTTGCCGATAGGGTAGAGGAATGTTGTGCTAATAATTCTAAGACCTAAAATCCCTTTCACTTCTAATAAAAGTACAGGATGGCTTTGATGTAAATAAGCTGCGATTGAGCAAATCGCAAGGGGGATCGCAGCTAGAAGAACGTATGCCGATCAGAGGCCGCAAACATAAGCCAATTGAATAGCTAACTAGCTAGCAGCCTCTGCTTGCGGCCCCGCAGCCCAATAATGTACCAATTGTAAGTTAATTGGCTATTTAATTTTTTGCGATCCATAAACAGGCTACGTGTTATGGGCTTGAAACAGGGGCTTGAGAATGAGAGAGTACCTGGCTGGTGCGCTCCCTTATCTGGGTAGAGTAACACCTGGCTTTGCCCAATGAGAGGATGGATGAGTTTATCTCCCAGTGGGCTGTAGATGGTGTACTCTGCTCGGTATCCCCCATCAGGATTCATTTAAACTTCACCTCCTTATTTAATGTTTAATTTTCTTTACAGTTTTTTCCCTCACCACCAGGTGGGGATGTGGAGTGTCCCTTGACTGGCCCTTTAAAAGGTCATCAAGGAGGAAACTCTATAAAATGTACTGTGTCCAGTTCTCCTGCTGAAGGTGGATCCTATCAGATGACAAGGTCAATAGCCCCCAGTGAAGAGAACTATTATCCACTTTAGTTCCAAAACCCACCATGGACTTGAGTTGGAGAGTGCTGCATGGTGCACTGAGCACAAGAGAGTACCTAGTGGGTTTCCCAGACTCTTCAGCCACTTGTCCATTCTGTGGCAAGAGAGAGTCTGTGTACCACATTTATTTTAGTTGCGCCAGACTGCAGCCCCTCTTGTCACTCTTGAGGGCTTCCTCCTGCAGTTCTGGCTGCATTTCTCCCTCGTCTTTTTATTTTTGGGCAACCAGTGTCCCAGGGCAACAAGGCCAGGGACCTATTCGTTAACCTGCTCATGGCATTAGCCAAGCTGGCTATTTATAAGGCCAGGGAAGCAGTATTTGGCTGAGGGTTTCCACTGTCATGCAAGGCCATGCTCTGGTGCTCTCCTGTATCTGGGCAGAGTATTACCTGACTTTGTTCACTGAGAGGGTGTGTGAGCTTTCCTCCAGTGGCTATAGACCGTGTACTCTGCGTAGTATACCCCACCAGGATTTATTTAAACTCATATTCGTAATTTGATTTAAATTTATTTTACAGCTTATATTTCCTTTTAACTGCTGGACACATACCTCCCCACCACCAGGTGGGGATGTGACTAGGATGTGACTATAAAAGGCCCTCAGCTAGTCATCCAGTTTAATACACTGTGTGCAGTTCTCCATCTAAATGTGGGTGGTAGCACGACTTCAGCGCAGCTGAGTAATGCGTGCCGACGCATTAGCACCAACACATACGCACCACACAAGTGCGCCCATCAAAAAGTGCATCCCGATATCTGCGCGCATGCCTCACATCTGTCATCCCCAGCAGACAAATGTAGGCTCCCTGCTTCCCTCTCTGGCTCTCCTGAGCACCTCCTCCAGCTGCTCCTGCCCTGCACCCTAATTACCCCATGTAACCCCTCATCCTCCACATGATCCGTCGCCGGTTCATCACCCCAGGCAGCAGGATAACAAATTATATCTTATGTCAGCTTGGGAGGGGAGACAGAGCAGGGAAGCGCTATAGGGGGTGATCTGAATGGGTGGGGGTGGAAGAGTGCTGACATGGAGGGGGCAAGGTTAGAGCATACCATTTGAGGAGAGGGGATTCTAGGTAGGTGGTTAAACCAATTGAGAAGTACAAGTCAGGATTAGGTTATAAAAAAAAATAAAGATCTTTGATGATCCCCAGATGCACCATCAAATCTATCATAACCAAATGGAAAGAACATGGCACAAGAACAAACAAAGCTTTTACTTACTGAAGACCTTGCTTTTGCATAGAAGTTCACTAACCAAATACTTCTGTAAAAAAAAATATCCTATGTGCTTATATAGAGCCATAATCAATTGCCCCATTTGCAATTTAATAAGGCTGTTAGGCTGCAAACGTGCGACTTAGAGGTAGGGAAAAAAACGAAGTTAACGGCCGAACCGCAAAAATAAAAATACAGAAAAAACGCAAGAAAAAAAAAAACAACAAAAAAACAACAAAAACATCACACACAGCATGGGGGAACAACCAAAACATCTGGAAGTGAGGTGGAACGCGAACTTAAGTCAATTTTAAAGAGTTTAGGGACTCGAAAGTCGGCTAAGCGAGAAAAAAATTGCGGCCAAAAAAAATGAAAACAAGGCTCCTCGACACTGGACCGGGCAACACACCGCCAACCGCGTACCACTTTCACACAGGAACATACAATGTACAAAATACACTACTACAAAGGACGTCAAATACTCGCGAACCGCGTTGCACATACACAAACAACGCTACTTTACACTCCAAACTTGCACATCACATTACGCATCTACAGTAGCGCTTTACACAAATAAACCAACGGTGTGCCCTTGCGCACACAACCTACTTCTAATGCACAGTTGGGACATTCATAAAAAAAATCTCCACAGGCCAGCAACAGTCCAGCTGGACATTATATGCTGCGGGTAAATGAAAAAAAGATTGTTAGCTCTTCAGCCTATTGATTGATGGATATATTAATTAAAAATAGGTAAAGTATATTAATTCATTAACTAACTAATTAATTGATTATTATTTACAAAAATAGAGACATATGTATCAGTCTTTGTCATGAGCGCAGAGGCTACTCAGAGGAGCAAAAGTACACCAGAGGAGAGGTTCGAAATGAGCGCAATGAGCACCGAAGATCCTCACAGTACAAAAACATTCACAAAATGTTATTGACCATCATTTTTTGATGGGCAAGTCGCTAGTATATATATATTTCATTGTAAAGTATCCCTCTAACTAAAATCACAAACATTTTACACCACTGACGTGTCTCTTTCTTTTCTGTGCAATTTAACTACTGTAGCTATAAACATGAACATGTCCATCTCAAATGTATCACATATGGGAAGAAAATTTAGGGATAACTTGGTCCACAACCCAGTGGTATAAAGCATTTTTAAAAACGGAGAAAAGTATAACAAATTCGTCCTTAAGAGAAACATACTTTAAATTAGTGCAGACATGGGCCCTCATTCTATTATCGGCCGTAGGAGATGAGGGGCCACAAGGACCGGCCGCAGGCTATTTGCCTATTCTATTCCCTTCCGGCCGAGGGCTCCGGCAGGCTTGCGGCCGGCGCCCTGTTATCCCTTGCGGCCGCACGAGCAGCAGGAAAGCCTTTGATCTTAAACGGCCGCAAGAGTTTCGGCCGCAAGAAAGCCCCGGTTGCTATTCTATTGCTCCAGGAACCCTCTCTGCAAGGCTAAAACTGAGCCGCAGCTTACTTGCACCAAAAAGGTCCCGCAAGCACACAATTAAGCACATAATAAAGCCATCCTGCACTCTGATGAGACGATAAAGTGATTGGAGGTGTTAGCATTCATGGCACAACATTCCCCTACACTCAAATCTGAAAATAATTTTTATTTTAATTCATGTCAAATATCCGTGGACAAAGTCCCGAGGGCTTGGAGCACCTGAGACCCGCCCAGGCTGCGGGACGGAAAATAAACCGTTAATGAAACAGCGGATTTGGGCGATGTGCAAGCTTGAGAGGGTGTTGTTATTAATCCTCATGTCCCCCATTATGATGTCTATCATTTCTAGAGCTTTACAGTGCCATCTTGAATTTATATTTGCATTTAAAGTTTTCTGACCTTGCGGCCGGTTGCACGATATGCGGCCGGCCGTAAGGGGGATATCCTTGCAGCGCCGTCCATTTGAATTGCAAGGTAAAGGTAGCTCTACACGGGGCCATAAGACGGCCGCAAGGAATCGCAGCTTTGCGGCCGTTTTACGGCCGATAATAGAATGAGGCCCATGGTATATAACCCCAATTAAATTAAAAAAGAATGCCCCACAAAAAAATCAAGGTTATTGTTGGAGATGTGAAAACCAAATAGGAACCTATGAACACATGTGGTGGAATTGCTCTAATATTAAAGAATTGTGGAAATTATGTCTAGGGCATGTATCAAAAATAATCAATTTTCAACTAGAAACAATGCCTGGTATCGTATTATTCCATATTTTTCCAAGTAAAAGTAATTACACACAAAGTCATGTGATTATAAATCCTTTAATGGCAGCTAAGTGGCTTATAGCCAGAGGATGGAAAAAAGAATCCTTACCGACATGGACGGAACTTGTGACCATTGTAGAGAGAAATAAACAAATATAATTGGAGTACTCAACACACTCACATTCTCCGTCGAAAAAAATAGCTTAAAATGGTCTCTTTGGAAGACATAATGAGCCTAGAATTGAATTGAATTTCAATATGCACTGATACTTTGAAAAATAACTCCTTTCCTTATGACAAATCCTGAAATGTTTAAATTTAGTTACGGTTCCATATTGTTGTTTTTTATTCTTTTTTTTTTTTCTGTTTGTTTGATTGTGTATAAATATTGATGTTTTGAAATTTGGATTTTAATGTTTGTAAACTTTGTAATAAATAAAAAAAACTGTATCACATATTCTAATTATCAAACTGCGAGACGTCGTCACGCTTTGCGTAGTGCATACGACGTGGGCGATGAACGGCCAAGGGCGCTCATCGCCTGTGAGCCTCGTGAGGCGAGCAGTGGAGACATTGAAAATCGGAGCACTTAGGCAGAAAGGCGCAAAACACCACCAGCTGCGTACAACTTTTACCCAGGAAGGTACGAGGTACTAAATACACTATTAGAAAGGACAAAACATGCTCGCAAGCCACATAACACATACACAAGTGATGCCATTTTACAACACTAACTTACAACTAATAACATTAGGCGCTTTACACAACTAAACCAACGGTTTGTCCTCGCGCACACAGCCTATTTATAATGCACAGTTGGTACCTTGATGACACTTTCTCCTCAGGGCAGCAACAGTCCAACTGGACATTATATGCTGCAGAACAATAAAAGGAGATTGTTACCTCTTCAGGCTATTAATTGCTGGATATATTAATTAGAAATAGGTAAAGTGTAAAACACACCTAGCGTCAGAAATAGGGAATAATTACCAGCTTTAATATATAAGCTGAAAGGCTATCTATATTCGTTCTTTTTCTCACTCATTTGGAGATTACAGGACTCTGAGGAGTGGATGAATTTGCCGAATGACCACATGATGGCGATGAATTTCACTAGCACAGTTTAATCCAGAGAATTAGCAGAAGACCATATATGGTATTCTTGAACGCATGGGTGTGTGTAACTTTGAGAAGCGGATATGTCTAGATTTACATGTGGCCGAAGGAATCCTTTGTGTGGACAGCTGACCAGTGAGGGGACTTTGTGAAGGACATGTGACCTAACTGACCAGTAAAAAGTAAAGGACATGAGTATGGGGGTGGGATTCAGAATACAGGATATAAGGAGCATACCAGGTCCTGGCAAGGTCTCTTGCAATCTACAGCTCTCTGGAGATATTTCATCTCTTCTCTCTTCACTACACTGTGAAGGCCTGGTAAAGTATGATACTCTCATACACACACATGGACATAATTGGTAGCTTTAGGATGCCTTTCTGCTAAGTTAAGAGATGTTGTTTCCATAGTATTATCATGTATTATTAATGTATTTGTATTAATTATTGTGTTCTAATAAATGCACATTTTGTAACCATAAATCTGTAACGCCTCTTGAATATGAATATATATTTATTAATTTGTCATCCGTGGAAGGCAAGAATCTCATAGGATGAGATTAGAATAATTATTATAATCATAATTAATATGATAATGAATAATAATATTGAAATTAATTAATTTAACCGTTTTTATAACATAAAGTATATTAATTTATTAAGTAACTAATTAATTGATTATTGGTTAAAAAAATATAGACATATGTATCTGTCTTTGTGATGAGCGCCAAAGGTGCTCAGAGGAGCAAAAGTACACCAGAGTAGAGGCTCACAACGAGCGCCGAAGGTCCTCAGAGTAGAAAAAGCTTGACATTGTGTGGCAAACAGCATTGCCATGGCTTCAAATTTTATTTTATACTATATAGTAACTCAATTGGAAGACACTTATGGCTATATTTATCTAATTATATCAAAAGTGGGGATAAGTGGAGTTGAGTTAATAAAATTTAAATCTGTTTTATAAATAGTTCTTATAGAAAATATATGAAACTGGTTATTTCACTCTACTTTTTTAATCCCATGGTTATTTCCGCTTCCTAAACATACCCCACTAGCTCATAAATCCCCTTCTGGATCGCCACCTTGTGGTGGTGAAAGGACTTCTGTACTTCAATGAAACTGTGAACTATACCATGTAGGGTCACCCTAGATGGGCAGGTCATAACAGAGAGTTTAGACAAATAGCAGTGCATTGGAGAAGGAACTGACAAAAAAACATATGGCTAAGCATAACCAGAAAAGCAGACAGATGTGTCTGGCGTTCTTTGTCCATATGGTCACTGAGAACTGGACATTACTGAACAACAACAAGCTCCATAAATAGGCTGGTTACACAGAAAATCAGGAAAAGGGGTTATTTAACTCTACTTTATTTTATATGTGGTTTGCTAAATACAGTATAAACCATAGCTGTAAAAAATAAAATAATATAAGTTGTCATAGATACAGATGTGTTAAAGCTCGGTCACCATTTTTTTTTCCACTAGCGCGACAATCTCAAACTGGTAACTGTGTCGATTAACTTAATGGAAAAACAATGACAAATGTTTTACTTAACCCAGTGACATGATGAAGGATGAGGCTTATTACTATACACCATACCTCGCTAATTTCTGTCATATCATGAACATAACAGTTTGATGCAGATCAGTAATCAATGTTTCTGACCTCTATGAGGGGCTCCAGTCCCAGGGGTACAGGGGCAGATGGTTTTGATAATTGGTCTTGGTCGATAGCCACACTGCCAGTTTGCCACTGGGGTTGAGTCTCAATGGGTTTGGAGACATGAGGTTCATTGTTATCTGGGAAAAAGACATTTTTTTGCCATTATCATAAATTATTATACATTTTCTCCAACATAACAATTGACATATAACATGAGTAATAACAAATGGAACGGAACTTCTAAAGCAAGGAAATATATAGTACACATTTTTAAGTTGTTTATACAATGGGAAGAATCTGTTTGGTTTTTTTTCTTGTGTTTCAGCAAGAATGAGCATGCTGTAGGTGTACCTTATTTTTATAAAGTGTATTCTAATTGTAGTGAACCCCTCCAGCATTTGAAGTACAGTTAATGTGTGTGTGTATGTATTGCTTTCTCATTATCAAGTTTTTCAAAAGACAATATAGAAATATCTGACAGCAGTTATCCTTTAGGTTGTAGAGAGGTGGAAGGAGAAACCGTGCCAGACTTATCAAGATCTGTATTTTTGCACACAGCATAACTGTGGCTGCATTATGTGATCATGCTGCAGGGGGGTTGGATGATGGAGCATGAACAGAGCTACAAGGCACAATGCAGATGCAGTGACACAGCTGTTTGAGTGGTTTCATTTCAGTACAGAAAAACAGAGAGATAGGATACAAATCAGCTAGGTCACTTACTTGAAGACATTGATGTAATTAGGGCTCTATCCAGTTATGAAAACAGTACAAAATGAAAAAATAAAGCAACAAGTTTTAGGAAAAATTAAAACAAAACAAAGAATAACACATTTCCATAATTATTATATGTATAAGAATATACCTCTACAAAGTAATCTTCAGCTCCTCTTGCTTTCTGCAAGGGGTTCCTTTTCTCTTGCTCCTTATTGTATAAACAATTACCTCAGCAGCAGCTCCTGCTTCTGTGCAGACCTTCTCTGGTGATATCCAGCCACTCCCATCTCATTGATATTATTATGTACTACATATTGCCAGTTTTACTGCCATTTCCTTGAGGATACACGGCTAGACTGCATTTTTACTGCTCTCTCTTAGGAACAATTCACTGACACATTCACATCTCCTTGCATGGAGCAGATCCCAAATATTTTACTCAATAGTTTAGATTTTACAATTGGCATATATAGTTAAAGGGTTCTTTAGGCACAACAGTTTGTTTGATATACATAGTTTTAAGTTTATGTAATTAATTTGACACTCTTCTTTTTTCCTCTGTTCACTCCTGCAGGCTGCCATCTTGAACACAGGGGCGGAGATACAGACGGTGCATGTGGTTCAATGTACAGTGGGCCCTGCAATCTAATTCAGAGGTTTTTTAATGAAAAATAGTTTGTTATTCATAGTGTAGAGCCCCCTTTGAGCTGCAATAAAATATCAATAGTATATCAAATAACAACATTGAATGATGATATGATCACACGTGTTATTGTATACCTGACTTCATGAAGTGTTGATACTGGATTGTTACATTAATTCCCATTGTAAGGAGTTTGTATTTGCTAAGTATAACTAACTAGCGACTTGCCCCGTCAAAAAATGACGGCAATAAGATTGTAAGGGCGGCATATTTTGTTGGTGTTCCAAGCTGCTTCGGCGCTCATTGTGAGCCTCGCGCTGAGTGCCTTCGGTGCTCATTGCGAGGTTGTTGGTTGTTTGTGTGCTATGAGCATTGTTTTTTTTGCTAATTCTAATGAAATAATGAATAAAATAAGACATCAATATACTTTACCTATTTTGAAGTAATATATGCAGGAAGCATTGAGCAGAAGAGCTGGCAATCTGTGTTGATGTTGCTGCAGCATACAATGTGTGTTTTGAGTGCTGTGGAGCTGCTATGTGTCAGTAATGTGTGCAGTGTGTAGTGTAAATAGTGTGCGTGCGCGAGCCAAATCTATACGCGTCTGGCTGATTTGGCGTCATTGTTCTTGGACCGCATCCGTCTTTTTCGTAAAATCCGTAGGTGTTTGGTGGTGTTTTGCATCTTTAGAGTACTGTAGCCTCGTTTTCGTTTTTTTCGGCTGCCATTTTTTCTCTCACTTAGGGGATTTTTGCGTGTCTAAACTCTTGTATTTCGAGTGAAATTGAGGTGTAACTTCAGTTTCGAGGTCCTGGGTGCTCCACCTTGCTGTAGGTAAGGTTATGTATTTGTTGTGTGTATTTATTGTGTTTTTAATGTTTTCATGTGAGCGGGTTTCGGGCGGTAAGGTCGTATTTTTGCGAGGTCGTAATGTTTTTTTTTCTAAGTTCCTCGTATCGTATTTGTTTCTCGTAAGTCCGTAAATTTCGCCAGGGCCTCAGTTGCTTCGCGAGGGCTGCAGGCTCGCTAACCGACCCTGCAGTGTTAGCAACAACCTGCATGCTCACAATTATATATGTGATGTAATTGATTTATATTGCAGGTACATGTGCAATAGGCCCAATGCACAGATTTGTACCATTAAGGTTTAGGATCTTTACTGTGATGTTTGTAGATGTTTTGAATGTGGGTGATTTTAATAGAGATGTAGATGGATGATAGCTTAACAACTATGTTTAGCACATTGTAAGCTTTACAAATTGTCAAGTAATTGTAAGCCCTAATTTGAATCTCATAGCAGCAATAATTAACATCCATTTGTTATAAATACATCTACTGAGGATGGTACATGAAAGTGCAATGTATGGAAAGATAAAGTGAATGTACATCAATCTCTTTACTATTGGGGTGACAGTCCATTTAAAGTAATATGTAACTACCAGCAACTTGCCCGGCAAAAATTATGGCAAAAAAAATGTTAAGCCTGGCAATGCTGTTTGCCAAACAATCTGAGAACCTTCGGCGCTCATCGCGTGGCTCTCAAAGAGCGCCTTTGGCGCTCATTGTGAGCCTCTCCCCTCTCATTGCGAGCCTCTCCCCAAGTGTACTTTACAGGCCTTGCCGGTCATTGCAGGCGTTGTCCAACCCGCAAGTTTGTTGCTTTGCAATGAGCACCTTCGGCGCTCATCGCGAGGTCCTGCGTGCCTGCATTGTTCAGCTAAGCATTGTTACTGGCTTTGGCTAAGTGTTACTGGCTTGGGATAAATGTTACTGGCTTGGCTTAAGTGTTACTGGCTTAAGTTAATAGTTACTGGCTTGGCTTAAGTGTTTTTCTTAGGTTAATAGTTACTGGCTTCGGCTAAGAGTTACTGGTGTCGGCCTTGTTTTCATCCTGTTTGAGAAAATTTACTTTTTTTTGGGCGGCCATTCTTTTTTATCTCCTAAAAACGGCAATTATGAGACAAAATTATCTTGCAACCTCACTCACAGGCTCCCTGGCTGTCCCCCTGAGTTGTGTGTGAGTTTTTTAACTTATTTTATACATTATTGTTTGTTTTTTGGCGGTCTTGCGAGTTACAGGCTTCGGCTAAGTGTTACTGGCTTAGGTAGTGTTACTGGCTTTGGCTATGGGCGTCTTCAATCTCTTTCCATCCTCCATCGGTGGAGTGTAATGGGGCAAACCACATCTGTGACTGGACAGAGGACTCTTAGAGGGACCCTGAAAAGGCACTATTGCGGCCTCGCATAGCACGGCCTGCAATGAGCGCCAATGAGCTCCAAACACTGCGCGAGGCCCGCAAACACGACGACAACTCGCAGATTGACAATTATTATAGTCGATTCAGGATTTTTCTAGAAATGTAATATACCTGGGTATCTATTTACCTTTATGTAGTTAATTGTATTAAATGTTTATCAGCTCTGTTTGTACTGTCTCACATCAAACCAATATCCCCTGCTGGGATCTGCCCTCTGCAACTCACGAAGACATAGACTCTGCTATACTTGCTCTACAGTGTCTCATACTAACCAATCAGACTATCTCTCAGCAACATTCTACAACATACTGCACATCCAGTCCTACAGAGCCTATGTCTCCATACACTGCATTGGACAGACATATGTGGGAACTATTGATTTGTTGTTTATCCAGTTAAATAAGGGTTTTTAATTAATTCTCAATTACCCACCATACATCAAGCTAAATAGACACACAAGTGTATTCTACACCTAGTCAAATCCAGAAACCTTACACCTCTATGTGATGCTCAGCATTTACATTCTATGTGTGTTATCCAAATGTGTAGTGTATATGTTTGAGTGTGTGACAGTATGATAAGTGTTTATGATAATCACCTGGTAGGGTCCCTGGCTGCAAGGTGTCTGCCAGACCTAATAGTCCCCCCACCATTGAGTGCACTATTCAATCCCACAGCATCCTCTCCCACTCATTTAAGAGGACTGGGGGGGGGGGGGGGGGGGGGGGGACACCACCACTTCCACTGCTTCCTTAAATATCTTCCTCCTCTCCTAGTACTGGCAATCATCATAGAGGTGCTTGACAGACCTAAACCCCCATGGCACTGACCTCCCTGGCTGCCTCCTTCCACATACAGGCTCTCTGGCCTGGCCTCACATCCCTTCCTCCATGGAGAATACTTGAGCAGGTACGGATGACATGAAGGAGCACCATGAACTTTTCATGGGTGTAGGGGCCCTGTGTTTTGGAACAGGTTACTGTATTCCTGACTTTCCCGGGGGTGGCTTGCCTCTTTGATCTGCCACTGAGGCCTGCCCCTCCCCAGTCCACTTCTTTCTGCCCCATCTATTCTCTCCCTGTTCTCTGTGTGCCTACATCTGGGTCATCCCTCCCTCCAGCTTCTCCCCCTCATCTCCCCTCTACCTCTTTTTTCTCTCCACTCCTCTCACTCTTTCTGCATTTCTCCATCTCTCCTCTCCCTCTCTACGCTGTCCTACCAGCATCTCTCCCTTGTGATGTAACTAGGGGCACCTTCTCTACTCTTCCCTTCTTATTTCTCGCTCCATGCTCCATCCAAAAAAACATCTTAAATAATAAAAGTTATATCATGTATTATGTATATGTAACACTGTGCCCTACTAGAACGCTGTTTTTTTCTTTGTGGGACCCCGTTTGATCAGAAAAGCATTAAAAGAGACAGATGAGTAGACAGGAGAGAAGAGAAGAAAAGTGACAGCCTGGCTGACCAGAAAGCCCCAGAAAGAAACCCATTCCTACCTCAAACATTCAGAGATAAGGTACAGAACATTTTTCATGTAGCCTTGCTTCTCATCATGTGGTTGTTAATTATCGAATAACATCTACAATAAAAAAAAAATTGTACTGTTTTACAGAATTTTAGTGAGCACAAAGTAGATAAGTCCAAATTAAATCACCAATGCATTTCTCTGCATGTGAAGGTGCAATGCTGCACCTTTTGAAAAAAGGAGAATGCCAAGTGGAAATTGGAGTGAATTTAAAGTTGCCAACCTCGACAAATACAGAGAAGATTAAGTCTTCTGTAACCACCAGCACTACATCTTTTTTCAAGAAGATTACCCAGTCCAGATACTACCCCCCTGGAGGAAATGGAGAAGCAACTTTCCATCTGCATTGTTGATGAATTAGAGAGCAAAATGCCACTCAGCCAGGCCATAATCATAGAGAAGGCGAGAAGCATCTACAGTCATATCAAAAGTCAAACACCAGATGTGACCAAAATCATGATTTGTCCTGGAAAGATGTGGCACAGCAGACTTGATCAATATGACTGAACTGTGAGATGCAGGCACCGTCTGGTGCAAGCTTCAGATGAGAGCCTTACCATTGAGGAGGACCTCCAACAACTTGCAGAACAGGGCATTTTGGAAGCCCAGGAAAGCAGTGACTCTGACACTGAGGAACCAAAACAACTTTTGACCGAGTTCCTCACCAAGAGTTTGCGGCCCATCCATGACATTCTGGATGACTGTGGCCAATGATCCAGACAGTGTCAGGAGGAGAAATATGTGGGGCAGTGTCTTGATACCAGAATCTTTTGGAAGGCCGTAAAAGGCAAAGACTTTGAAAGAGTTGTGTGTCCAAAAAAGCCATAATGTAGGATAAGCCTGAAGCTTTTACATGTGCCTTTGAAAGTGGACTGTTTAGATAACATTTAAAGAAACAGCAAACATTATTTAAAAAAAAAGGTTCAGTTGTGCTGTCGTTATGTTTTCTGTTTCTTAAATGTTTATAAAAAGCCCAAAATTTAGAAAAGTCAATTGTATTTTTTTCCATGAGTTCCCTTATCCTATCTATGTTAAAATGGCCCTGTTTAGCGTTGTTTCACTTAACACTCCTGTATTAACTTATGTGCATTTAAATCATGTGAAATAAGTACTGTATATACTCGAGTAAAAGCCGAGTTTTTCAGCCCTTTTTTTAAGGCTAAAAAGGGCCCCCTCGGCTTATACTCGAGTCACTCCCACTAGTGTCTCTCTAACCCCCCCCTCCGTGTCTCTCTACCCCCCCGTCTATCTACCCCCCTGTGTCTCTCTAAACCCCCCATGTCTCGCTAAACCCCCCGTGTCTCTCTACCCCCCTGTGTCTCTTTCCCTCCCCTCTCCTTATACTCAACCCCCCTTCTCATCAACCCCCCTTCTCATCAACCCCCTCCTCAACCCCCTCCCCACTTTCTCCCCACTTTCTCCCCTCTAATTATCTCCCCCTCACTTACCTGCTTCTTTTCCGGCCTCTGCTCCGTCTTGACCCCGGCGCGCATGTGACGTCACATGCGCGCCGGGCTCAAGACGGAGCAGAGCCTGGAGAAGAAGCAGGTAAGTGAGGGGGAGGTATTTAGAGGGGAGAAAGTGAGGAGGGGGTTGAGGAGGGGGGTTAAGGTTGAAGGGGGGGTTGAGGTTGAGGTGGGTGAGGAGGAGGGAGGTTGAGGAGGGGGGGTGAGGAGGAGGGAGGTTGAGGAGGAGTGGGGGAGAGGGGGGAATGAGGATGGGGGGTTGAGGAGGGGGTTGGTGAGGAGGAGGGAGGTTGAGGAGGGGGGTTGAGGTTGAGGGGGGGTGAAGAGGGGGGTTGAGGTTGAGGGGGGTGAGGAGGGGAATGAGGATGGGGGGGTTGAGGATGGGGAGTTGAGGTTGAGGGGGGGTGAGGAGGGGGTTAATGAGGAGGAGGGAGGTTGAGGAGGGGGGTTGAGGTTGAGGGGGGGGTGAGGAGGGGGGGTTTGAGGGGGGAGGATGAGGATGGGGGGGTTGAGTAGTGAGGTTGAGGGGGGAGGATGAGGAGGGGGTTGAGGATGAGGAGGGAGGTTGAGGAGGGGTTTGAGGATGGGGCGTTGAGGATGATGGGGTTGAGGATGAGGAGTGGGGTTGAGGAGGGAGGTTTGAGAATGAGGAGGGGGGTTGAGGAGAGTGATAAGGGAGGGGGGAAGAGACACAGGGAAGGGAGAGGGGAGAAGAGACACGGGAGAGGGGGGACACAGGGGGCAGCACATTTTCCACCCTCAGCTTATACTCAAGTCCCTCATTTTACCCAGTATTTTGTGGTAAAATAGGTGCCTCGGCTTATACTTGGGTCGGTTTATACTCGAGTATATACGGTAAATGAAATTTAAAAAGATGTAATACAAAACTTCTACCTTCTGAAAACAACTCTCAAGACTCTGTGTGTTTACTTGCAAAAACTACGTCACAGTGTGCATTTGGACAAGAAACAGACTCTTTTATAACTGTAAATGTCAGTTAAAGTGACATTTTGTTTTTTTATTGGTTCCAAGGATTAATGAGCAGCACAAAAATCATCAAGTTACGCAGATTGGCTAATTTCCTGATATTTCACGTAACCCAGCCCTATTTATTATAGGTGAGGGCTTTTTTCTAACGGCCATAACATGGTTTTGTGTGTAACGCATAGCTGCGATTGGAATGGATACGTAATCAGCACACAAAAAAAGCTGACACAGTTACGGGAGAGTCATTTTGCATATCATAGAATGTATTGGTGAGAAGAAAAATTACAGTTGATTTAACATTTTAATATTATACATCAGCCATCACACTAACTCACACAGAAGAATCCCATGTTTCAGCATTTGTCAAATACTTCTTGTCACATAACCTTTAAAGTTAGAGACCTTAAAAATAGAAACACAAGACAAAATAGATTCTGCCAAAAAACTGATTCCACAATTTCCCATACGTTATTTGGAACACAACTCACTTAGATAATATCATTCATGAGCAAATATATCATCAGAATCTTTTTCACCTTCCATGTGGGTTGCCTAATAATATTAATAATATTAGTAATATTAGTCATGGTCGACATATAGTGCAAAAATAGCAGTCTATTAAGGCATTAAAGCATATTGTAATATCTTTGATCTCAAAGACCCTCACCCATAACCAAAGGTATCAAACCTCAGTAAGAAGTAGTTTGACACTACTGTGGATCGTATTCGTTTGGTAAAATAACATTTGAATTGTCTGGTATGTAGATAGAAACACTCTCTCAACCAGGGCTGAAAATCTAAAGCCATTTGATTTTGTAAAGTCACAGTCTTCAGGTCAATAAATTCCACTTTCATGTTGCTTTAAGCAGGCTGCCTTCTCTAATTGCCTTACAGTGTGTGCAGCAGTAAACACATTTTCTGTTGTGGTAAGATCCCGTTTTACTGCCTCTGCATAATTGTATAATGTCATCAGTTAAACGGACATTCTTAAGGCAGGGTGGCACAAAGGATATAGCAGAAGTCAGCATAGATATTTGCATCAATGGTTCAACAGAGGCTAAGACTATATTTCTTGTAGAGTGGATTTTATGCTCATGAGAGCTATAGGTAAGACCATATTAGATTCTGCATACACCTTGACTATTTAGTTTTTTGCAGGACCCCATTTTGTTGTATTTTTAAGGCAAAACATATATCTTGCATTATCTATCCAGGAAATGCGTGTCACTCTCACTTCCAGGAAACGGAGGAGAAAGTGAATAATAAAGTCCTTCTAGAATAATATAGCTACAGTCCTTGCATCTGCTTTGTTACAGAAGTAGGCTTCCAACCATCCAAAAAGCATGCAAACAAGAACTAGAACCAGCTCATGGGGGCAATACTGTATCATCTGTATGAAACTAATTTGAACAAAGCAGAAAACTTATCTGAGAGATTGTGGGGTGATGAGTTGCGAAGGTAAAAGTAGGGTGTAAATTACTAAATACATTTTGTCTGAGAGAATGCTATGTAATATTTTTCTTAAGCACAGAATCATTCAGAGGGTCTGTATGTAATATATATATATATAATATCTTTTCACGCCAATAGAGTGAGTTTTAACTAGATAACTAAATGTAAAATCAAGGGCTCTATAATAACCTTTTGTGGTTTTGAAAATGATAACTCATATGCACATATATTTAATATCTCTTTGCATTTGCTATTACATTTTATTTTAAATCTTGGACTTGTCATGTTGAAAGTGTATAGAACACCAAATTGAGGAGTCCCCTTAACCAACTGCTTCCTCTCCAACCACAGCAAGGGTCTTGGCAGAATTAGTTCAATATGGGATTCAACCGTAAAGTTGTAGAAGAAATGACTGGAAGTCCAGAGATAGGATAGTTATGTCTACAGGAGGGTTGTCATCAAATCTTTTTAGTGAAGTCTGAACAAGTTATATCAGGGTATTCAGTGCTCTGTCCTAATCATTGAATCAGTCTTGATTAGATCCCAGTCATTGACTTGGTGCAGCAAAAGTGTTGTAGACTTCAGTGGGCGTGTGCAAGGCCTGTTCTACTGTACTGGGGGGTCCATAGACCTGTTTACACCTATGAGTTAGGACTTCAGTGGTCCATAGATGTATTTACACGTAAGAGTAAAGCCTTCATCCAAAAGAAGGACATAGGGTTCAGTGAGAAGCAACGCAATCTGTTCAAGGTCAGACGGGCAGAGGATTAGTAACAGATACTCAGGCAAAAGGCAAAGGAAGGTAATCATGGAAGGTAGGACTTACACAGTTAGATGGATGGAGGGTACAGTCTAGAGGTCACTGGCACAGAAATATAGTAGGCAGGCCCAGTATGGTGATACAAGACATCACTAGCATAGGTAGATGACATAAGGCAGGACTGGCTCAAAGCAAATAGTAGAACAGGAAATCTTGAAAGCATGATCCAGCACTAAAATAAGCAAAATACAGATGTAGGTGAAGAGTTCAAATAGTTAGGATTAATGCAAAACTCCTGAGATGCTATCCCTTTATATCTTACAAATATCACTAGGACCCAGGAAGACCAGAGGATACTGCAGGAAGACTTCTGCGTCATTTTCGGCCACCATGGATCACATGGCATTCTATGAAAATTCGCAATTTTGGTTCAAGATACAGAGACTCCGAAAATGTTGCTTTTTCTGTCTCATGTGACGAACAGCTTATGTTCATTTTCCTCCCTTTTGCGTTGTAAGAGGGAGGAAAATGACAAGACAAGACTAAAAGACAAGAGGGCATATGTATCACTCTGTTCCGGTGAAGAAGACCATGGTTAGTGGTTAGCTTTACTCAAGGTGCTCTTGATAGAACCTCCTATAGCATCCTCTCAGAGGTGACCTCTGTTTCAGAACATCTAAAATTCATATTATTAAATGCATTGTGCTTGAGTTATTATTTATAATGTTTAAGGTTTACAATGGTTCCAGTATGTAATGGGAATAAAACCAATTGTTTACATGGCTTATTGCATTGTTATTGTATAATATTATTTATTCATATACAGGCAGACCCCACTTAACCCTATTCCGTTTAACACTGATTCTCTATAAAGCTGTTTTTATCTGACACATCCCCCATTAGAAATAACACAGTTTGACCGATACATCCCCTTATTAACACTGATTGGATGCTTGTATATCATTCCAAAACAACAAGAGCCATGAAAGGAATTTTAAAATCGAGAGAGAATGATATCCACTTGTCTTCTTGTTCAGTTGGGTTTCAGTACTTCCAGTAAAGCGTTAAGTGTCATGATCTTGTGAGGGGTTCTCTGTATTATTTGTATTTATGTTTATCCAGAAGAGAACAGTTGCCTCCATCTGGCCCATAGTAGGAAATGTATTTTGTTACTTTTAACGTTTTTCATCTACATATTTTCTCAGACTGAGGTTATAATTTGTGTGAGGGTAGGTATTGCAGTTTTGTTCCATTAAGAAGCCATAGCTGTTATGGCTGCTAAGGTTATTTGGAAAGCCTGTGCATTTAAGTGAGGTAATGTTTGTAAAAAACAGGGGTCTGGTGAATCAGTTAATACAGTTAACCATCACTTAGCGTACTTGGTGCCATTGGGGGATACTATAGGGCAATTCCACCAAAGGTTTAAATAGATGGCAGCGATTGGATCCCCAAGACACAATACCAGGATGGCAGATTATGAGGATTTCGCACTGCACTTTTTGAGGAGATTAAGGCAAGGGGTATCCAGATGCCAGGGTACAAAACTTGTCCAGTGATGGTCAAGGAGCTCTGGTTGGATGACAAGCTCATCCAGCCAGAAGCAGAGTTGGATGAAATAGAACTCTCCTCTGATTGTACCATCTCAGCATGCTTCCCCCCAAGGTCAACAGAAAATGAGAAGGGAGACCTGTGTCTGGTTCACATCGCTCTCCAGCCAAGGATTCTAGGGGGTCCCTCGCAGCTCAAAGTCGGTTTAAGCAGCTTCAAGCACTGCAGAACTTTGAAAGGTAGTGTAATCTCCATCAGATCACACCATCTGAGTGGGAAAAGCATCAAGTCAGTCAGCTTAGAGGATGAGCCAGTGCAGCCTACCTGGACATCCCTCATGACAAAGCCGGGAGTACAAGGAGGTGCAACAGGTACTGCTTAGTTAGTATGCCATCACTATGGAGTCGTGCCGAAAGCAGTTTATCACCCTGATCAATTGATTGTGGACACCTATGCAGAGTTGATGTGTATGATGAGGCATGCCTGTGAGAACTGTTGGAAAGACCGGAATGTGCTCACTATGGATGAGGTAACACATGTCTTCCTGCTTGAGCAGTTTTACTCCATATGTCTAGCCAACATGCGAGAATTGATCGAGGACCAGAAGCCCACTACCAGGGAGGCAACCGCTAGACTAGCTAAATGATAGCTGGAGATCCACGGAGAGCACAGGACAATGTACCCTAGAAGTTCCACACCCTGGGGAGGACCACCCTGGCCTGTGTGGTCAAGGAACAACCACCCATGTCGCCACCAACCGCTCCTGTACCAAACTGGGAAATGGGGCCGTGTGCCCAGGCATCAACCCAACAAGCAGACCTTGCAGGTCCTTGCTCTGCTGTCAGGGAATCTCAATTCAAGGCACAGTGCTATGGATGTCTCCAGCGGGGTCATCTAAAGGGGAATTGCCCCAACAACCCTGGAGAACTAAACTGGCAGCTGCTCAACCTGAGTTTTATCTTGTCTACTGGCCATCGGCCCCAGAGGGTGAATGGGAAGGAGAGGAGTTCCATAACTACCCAGCAGAGTGGGAGATGTACCCCACCATTAATGCTGTGCAGCTCACCCCAGATGATAACCAGAGCCAGCATCTTCAAAGGGTCATCGTGGATGAATGACTGGTGCAGGGGTTCCAGGAAACTGGGGCTGCAGTTATGATGGTTGTTCCGAATTTGGTTCTACCTAAGGAACTGTAGGTGATGGTGGCTGGAGAACAGCAATACATCATCACAGTAGCTTGGGTGCACCTGGATTTGGACACCAGGAACAACACCAAGGAGGTGGGGCTGGTGGCTGACTTAGTGGAATTATTATTGGGGAACAATCTGAAGTGTAGGTACCTCAATGTTGTGACCCATGCACAAGTAGCAAACGCAGTCGCAGAGGAGCCTGAGGACGAGAGGGAGCCATCCTAGTGGTAAGTACATCACCTGCTGGAGGGCAAGTCTCTAATGGGCTAGTGTGGAGGAGTTAAGAGCAGAGCAAGTGCAGGATAGGACTGTAGTGGGGGTTAAGCCGAAAGCTACTTGGGAAGAGAAAGCTAACTGGAGAAGACTACTTATGGGACCAAGGTTTATTATACTTGGTTACCCCCGACAAGGTAGGGTGGAATCCCAGGGAATTGGGTAAACAGATAGTCATCCCTTAGAGTTTAGAGGTCATCTGTAAAAGCTGGTAAATAATTTCCCCTTAGCTCGGCATTTGGGGAATAAAAACACCCAACATTGCCACACCCTGTTGTTATACTGGCCTGGGGTCAACATGGATGTCACTCCGTACTGTGACTCCTGTTAGTGGTACATACAGCCGGGCAAAGGTGCGCGTGTTACTCTGCAACTATTGCCCATTTTGGATACTCTGTTCCACCGGGTTGCTATTGATATAGTAGCGCCCCTAGCTAGACCCAGCAAGAAGAAATATGTTCTTACAGTGGTGGTATGCTTCCCGCTACCCTGAAGTCATTCCCTTGGCTAGAATTACAGATACTACCATAATGGTAGCCTCAATTATTGCATTCACCCCAAAAGAGATTCTGTCTGATATCACCCCCAAACCAACGGTCTTCGTGAGAGCTTCAGTAGTACCTTTAAACAAATGCTTAGTGCCTTCACAGGGCAGTAGGGAAATGGGGAGAAGCTTCTACCATGAGTCCTCTTTGCTTACAATGAGATACAGCAGAGATACAGCAGAGTCAACGGGGTTCTCCCACTTCAAGCTCCTGTAGGAGAGGAAGTTGCATGGACCCTTGAATGTACTCCGAAAGACTTGGGAGTGGGAGTACCGAGGACCCTGTGCCTGTGGTCCCTTATGTCTTAGCCTTAGCTGCTTTAACAGGGTTAGTCAGAGGCTATATGCAGACTGCCCAGACCAGACAGAAGCAGTACTATGACTGGGGAGCAAAGGACAGGAAGTTGGAGGAAGGGCAGGAGGTGCTGATGCTGGTTCCCAGTCCCCAGAACAAATAGACCTGAGCCCCAATATCGATGTGTTAACCATAGACCCAGAGTGTAAAGTCACTCGGATCGCTCATATTACCAGCTGAAGTGGTATCAGAAGTGGCCATATGACCTACTTGCGCTCTGCCAGCCTACCTGCAGCAACCCTGAGGAAGTGCTCCTGCCCTTAACGATCATGGTGATTTTGTTAACCAGTCCCATAACCTAACCAATCCCCAAAAGACCCAACTGTCTCATCTATTAGCCTAATATCCCAAGCTATTTTCAACCGAGCCAAGGTGCACCACTTTAGCTTCCCACAGAATTCTCATCGCAGACTGCCCTCCACTAAAACAACCCTTCTATCGGGTCCCTGAGACAGTCAGGGCTAATATCCAGAGCAATTTGGATGAAATGCTGTGGTTAAGACCAATTGAACTGTCCTGCAGTCACTGCACTTCCCTGGTAGTCCTGGTACCTAAGAATAATGGGACATCCTGCTTTAACGTGGATTACCGTCAGCTGATCTAAAACTGATGCTTAGCCTCTTAGCTGCATGGATGAGTTGCTCAACCACTTATGGGCCAGTAAGTACCTGACTACCATGGATCTCTCTGTAGGAACATATAGTTTTCAGTGCCTACCCATCTCTTGTTGAAGGGTATGTGCCAGGCTTGAATTTATGCTAGTTGGGCTGCATAGTAGCATTGTAGAATATTTAGGAGAGTTTAACCTCCCTTTTGCTTCAGGAGGTAGATGGTATGAAACATGAAATTGGAAGGTTTCTCCATTTTATTAATTAACTAGCGACTTGCCCTTCAAAAATGATGGCAATAAGATTGTAAGGCAGGTAATGTTGTTTGGGTGCAAAATTAATTTTGTTGGTGTTTTAAGATCCTTTGGCGATCATTGCGAGGCTCTTGGTTATTGGTGTGCTATGAGCAGCGTTGGTGTTTTTTTTTTGTTATGGCAATGAATAATTAATAAAATAAGAAATTAATATACTTTACCTATTGTTAAGTAATATATGCAGGAAGCATTGTGTTGAAGAGCTGGCAATCTGTTTTCATGTTGCTGCAGCATCAGTGCTGGGGAGCTGCTGTGTAAGCGTCATGAATGTGTGCAGTGTAATAGTGTGCGTGCACGAGGCAAATCCGTTAGTGTAGCTGTGTACTTCCGGATTGTATAAGTTAGTGTTCTAAAATGGCGTGGTATGCGGCTGTGGCTGATTTAGCGTCCTTAGTTTCGGATGTCGTCCGACTTTTTCGGAATATCCGTAGCTGTTTGTGGTGTTTTGCGTGTTTAGGGGACTTTAGCCTGGTTTTCGTTTTGTTCGGCGGCCATTTTTTCTCTCGCTTAGGTGATTTTCGGGTGTCTAAACTCCGAAATGTTCAGTTAAATCGAGGTGTAACTTCACTTGCAGAGGTCCTGGGTGCACCTCCTTGCTGTGGGTAACCTTTTTATGTGTTTGTTGTGTGTATTTATTGTGTTTGTAATGTTTTTGGGGTCGCGCTGGTTGCTTCCTTGTTTTCGAATATCGACCGTCTTTTTTGTGAAATCTGTAGGTGTTTAGTGCCGTTTTGCGTCTTTAGACTGCTGTAGCCTCGCTTTCGTTTTTTTCAGTGGCCATTTTTTCTCTTGCTTAGGGGATTTTTGAGTGTCTAAACTCTTTTATTTGCAGTTAAATTGAGGTGTTACTTCAGTTTTCGAGGTCCTGGGTGCCTTCCTGTAGGTAAGCTTTTTATGTATTTGTTGTGTGTATTTATTGTGTTTTTCATGTTTTCAAGTGCGTGGGTTTCTGCCGATTTTTGCGAGGTCGCACTGGGTCATAACGTGTCTCCTATTTTGCTTTTGTAACTAGGTAAATGTGGCGAGGTCCGCAGTTGCTGGCAAGGAGCGCCTTCGGTGTTTTTGGGGTCGCGCTGGTTGCTTCCTTGTTTTCGGATCTCGTCCGTCTTTTTTGTGAAATCTGTAGGTGTTTGGTGCTGTTTTGCGTCTTTAGACTGCTGTAGCCTCGTTTTCGTTTTTTTCAGTGGCCATTTTTTCTCTCGCTTAGGGAATTTTTGAGTGTCTAAACTCTTTTATTTGCAGTTAAATTGAGGTGTTACTTCAGTTTTCGAGGTCCTGGTGCGCCCCCTTGCTGTAGGTAAGATTTTTATGTATTTGTTGTGTGTATTTATTGTGTTTTTCATGTTTTCATGTGCGCGGGTTTCTGCCGATTTTTGCGAGGTCGCAATGGGTCGTAACGTGTCTCCGCTTTCGTAACTAGGTAAATGTGGCGAGGTCCGCAGTTGCTGGCAAGGAGCGCCTTCGGCACTCCATGCCAGCAACTGTGGCCCTCGCTGTGCAAGCCCGCAAGCATTAGCAACGGTTCGCATGCTCACAACTATATATGTGATTATTCAGTTGCGAGAACATGTCTATTATCTTTCTTTAGGTCTGCCCAATATAGTGTTTAAGTATTTACAGTTGCAGTTTATTTCTATTAATGTTTTGTGTTGATGAGAGAGGAGTGTCTATAACAACTGATTTTTCTAGATTAATTTTGTTTGTAAATATTTTGAGTAGGTATAATTTCTTCCATCAAGTGTGGAAGAGAACTGATTGGTTGAGTTAGTGTGAGTAGCACATAGTCCTTTGTATGCTCCTCCAGCTTTAATTCCTTGTATATTTGAATTTCGGTGTATTTTGTTAAGTAAAGGATCTAAGAATAGGGCAAACAAAGGGGTAAAAGAAGGCACCCCTGGCTAGCTCTGTTGAAGATTTCAAATGGGGATATATTTGATCCTGGGATTAGCAATGCAGCCTTGGGAAAATTGTAGAGGTTTTGAATTATGGCGATTAAGGAAGGGAAGACTAAACGTTTGTGAGGATTGAACAGATGTGACCATACCCTATGGAATGCTTTTTCCGAATAAATCAGTCAGAATATAGTAGGTATTTTATGTTAGGTTTTTAAAAAAATTAAAAAGAAGAGCCACTTCTTCATGTATCCCGTCTATATACAGTAGGCTATTGTTAAGATCTTACACTATTCTACAGAAATATACACAGAGTACCAATGATCCTAGTAGCTACTAGATAAAGAAATTAAAAAAGGGAGAGAGAATAGGCTACTTATAATGGACCTGGTACTCACACGTGTGGAAATCAAAGAATCAAAATTCAAGTATGCACATTTATGTATAGTTACTAGGCATAAAAAAACATTGTGTTGGAAAAGCTGTAGGTTCTATAAAGCATGTATATATATATGCAATCGAGCTCACCAGATCAAACCCCAATGGGCTAATCTAATTCCAATTCACATGTAATTGAAATATATTTGAACTCATAGCTGACTGAAAAAGCAAAAATGAAAGTATCAACTCCCATACAATTAATGAGAAATAATTATCCCTAAGAAATAAGTGTGTATTGAGTGAGGCTAAAACTTAGCTTTTAATAAAATAATATAAAGATATATACCCAAAAAAAGGAAAAAAGTATAAATAATAAATAAGAGCTGATTCACAAATACAACCATACAGCTAGGGAGAGGCGGCAAATGATCAAAATGTATATTACAACAGTAGAAGGAGATTATGCCACTGCTAGTAAGCAGAGCTGATCGATGGTACAAAAGTAGTAGCGAGTTATAATCGGATTGACCTATCCAGTGACTGGCGAGTCTATCTCAGACTTATGAGCCCTTATATGCTAGTAGATATACTCACATAAAGATTGTACTCACAGTTTAAAATTAGTCTACAGTCTCAGAGTATCTGAGCTGGGTATCTCCACTATCCCAGCGGAAATGCCGCTCACACACTGCTATTCACTGTGGGACCCTAGCTTGTGACGTCACTCGTCAGTGAAGTCACCACGTTGCGTACCACAATGAACGTTTCACACATGCGGTTTGTCAAGCAGAAAAGATAACCAGAGAGGGAGTGATTAAATAGGCTGTAGGGGTGGAGACTAATTTAACCCCAAAATGCATATCATAATGTTATATGACAGGGGAAGGTATGCTCTGAAAAGTAATAATAATATTGTATAGGTAAATATAAAATGAGGCCAGGGAGAAGGCACAGGATGTAATGCAAAATAAAAACTTTTTTCACTCATAATGACATCCTCAATTGAGCAAAGCATATAAGAAAATTGTAACTATACACTAAAGTGCAAAAATAAGTTATAGCTATTGTCATCCAATAGTACATTCTTAACTAGACTCTATAAATATTGATGTTTAACTTCAATAGCAAGATGATGTAACCAGGCTCATATGGAAATAACAAAGATCTAAGAGGATCATATATCACACAGGCAAAACGGTCCATGTTAAAATAACAAACTACTAAAAAGATGATTAATTCCTACTGTGACATGTAATATACTATTGGTATAATTTGTCCCTAGACAGTGTGAGGTATAATGTGTGTAAATAGTCATCTTGTATGACAGACAATGAGTAATCTACCATAATTCTCGTGTACCACTGTTAACGTTATAGACCCTATAAGAGGTCAATACAGATGATAGGAACAAACAACTAAATATTCAGATAAACACAGTATAGTTTATGTTTTCCTTTAAACTGTGGTGTTCAGTAAGAAAATCCAATGGCTTTCTGCTCTAAGCAGTGATTGTTCCAGGTTTCCTCCCCTAATTCCAAGAGACACCTGTTGAAGGACCCAGCATTTCAGATCATTAATTTTAGCATTGTGGTGAGTCAAGAAGTGTTTTGCACCTGTAGTAAATTTGTTACCATCAGTTTTGTCCCTATGGGTATTGCGGATATTACAGAGATGTTCACCCAATTTCTTACATACTTGTCTACTGGTCATGCCAACATATATTTTCTGGCACGAGCATTCAAGGACGTAGATTACCCTCTTAGAGCTACAGGTGAACAAGCGTTTTATACAATGAATTCTACCCAGATGGTCAGTAAAGATCTGTACATTTTTAATATGGGGGCAGAATTTACAGTGTTCACATCTGTAGCTCCCCTTCGGGCTACATTTGGAAGATGTCTCAGTTTCTGGAAAAGTGGCTAAACACTAATATGTCTTTAAGTGACGGAAACCATCTCAAACTGGCTTTCATGCGAAAAAATGTTAATGATACATTAAATATAATTAACAACGATGAATGAAATACTTACCTGAAATCCTTAAGGCCACACATTCCTCCACATATCAGGTCCAGAAGAAGCGTGACCCGCAAAACGTACGTCAACCTGTCATTTCCGGCTACCCCAGTGACGTCACATGCTGCAACGTTGAGTTTGCGTTAATCAGGGGATTTGCGCGATGCAGCACAACTACTGATCCAAAGGACATTTGTGTCATGGCTATAAGATAAGTTGTACTATGCGTCAGTGTAACTTATATGTGTCATAGCTATATGATAGGAATAATAGGAATTAATATCCTCTGATTGAGATCAAAAGCAGAAGTATCCAAATAAGATAATAAGACAAACACTCTTTACATATGTAAATGTATTTTTAATGCTGATATAATTTGTTGCAATGTTTCTCTGATCTGACACTTTTTAACTGTGCACTTAGCATATTAATCACACACAGATTGATACAATATTCTACATGCTGTAGCTATGAGGGCCACGCACAGGACATTATATGTATTATATTATACATAGTCCTGATATTGTCAAAAGGAGCTTATACGATACAGGTGAATTTGATAATAATCTATAAATATTATATAATTGAATGAATTTAACTATTTACCAATGAATATTATAAAGTCTATTCTAAGATAATTATATACAAATCTGTCTGAGACTGTTGCCTCACACTCATGGCATCAACATTTGTATTTTATATTAATTGATTATTATATGGTCTTCAACACATCCAATTTTTGTTTCATTAGCCCTTTATAACAGCACTTTATAATAGCACAACTTATTAGAATTATTCAGAGTCTATTTGTAGACAAACTACCGGCAAGACTAGTACTTTATTCTCATTATTCTGTATCGAACATGATAATAACCTACAATTAGGAAGTAAGATACTATCTCACGTAACCATTCGTTAATGGATTTATAATCCACTTACTCTTGATATTTATATACATGACACAAATTGGGTTTAGCCGGAAATTGTGTTTTTCACATTTTATTCATCTTTGTTAATTATATTTTAATGTATCAATAAAAAATGTTTTCATTTAATTAATTTTATGGCATATTCCTCAAGATAATTGGTTAATAGGTTTCACAATTAGAATGGAGTGTCTTTTCTCCTTTTTCCTATAAGATATTTCATTACACTCTCTAATTGTTCTTCCACTCATCAATATATATCAGAGATATTGGAAGTTAAACCTTAGAGGAAAGTGTATTAAAAACTCTTTTGGTTAAACATTCTTCCAATTCAACATCTGTCTTCAAGATGTCAATATGCTTATTGAGAATGCTTCAGATCTGTCTCCAAATCCTTCAAATCTGATTGTATCATCAAGGTGTTTATCCATTCTTGGTATTAGCAAATGCTCACGGTTCTTGTACAATGCTTTTTTAGTGGCTCGTTTGCTGTAGCCAATCGCATGACGTCTCAGTCGAAGTTCTGCAGAGCGGGACTTGAAGGTGACTATATCGGAGCAATTTCTCAGAAGTCTTAAGAATTCTTCATATGGGATGGCAATCTTTGTGGCAGGCAGGTGGAAACTATCCCGATGATGGATACTGTTCGTGACAGTTTCCTTGTGGAATATATCTGTACTGATTACTCCATCCTTGCCTCTTCTAACAGTAATGTCCAAGAAATCCACTTTCTTGAAATCCATACTGTACGTGAGTCTCAAGCTGTAATTGTTATCATTAAGTTTCTTAATATAATCTAGAAATAAATCCTTAGATCCATCCCCCAAAATGAACAATTTGTCTATGTATCTGAGCCATAAGAGAACGTGATCCGTATAAAGGTCTTCAGAAAAAGCAATGTCACACTCACACCACCTCATATAGAGGTTGGCATAGGTGGGAGCGCAAGCAGTGCCCATCGCGGTGCCTCTGACGTGTAGAAAATACTTGTTAAAGACAAATTATTTATGGGTCAAGATGAAATGCAATAAATCTATGATGAATTGATTTTTGTCATGACAGATGTTAGCTTCCATACTTAAGAAGTAGCTAATAGCCATTTCACCGACTGGATATTTAATAGAGGTGTAAAGTGATTCAACATCACAGGTGATCATATATGTTGAATCAAGTATCAGCCCATCAAGCCTTTTAACTACGTCCATGGTGTCGGGATTATTATACAACATATATTTTCTAAATTATTAGAATAATACATTTTGAGTTCAATTTATAGACACATATTCCTCTCTATAAAATAATATTTATTGATAATAACAAATACCAACTAACCTAATATATTTATATCAATAACGATGTGTCAGATTAATTGCGAATAAGATAAAATCACATCAGCCAGTAGGCTATGATTAGACGTGGCTCTGTCGGCCATCTTCGAAATTTAAAAAGAAACTATAAATGATTTTTGTTCAATTAAATTTCACTAAGCATAATTCTAGTAAATATAACAACAAATTACCTCTTAATATAATATATAGGATATAAAATCTGAAGCATGTGCTTCCATAATAACATGTTGTGGGTTTTTGCAATTTATATTGTGATATTATCGATATCAATAACCTTTATTAATATTAATTAATAATTTACAGGTTTCACATTTTTGACAGTTTTTACTAATTTCTGAATTCTTATTACACAATATATTACGAGCATTGGCCTCATGAAATAAACAGAACTGTATTATGTGAGAATATATTTATTATAAAGGAATACAAATAATAATACAGTATATTTTAATAACAAGTTGGTATAGCAATTGTAACAGATATATCAAGGTACATCAATTATAAATTGTTAGTTATTATTACATTATCCACATAATCATATAATAAGACATGCCCAATATGATTACTATAATAAAATAATGTAAATTATGACATCAGAGGTGGTTTTAATTATTTTGGTATGTTACACATATCTATTTATTAAGCTATCGTACTCTTTTACGATCTTATGATTTTATAGTTGAATTATAGTATTATTTCTAATAAAGATGTCTCTAATTAAAAAGAGAACATCTTTTTCATTACAATTAATTATCGGATATATTAAATTGTTATAAAAGCTGATATTTTGTAATATTTATAAAGTAAACTTACAAATTATATGTCGACTTATAATTCATAAATTATAGTGATGTATAGTATATATCAGCCACATTTCAGCCACACAGCTGATTGATCATTAATTCAAATGCAGTGGTGGTTCATCCCTGCTATTTATCATAATTTGGTGACAAAAAAAGCTAGGTCAATTAAGTGTAAAAACATCTTGTGTTGGTGGAATTAGCGCAAATAAATTGTCATTACGGCACAACTCAAGACTGCCATCTCAGATAGTTCTGAGAGATCTAACCTAATGTTTGACTGACAACAGAAGTGAATGAATGCTACTTATCACAGTCATTTAGTGATGTTTCACTGAGAGGTGTATACATACTTTCGTTAATGTGCACCTTTACTTAAAAGATAGGGGAGTGACTTTTCTTTGTAGAGCAAACAACACTAGTTAGTTCTGACACCTGTTTTATTTTATCTTGTTTTTATTTACCTCCGATCTTGTGGTAAGAATTTACAGATTAATCTTTCCTGAGTTATGTTAACCATTCACATGCAACCCACAGTAGATGATTGTTATGCTGATCTTGAGATAAAATAAAGAGATAATTACTAAGATCTGAAAATAATTTAAGGGTTACCCACAAGAGGGCTCAGTTTTTCTCAGATTAAACTATTGAAGCCAAAATATACAACAGACATGAGAAGTTTCAATCATTTTACTAATTCCACAAGTCAGAGATGAATGAATGTCGGTTTATATATCATTATTTTTAATGGTTTTCAATAAAAGTTATATTTTATCTTTAAATCTTTATATTATTTATTTTTGCTTTGTAATCAGCCAATATTACTTCCAATGAGGCCTGTACTTCTGCTAACTGATGTTCCTGAACCATAGTAACCTCACAGGAAAGAGACAAAATTCAGCTTAAAATGTACAGTAGTTAACCTGTTACTAAGTAGTCTTTATTTATTTCCCATCCTATTATTAAACTTGTGTATTATCAACTAGTAAGTGATGGCATTAACTAATCCAAGAAATGAAATTACCTGTACTCCTATTTGTAAATGTTCACCTATTTTTACATGGAAGGCGTGATAGATCAGAGGTAAAACTGCTGCCAGCCAAAATTACCATGGACAATATATTGTTGTACAATGGTTTAGTTCATATAAAAGAAGGCAGGTTAAATTGCAGTCACAGAGCTGTATAAATAGCTGTAAAGGTGGCTAGAATATACCTATAACTAAGAAACATGCAAACAAAAGCTAAGGAGCCTGCAAACAAACAGAAGCCTATAAATACCTGCAGATGACTAGAAGAATGTAGGGAGGTGCACAAGAAAGAAGTGGAGAAGACAAACAATCTTCCACCTCATCAGTACTTGTCATGAAATATACAAAGTGATTCACAGCTGCCACTTCAATGTGAGCCCATAGGTAGCCTAGAACGAGGTAAAAAAGGCCAGAATGAGGTCAGTAAATTATTGGATGGACAGTTGCCAGCTGAGCCTGATAAATATGGGGAGAGACCCAAATACATTGTGACCTCACTAGTCGCTATAAGGGACTATAGCTGAGACCAGTCACACCCTAGAGGGTTCCAGGGTGTCCACAAGCACCAAAGAAGACAAGAAGGTGACAAACTGAAATCAGAGGCCTGAACGGGGAGTGTCAGAGTGTGTAAATGTCCCACAAAAGAAGTAATTTAATGTGTAAAGAAAAATACACTGTGCAAAATACACAACACAATACATCTAATTGTCTTATAATAATAAAAAGTAGATTACTGCAAGTGTGATGCTTAGACAAGAGCCAATTAACTGGTTAAAATTAAAAAAAAAACAATTTGGACCACTGTCTGTATATGAAATCACTGCTGCCATGTTGCTGGCGTATAACAAAGGTAATACGGGGTGAGGTAGTTAAATGTCATAATGTGGTTCGTGGCAGTTTTGGGAGTACAGTATATGGAGAATAGTTTTATGATGGTTACCCCAGTAGTTTTTTGAACAACACAATAATTACTGAGTAATTTTTATTTTTACCTAGATCACAAGTTATTTGGTATTTTACACTGTCTTTTTAAAGATTCCCATGGAAAATAATTATATGAAAACAACACAATAATTTCAGGTTTCCAAATAGAGAAACTACATATCAGTGAGCCATAATTAAAGACTCCTTTATATTATTTTTCAAATAAAATTTAAATGAGTGATCTGTCTTTATATAGGCATTGACCACTTGTCACTATAACGCACGCCAGAATAACCGAATTGAACAGACCAGCTTAGTGATTGTCCTATCAGCTTCAAAATATCAGGATCTACTATTTATTGACTTTGTTTTATGTTTCAGACAACTTTATGTGACATATTTAAGAATGTAATTACTTTAATTGAATCGTCCACATTTGTTCAGTCATTCAGTCATGCCTGACTCTCTGTGATCCTATGGATCGCAGCACACCAAGCACATCTTGTGTCTGGATGTGGCAATCCATAAGGTCTTCATGGCAAAGACACTGACGTGGTTTGCCAGTTCTTTCTCCAGTGTACAGTTATTTGCTACAACCTACCTATCTTGGGTGACCCTACATGGTATAGTTCACAGCTTCTTTGAATTACACAAGCTCCTCACCTTGACAAGGTAGCGATCCAGAAGGGGCTTCCACATTTACAATAAGACTAAAATATTAATTCCTGGATCTGTGCTTTTTTGACAACAATAGCTTTAATAGCAAAATATTTTTGCAGCATACTTTTCAGGTTCCTAATCCATCCATCTTTAACAGTCACTAATTATTAGAGATATTGTACATTTCCAAAAAAACAAAAATAAGCATTAGTTAAGAGGAATTAAAACATAAACAGCCTTATTAAATTGTGATTCGGCCAATTGAAAAGGGCCCTATATAAGCACAGAGCATATTTTTTTTACAAAAGTTTTTAGTTAGTGAAGACCTTGCTTTTGGATAAAAGTTCACTAACTAAAAACTTCTGTAAAAAAAATATGCTCTGTGCTTATATAGGGCCCTTTTCAATTGGCTGAATCACAATTTAATAAGGCTGAAAATATCTTCATTTACTGCATTTCCTATTAAGTGTATTATCAAATGATGAAAAACTCCCATGTTGCTTGATAACTAGCTCCATAAAACACATAGGAAATTAGGATATTTAACTTTTTCACTTAATTTTCCTCCACTTTCATAATTATATTGTGTTACATTGATTTACTCCTAGTAACCTGAAAGCTTTCAGCTGAAATGTGGAAAATGTAAAGGACACAACATCAGCCCTGGTTAGCACTGGTTTCCCTATATTTACATGCATTATGTGCTCCTATAATAATCCTTTGAGAAGCAGCTGTAATGAGCTATAAAGAAAAGTTACATGGAGCAATTTGTTCAGCAGATTGTCATATAAAGGAATCAAAGGTATTATAGGAAGAGTTTATAGTGTTATTTTACAAATGGAGGGGCTGTATGTATTCGTTTTAAAGATCAGTTAATGAAGCCAATGTGGTGAGTTATGTATAACAGTGTCATCAGTCAAAAAACACACAACAGTCTCCACAATCGTCACAAACACCACAATCCCCACCATCCTCACAACCACAACAGTCCTCACAATTCCCATTGTCATCATGGTCTCCACCACAGCACCCACAATCATCATTACTCTTGTCACAGTCTCCCCCTCCAACTGAGCTCCAAAACAAAACGCTGCCAAAAATCCATCCAATATCATTGTCCATTGGAGAAACTTGCTGTCGAAAAATCCTTTGAAGCCGGTAATTCTACAAACAAAAAACAAAAAAAAGAGTGAATTTAATGAATGCTTTTCAGGGGCGTAGGAACCAGGGGGGATGGGGGCACCTCTTATGCCTTTAACTGTCAGATCTCTCTGATCTGCAGCTCTCACAAGATCTCGCAACATAATCTTGTGTGATCTCAGCTGTCAGAGTTATCCTGACAGGGCAGCCAAATGCACAAAAGGTGACGGGGAAGGGGGGAGAGAAGAGATCACAGGGAGATATATCTGAGAGAGAGATATGCATATAGAGATAGATAGATCAATATTATATATATATATATATATATGCGTATAGATATATATATGTATAGATATATATGTGTGTGTGTATATATACTCTATCCCCCCCCAGATTTGTTTAGCGTCCTACGCCCCTGATGCTATTATATAGTGCAACTGGAGTAGAAGGGAAAGTTTTTATCTTGAGAACCTGGAGGAGTTATAGAAGTAAAATAGAATAAAAAGGATTAATAAGAAGAAGTAACGAAGATCTGTATTGGAAGATGACAATTGGAGATGGAAGAGTTAGAAAGGCTCCTACGTTAATTATCTGAAGCAATGAAATGAGTAAGCAGGAGAGGGACTATAGGGCAATAGGACATAACATATTACGTGGGTTTTAAGAACCATTTATATAGAGTTATATCTAGAGCTATTCAATAAAAAGTAGGTATGTAAAGCAACTGAAATATTTATAATAATGTTTGTTTAAGTTAAAGATCTCTCACCGCATAGAGAAATGTTCCCAGAATTACGGCTTTCATCTTGGCCTCCATATCCATAGGAAACTGGAAGACGATTTCAGCACATCCATGTTCTTTCTTTATCTGGGCCACCTGGATATTTTCTTTCACACTAATTATCTAAGGGGAGGAAATTGGTGTAGGCCAGATTATTCACTTTCTCTTGTTTACATTTACCAATCTACCATTTATATCTACTTAGAGATGTTTTGTGCGGCATTTTCACTGGATGCTTATCTGCATACAATCCTTATTGCTGGTTCCAAACTATACAATAAAAAAATAATATAAACAACATATTTCTCCAGAAAATTCTACATTTTGGTGTGCTAGAAAGGGGAACTGATACTAAACATAGAACTGTAATTATTGTTTACTATGAAGTGTAGTAATTAACCCCTCATATGCAGCTGTTTTCTATGAACATTGGTCAAATTCCAATAACAATGTTTTTCCCCTACAGATTTCTCATCGTATATGTTTTTCTGTGTGAGAGGTAGAAGATCAGAAGAACAGCATTCTGGTGCAAACGGCACTAACAAATGCAATAAAGGAATTTAATATATGTTTTCGGATATGATTAAGGCTATCATGAGCATTTATTAAGCCTGTTCTTTTAGTGTAGATAAATATCAGCAATAATTTGGCACCTGAATAGGACCGGTACAGACAGCCGTAAATACAGATTCTTGACGTGCATTCTGGATGGAGAACTTCGGAGTGCCTGTTGTATTGCTCAACTTTGCAAAACCAATAGGGTGTTTATATGGAACGTCAATTTGCAGCTGGAAGAGAAAATAATCACATATTATAATTGTCAAACTGCAAGTTGTCGTCATGCTTGCAAGCCTAGCACAGCGAGGCGAGCAGTTGAGGCATTGAAACACATGAGCCTTAGATTGAAATGAGAGCCAAAGGAGCACCGAGGCACGCAGTACTTAGGCTGCAAGCAGTTGAGAAACGCAGGACTTAAAAAAAAATTCTGACCTCGGAATCTCGGAGGCAAAAAAAACACCAGGACGTCTGGGAGTGAGGTTGCGCGCAAATTTAAGTCGAATTTGACGAGTTTTGGAAAAAAAATTGCGGATGAAAAAATGAAAAAGGAGGCTAAAAGGAGACCGAAGCACGCAAATCACCGCCAGGCACGTACGAGTTAGCCAGAGACGTAGGAGATACAAAATATACTATTAAAAACGGACGGAAAATGCTCGAGAGCCAAGTAAGACATAGAAAAAAGCCACCATCTTACAACACTAACTTGCAACTAATAACATTACGATTCTAAAATGGAGCTTTACCCGCCTAAACAAACGGTTTGGCCTCACGCACGCAGCCTATTTACACTGCACACTTGGCACATTGCTGACACTTTCTCCTCAGCTGATCAACAGTCCAACTGGACATTTTCTGCTGCAGGAAAAACCAAAGAGATTGTTAGCTCTTCAGGATATTGATTGCTGCATATTAATTAGAAATAGGCAGGGAGTCCATAAGTGAGGTTAAACGCTAATTTGCTATTCAATTGGCGTCTTCAGGCGGGCTCCCAACAGCTGCTGAGTTACGGCCTTGAAAAAAAATGGTGGCGTTAAACCAGTAACTGTTTTTCAAGCCCGACTTGGACTTGGAGACTTGGAGCAATACCGATTTAAGCTTCAAGTCTTACAGGTTCAACAGCCGCCAAGCCCGCAAATGAGAGAGGGGAGGGAGAGGGGGGGAAGAGACACAGGGGAGGGAGAGAGGAGGAAGAGACGCTGGGGAGGGAGTGGCGGGAAAGAGACACAGGGGAGGGAGAGGGGGGATTGAGACACAGGGGAGGGAGAGGGGTAAAGAGATACAGGGGAGGGAAAGAGGGGGAAAGAAACACAGGGGAGGGAGAGAGGGGGAATGAGACACAGGTCGAGGGAGAGGGGGGAAAGAAACACAGGGGTGGCCCACGATGAGCGCCGAAGGCACTTATGGCAAGGCCCACGATCAGTGGCAAAGTTACAGGCTTGCGCATGCGCACCGTGCATGCCGCGGCCTGCAATAAGCAGCGAAGCAGCGAAGCAGCTCATCGCGAGGCCTGCAAGTTAGAGGAGGGGAAAGTGTTGTATTGTGTGGCAAACAGCAATGCGACGCTTCAAATTTTATTGCCGTCATTTTTGATGGGCAAGTCACTAGTTGTTAATATTTGAACAGTAGCAGAGGATGGGAAGATTAGAAGCAAGATTAGCAAACGCTGTCCTTAATCTCGGGAATAGTTCACTATAAAAACAAACTGCTAGTACAATATACAAATAATTTGTTGTGCTTTAAACAAAACTTGATTTTGGGATGACACTGTTCACAGTCCAATGTACAACATGTCACTGACATGAGATCTACATGTGACTAAACACTAAACACAGAACTGCCTCAGTAGCAGCAACAAAACTCACATCTAAATAGTCTGCACAACATGCACCGTGTGATGTCATGTAGACCTTGATTACATTCCTCTTCTTTGAGTCTCTCAGCCATATGTTTAGAGGTGGTCCACAGCATTTTGACTTATTGTGTATGGAGAAAAGAATCTGTCCACTTCTGGTCTGAAAAACTAAAGAACATATTACGGTCTAGTGTTAATGTAATAAAGTGAAGAAACAGACATGTTTAATAAGATATTTAAAAAAAGAACTTAGTTTGGGATATACCTTGGAGGAGATACTTAGCTTAATTCTTACAATGTTAGTTAATATTAGGGTAATAATATTCACATGCTCCTAAGTATGCTACTGAAAAGGTGTATTATACTTAATTAGAACTTAGAAATAAAAAGACAGAAATAGAAATAATTGCATTGATTAAAAAACATAAAAACGTTATCTACCTCTTCTTATATATCAATTATAACAATTTGTCATAATCCATAAATACATAAAAGGTGATCTACATTAGCATACAGTGTATGATAATTCAAGTGTTAAATGTAATAGTAAATGTTTGTGACACTGTGCATACAATAGTTTGTCCAATGAGTTGGAGCCAGACATCTTGGAGAGTGAATTGAGATGGGCCCTCATTGCGAGCCTCAGCGCGAGGCTCGCAATGAGTGCCGAAGGTATAAAAAGCTTGACATTGTGTGTCAAACAGCATTGCCATGGCTTTAAATTTTATTGACTGTCATTTTTTGACGGGCAAGTTGCTAGTCACATATATACCGTATTTATCGGCATATAACACGCACCAGCATATAACACGCACCTCATTTTAAGTAGGAAATTTCAGGAAAATGTTTTTTTAAAATAAAGAACTTTGAAGCAAAATCCTCAACCTCAACCTCCCTCCTCAACCCCCTCCTCAAACCCCCCATCTTCAACCCCCTCCTCCATCCCCCATCCTCATCCTCCTTCCTCAACCCCCCTCCTCAACCTCAACCCCCCTCCTCAACCCCCCTCCTCATCCTCAACCCCCCTCCTCATCCTCCCTCCTCCACACCCCCATCCTCAACCCCCTCCTCAACCTCCCTCCTCAACCCCCCATCCTCAAACCCCCATCCTCAACCCCCCTCATCCTCCTTCCTCAACCCCCTCCTCAACCCCCCAAACCCCCTTCCTCAACTCCCCCATCCTCCTTCCTCAAACCCCCTATCCTCAACCCCCTCCTCAACCCCCCCATCCTCAAACCCCGCTCCTCAACCCCACCATCCTCATCCTCCTTCCTCAACCCACCTATACTCAAACCCCCTCAACCCCCCATCCTCATCCTCCTTCCTCCTCAACCCCCTCCTCAACCTCAACCCACCTCCTCATTCTAACCCCCCCCCTCCTCACCTCCCCCTCACCTGCTTCTGTTCCTGCCTCCGCTCTGCTCCGCTCCTTGACCCGGCGCACATGTGACGTCACATGTGCGCTACGTCATTAGCATATACTGGGTGCACCCGGTATATGCTAATGACGTGGCGCACATGTGACGTCACATGCGTGCCGGGTCAGGGAGCGGAGCGGAGGCCGGAACAGAAGCAGGTAAGTAAGGGGGAGTTATTTAGGGGGGTTTAGGTTGAGGGGGGGGTTAGGTTGAGGAGGGGGGGTTAGAATGAGGAGGGAGGTTGAGGATGAAGAGGGGGAGGGAATATCGGCGTATAACACGCACCTATAATTTGCTCCCTATTTTCAGGGAGAAAAAGTGCATGTTATACGCCGATAAATACGGTAGTTGTCATAACTGCGGGTTGTCCAAAGTTGTTGCTAACGCTGCGGCCCTCGCTTCCGTGGCTGGCATGGAGGACTTTAGGCTCGCAAATGCGGACCCTGGCAAAGCGAGGGGCCGCATTTGCGGAGGTGGAGGCTCCAACCGCAACCACAAAATGTACGGACTTAGCATCCGCATATACGAGCCGCGTGACTTAGAAAAAAAAAATACACAGAACAAACACATAAAAAGCTTACCCACAGCAAGGGGGAGCACCCAGCACCTCTAAAAGTGAAGTTACACCGCCCGAAAACCCCTAAGCAAGAGAAAAAATGGCCGCCGAAAAAAACGAAAACGAGGCTAAGCACGCAAAACTACTACACTTACTCGCAAAACCCAACTTACACTTAATGCGGAACGTAACACACAGTATGCGGCACGTACAAGACCACCATTTCACATAAAACGGAGAACTATTACACGCAAAATGGCGGCTGAAACGCAAATTGAAGCTTGGAACGCTAATTGCGCATGCGTATTGCGTGCCAACGCTTTGAACCTCCTCAAGGTTTATAAATACTGTCCACTTTCCAGAAAATTCTAAATTTCGCCTCAGGTGATGAACAGTGTGGCTGGACAGTTCATTTTGCCGTTAACTTCAGGAGAGAATTCATTCAGAATTTACTACTTTACAGTCTGCAAATTACAACAGAGGTACGCTATAATACATTTCATTAATTAAGAAATCCCCAAAATAAAAAGACTCAAAAATGACTTGAAAAAAAAACAAAAAACAACTGCATTGATGTCTACTTTTTAAAGACACACATATGTGCCGTATCACAATCCCAATTCAACTACAAAAAGAGGCCAAAATAGATTCAACTCCCAGCCATTTCAAGAAATAGAATCATTTCAGCAAAATAAAATGTGATCAATACAGATTTTGCCTACAGCTAATTACTATAATTTTATCTACATTTTCAACAGACTCTGCATCAACAGCGTCACTGAGGATTTTGCAGCGTGGAGTGTGAAAACAGAATTATTTACAACAAGATACAAAAATACATTACATTCACTATGCTCTTACAAAACAACCACTAAATATATCACTAACAATTTACTTTGCTCTTTTGAAATAGACACTGCGTGAAGACTGGATCATTAACATTGCCAGGAGGGGACCCTCTGTCATTGATACACCAGGAAGACTTCAATCAAGGTATAGTATAAAAAGTACAAATGAGAAATGAAAATTTACTATTTGCTACCCGCCAATCTGAAAATGAAAATAATAACAAACAACAAGCCCCTAATACTAATTACAGCCAACACAACACACCAAAATTCCAAAATTAAGAATAACACATGCAAAATAAAATTAGACATCTTTAGTACCCAAAAAACTCTGAGCCAAAACCATAAAACAAATCCAAGTGGCGGACACAAAACAGGATATTATAACAAATACTGCTAACATATACAAAAAAGAAGAAGGATTCACATTTAGCCTGCAAGAACCTGTAACCCTAAAGCATAACCCAAATCTAAATCCCAAAACTGGTACACACAAACCAGGAAAGTCTAACAAATCTTGCTAACTCATAAAATGCAACAACCATTCCTGTTTACTCTGCAACAAACTGTAACCCTAATCCAGAGCGGAAATTACTCATCCCAAAAGTGAGGGACACAAAACAGTATAGTATAACAAACATTTACAACACATACACAATTCAAAAAACAACAAGCCTCTTTTGTCTGCAGAAAACTACAAGACTAAACCAAGAACACTATTAGAACTGTGCCCTACATAAAACAGGATACTACTAAATAATTGCAAGTGCTTAACCCTTTCAAGCACACTTCCAAATATGCACTCTTTTACAGACAAACAAGAAAACAACTATGCAAATACATTCGCTTACAAAAAATAAGATGCTGTTGTTCAAATCAATATTTCACTCAAATTTCTCTTGATCTTTTCCAACAGACACTGCGGGAAGACTGTCGCACGAAGATTTGCAGGACCGGATACAATGACAACAACAAACAACTGACACTTACAATAACAAGGTATAGTACAACAAGTAAAAAAAGAGAAACTATAACAGCATGTTTGCTAAATACCAAAGTCACAAATAAAAAAATAAGAATAAAACAGTAACAAGAATAATACAGATAAAGGACGATCCTTCAACTAAATCTTTTAGCGCCAACAACCGATAACACTAAGCCCGATCTTAAATCTATTACCACAAACGTACTGCACACAAAACAGGATCTTACAACTAATACTTGCAACACATCTAATTCAAGAAAAATTATTCTCCTATCGCCACTAAACTACAACATGAAAACCACAACCTAAACAGATTCACAAATTAGGATACTAGAACATATCTTATTAACTTCTCCAAAATGCAACAAGCAAGTCTCTTTTAGGGACAACACCGTATAGGCCCAACAGTACTACCTAATACTACACTGACAACAATTGCCTACAGAAAAAATATATATAAAACAATATTACTAACACTTACTAACCTGATGCAAATAGCCCATTTTACACAATAGGACCATAAGCCAAACCTATAAAGATGAAATCGAATAAATAACAGCCCCAAAACAATTACACCACTACAAATACTACTAACACATAACACTTTCTCCTACATTAACCTACAACAAACAACGAAAATCTATAACAACAACACTGTTGCACAGAAAACACCATACCAACAAAAGCAGACTAAATGCACTTACTGAAATAATTCTAATTAGTAACCAAAATAATAATACATTGTTTTTATTTACAGATTAAGATAGCGGATACTGACAAGACACAGGAACAGGAAAGACGACAAAACAGAGAACAACAAAAAACATGGGCAAAGCAGCAGACGCCCGAGCAGAAGGAAATTCGCAGAGAAAAAGAACACAAACAACTTGCAACCAAAAGACTAGCAGCTGAAAAAATAAAAACAACCCCTAAGAAGGCAACAAAAAAACAAAAACATTTAGAACCTGTTGCTGAACAATCACATACTATTTCTACTGATGACTTACACACTGACATTGACATATGTTCTTCAAATTGTCCTTTACTTAAGTCTTTAGCAGTAGAGCTTCATAATTGTGGTGAGATGAATATTCTCTGTCAGTTTTGTGAGGCTTATCATTTTAAACAGGAAAGACCCACAGATGGACAGTTTATTAGTTGCTGTCAAAAAGGCAAGGTCAAACTTCCACAAAGACAACAATTCCCACCATATTTACAAAGCATTATGACTGAACCTGCTTTTCCCAACTACAAGAATTTCCAAACAAACATAAGATCATACAATAGTGCCATATCCTTTGCATCTATGGGGGCAACATTAGCTGCTAATGTGCCAGGACATGTCCCTTACTGCTTTAAAGTGCAAGGACAAATTTACCATTGTACTTTGCATTTCCATCCAGAGGAAGGAGAGCCGAGAAAATGTGCTCAACTATATGTCCTAGATACAATGGAAGCTGTTGACCAACGTATGCAGCTTCAAGAAAATAAAAAATGCTTACCCAGTGTTTTTATAGAGCTAGATACAATTATGGCAAATAACCCCTACACTCAAGCTTATAAAAAAAATAGCAGAAGTAGAAAAGGAACAACAACTTCATGCAGTAATGCATCAATTGCCAATCCCAAAAGTCAATATGGTGCTTAAAAGAGATAGACGTACTGATAAACACCGTTATAACTTGCCAACATCAAATGAGGTTGCAATGGTGTTTCAAAATGATGAAGGAGAACCACCATTTCAGAGAGACATTAGAATATATCCCAGAAATGAGGAGCAACCATTCATTAATATCAGTATCTTAAGTACTAATTTAGATCCAATGACATATCCAATATTTTTTCCCAAGTGGAGAACCAGGTTGGCAACCAAAATTAACCCATCCAAGTTACCCAAATTCTAAAGTGCAAGTGCGAAATAATATTTCCATGCTTGAATTTAAAGTAGCTCAAATTGCCATTCGAAATGGATTCAATCCAATTTTATGTGGGGGAAAACTAACACAACAATGGATTATTGATTGCTATTTGCAAGTTGAGGCCAATAATTTAAAATTCATTAAATATCAACAAGATAAACTACGTGTAGAACAGTATTGTGGATTAATGGATTATGTCGCTGAGGTTGCTACAGACATGACAGCTGGCAAAGCCATCATTTTACCATCGTCTTTCCAAGGATCTCCTCGCAATATGCGAGAAAGATACAATGATGCCATGGCTATTGTCACCAAATTTGGGAGACCGGATTTATTTATTACATTTACATGTAATCCACAATGGCCAGAGATTACACGAAATTTCCTAATTGGTCAAACTGCTTCCGATAGATCAGATTTAGTAGCCAGAGTATTTAAAATAAAATTAAATGAATTAATACGTGACATAACCATCACTCAGTTATTTGGAAAATGTCTGGCTTATGTTTATACAATTGAATTTAAAAAAAGAGGACTTCCACATGCACACATTCTTATCATCCTTCAAGAAAAACATAAGTTAGATACTGGTGACAAGGTAGATTCTGTCATTATTGCTGAACTACCAGATCCAGAAATACATAGTAGACTATATGAGATTGTAACTCATCGTATGATTCACAGACCATGTGGAGATCTTAATCCACAGTCACCATGTATGGAAAATAAAAATGTATTAAAGAATTCCCTAAAGATTATTGAGATAAAACTTATGCTAATTGTTATCCATTATATAGAAGAAGAGAAGGCCAAACTGCCATCATCCGCGGCAAAAAAGTCGACAACATATATGTAGTTCCATACAATCCACATTTACTCATGAAGTTTAATGCACACATTAATGTAGAAGCCTGCACTTCCATAAAATCCATAAAATATGTGTACAAATATATTTACAAAGGCTATGATGCAGCTACTGTAGTTGTCAAAAGTGCAGAAAATAACAAACCCACTGAGTTAGTACATAATGAACTTGCATCTCATGTAGATGCTCGCTATGTCAGTGCGCCAGAAGCTTTGTGGCGTCTACTAAAATTTGAAATGCACGATCGATCACATGCAGTATATTGATTAGCAGTACATTTGCCACAAAGACATTTAGTGTATTTCCATGCTGGCAATGAAACAAATGCTTTAGCACAAAGTGAGCAGTGCCACACTACACTAACTGCATGGTTCCAATTAAATTCAACTGACTTAGAGGCAAGAGAATTCTTATACATTGACATTCCATACCATTATGTTTTTGTTAATGGATTATGGCAAAAAAGAAAAAGGCGTGGAAATAAAATAATACCACAAATTTACACTGTAAGTCCAAGAGACCTTGAACATTTCTGCTTACGACTACTACTTCTAAATGTTCCTGGCGCACAAAGTTTTGAACACTTAAGAACTGTTAATGACATAATATATGAATCATTTAATTTAGCTGCGCGCCATAGAAACTTCCTAGCTGATGATACAGAATGGGAAAGATGTCTAGAAGAAGCAGCACTATGTCAAATGCCACGGCAGATGACGGAACAATTTGCATTTATTTGTATCTTCTCAAATGCTCCAAATGCATTAGCTTTGTGGGACAAATTTAAAACTAATATGGCTGAAGATTTTTTGCAACGATACAATGAGTCGATTGCACAATTAAAAGAATTAATTGAAATCCAAGAGGTCTTTTTAACTCATGGATTAAGTTGTGCAAGTTTTAATCTGCCAGATCCAGGGCTTATAGACGACATTAACTTTGAAGACTATGACATTCAACTACAAAGAGAAAGAACTGACGAAAGACTTGCAACTTTAAATACATTACAATTGAAAGCATTTAATTTTATCAAAAATGCACTAGATGATGACATGGTAAAAGAGCATTATTTCTATCTCGATGGACCTGGTGGATCAGGAAAAACCTATCTATATAATTTATTGATGAGTTTTGTACGAGCACAGGGTGAAATAGCACTAGCACTTTTGTTAGAAGGTGGAAGGACTGTGCATAGTGGATTTAAACTACCAGTCCCTATTTTAGAAACATCCGTGTCCGATATTAGAATGACATCATTACAAGGCAAAAAAATAAAAAAAATGAAATTAATTATAATAGATGAGGCTACAATGATGTCATGCCATGCCCTACAATGTATTGACCATTTGCTTAGTGAAATCATGGATAATACTTTGCCATTTGGTGGAAAAGTCATATTGTTAGGTAGCGATTTTAGACAAACATTACCTGTCGTTGTACATGGAAATCGAACAGACATTATCGAAACATGTATAAAGTCAAGTACACTACGGAAACATTTTGCCTATCTTCAATTACAACAAAATATGAGATCAGAAGGAGAAAATGATTTCAATGATTGGCTTATTACAAATGGAGAAGGAAAAACAGAACAAAAAGAAAATTTACCTGACGACACTGTACGCATCCCAGATTACATGATTTGCAAACAAGATCTTATATAGGCTATATTCCAAACTATTATAAATAACGAGGACTGTGCAGAACTTGCTAACAAAGTTATACTAACATGTAAAAATAAGGATGCATTGCTCCTCAATCATGAAATATTTAAAAAAATTAATGCACCAGAAAAAAATGATCACAGTGCTGATTCTGTACTTGCTAATGACAAAGAAAGTCAGGCTAACTTTTCTACTGAATTCATAAACTCACTAACTCCTTCTGGAATGCCACCACATATTTTGCAGCTAAAGAAAGGTGCAATTGTCATGTTACTGCAAAATATGAACCCCAAAAAAGGCCTATGCAATGGGACAAGATTAATTGTTCAACAATTAAAGGACCATTTCATAGATGCTGAAATTCTAACTGGTACCCATAAAGGGGAGAGAGTTTTCATGCCAAGAATAGATTTAGCACCAAGTGAAAGTAGCCTCCCTTTTGTACTTCAAAGAAGACACTTTCCCATCATCATGGCATTTGCCATGACCATTAATAAATCATAAGGTCAATCTTTCAAATCTGTGGGGATATTCTTAGAACAACCAGTATTTGCAAATGGTCAATTATACGTTGCCTTCTCAAGGTGCAAAAACCCACAGGCTATTAAAGTTTACATTGAAAACAATGAAAGTCAAGGATGGACGCATTTTTACCAAAAACATTGTCTACTATGAAGTACTCTAACTTTCATTGCAATAAACACAACCCATCCATCACAAACTAAAACCAAAAGCCAAAAATTACCTATACGACAATTTAACAACAAAAAACAAAGCGAAAACCTTCACAAATGTGCTTTTATTTCAATAAATTCTTCTTAGCTCACTACCAAGCTTTTTACAGCACCACTATTTCTATAAGCTCCATACAATGGCAAAACACATAGAGAACAGTGGTTACACATCACGGACCAACTTTAATGTCTTGCGTTCTCTTTTTAGAGAACCACTCTTCCATATAGGAAACTCTATGTGCCATTTTCAACTATTACAACACCAACCAAAAAATGACAACCATTACAAAGCACCAATGAAGGAATAACTCATTACTATTTAATGGAAGTAATGTTTATGCATGATTAGCCCAGCAAAACACTTGCCTTCCATTTAAACAGAATTCAAGTTCAAACGTTAATTAAGTATGTTATTGTTTAGCAACTTCGAAAGTTTAAAGCAAAAAATAACGTTGGTTAATTGTACATATTTAAAACTTTACGTTTACACATTGTAGATGTTGTATTTGATGTTAAATATTAATCCAGTGAGTAATTCGATCGCCAGTTAATGCGGTCAGGAAGAAATTCTTTTTTTGCCTCCTGTTATACAATTTGCTACGTTTCAAAGAGGGTTTTTAATGTTTGCCTTACTGTGCATTCAATATAAATTTTGTTTAACAGTTCCTAATCTACAAGTTGCATGTTAAAAAAACATTATGTCAAGTTTACAATACTCATTAAGCCAATGTCCAACTCTTAGTACATTGAAATGTTAACACTCATTAGCCTCACTACCTTGCATTTTACCAAACATACAGTTCAACTGTTAATTAACTATGTTACTGTTTACAAGGTTACAAGTTCCCCCCCCCCAAAAAAAAATCGATAAAGTTCCTTCAGTGTACATATTTAAAAGTTTATGTTAACAGCAGAAGCATGTTTTGTTACATAATGTTAATGTATCATTTAATGTCAAATATTAATCCAGGGAGTAATCCGATCGCCAGTTAATGGGGTCAGGAAGGAATTAATTTTGTTCCCGCTTTGATACAATTGGCTACATTTCAAGGATGGTTTTTACGGTTTGCCTTCCTCTGGATTAAATATATATTTTGTTTAAGAATTCTTAGGGCCTCATTCTATTATCGGCCGCAGCCGTTGCGGGGCCGCAAGGACCGGCCGCAAGCTATTCTGCTATTCTATTCCCCTCCGGCCGGGGATTTCGGCAGGCTTGCGGCAGGTGCCTTGCTATCTCTTGCGGCCGCTCGCGCCGGAGGAAATCCTTTGATCTAAAACGGCCGCAAGGAAATCGGCCGTAAGAAAATCCTATTTGCAATTCAATTGCTCCGGGAACCCTCTCTGCAAGGCTAAAAGCGAGCTGCAGCTTACTTGCAGGAAAGAGGTCCCGCTAGCACCAATTAAGCACATAAAATAGCTCAAATAAAGCCATCCTGCACTATGAGAAGACTATAAAGTGATTTTAGGTGTTAGAAAAAATAGCACAAAATTCCCCTATACTCAAATCCGTAAAATATATATTTTTTAATATACGTCAAATATCCATGTAAAAAGTCCAGAGTGCTTGGAGCACCTCAGACCCGCCCACGCCGCAGCAGGAAAATAAAGAGTTAATTTGAACTCGGGTTTGGGCTGATGTGCAAGCTTGAGAGTGGGTTACTTTTAATCCTCATGTACCCCAATATGATCCCTAGCATTTACAGAGCTGTACAGTGCAGGCTTGAATATATTTTTTACTTTGTAGATTTCTGAGCTTACGGCCGGTTCCAAGATATGCGGCCGGCCGTAAGAGGAGATCCTTGCGGGGCCGTATAATTGAATTGCGAGTTAACAGAACCCCCGCAAGGAATCGCAGCCTTACGGCCGATTTACGGCCGATAATAGAATGAGGCCCTTAATGTACAAGTTGCATCTTAAAAAAAACATTATTGCAACTTTACAATACTCAATAATCCAATGTTCAACTGTTCTTACATTATAATGTTAACACTTTTACCCACAAAACAATTCAACAGTTCCTCAACCTAAAACTACAATGTTACTATAATAAACAGCTTTATTATAACAATTGTACTTCTTTACACATAAGAAAAAGGTTACAACTGTCAATTACGTTAATTATCGATCAAACAAATTTCTAAACATACACATCTGATTGCCTTCATTTTTTGACGGGCAAGTCGCTAGTATGTGACATAAAGAAGAATAAGTTGAAATATTTTTATGAAGGCTCAAGTTTACTTTTGCTTCTCTCTTCCACAGACTGAGCTTTACAAATCCAACATTGGTCTAACCTTCCTCATAGTTTTTAAATGTAAACTAGTGAGATCGGGCTTAGCCTCTTTCAGATTTTTACAAATTTTTATTACTATTATTATTATTATCCTATTTTTGCAACTTACCAACATATTCTGTAGCGATATACAGGGGTTAAGTACAAGGCAAAGACAATTTGAACACAATGCAACAGAATGGAGGGCCCTGTTATTGAGCTTTCAATCAAACACACATAGTGTTTTCCCTAAAGCACCTAACAAGATTAAAAACTCGCAAACTTACAATCTATTTTTTCAATATTTTTATTGAAGACAATTTGGTAATATTATTACAGCAGTTTGTATCACATGTTAAGCTATACATTACATATATTTCATGCCGCTTGTATAAATTTCCCTGATTACTTAAGGAAAGAGAAATAAAATGTTTGTTGTCTTTTTTTTAATAAATGTTCTTCATATTTGAATTTACAAAAAACAATTATTAAGTTGATTAACTTATTGACCTTTTAACTTTAATGTCCCCACTTAATTAAATTCTTAAGTTATACAGTCTGCCTATACTCACAATCTAAAGCGTATGAGTGAGGTACAGGAGAGAGATAGATGCATTGTGCATATTAAGGCTAAATATGGTAGGCTTCTTTAAACAGATGCATTTTAATGAGGTTTGGAAGGATTATAATTATTTGAATTATTAATATTATTATTAATTATTTTATAATGCTAAAATGGCAAAGTAAATATGCAGAGTGTGAACATCCTTGTCAAAACATTCATTTCAATAATATTTTCATTTTCATTCATTTCAAATATATTTTCTTACCTGTTTTCTTCAAGATAACTTCTTCCACCTAAAAATATACATACCAAGAATTAATATTTAAAGCTTTTGATAGGACTCATATTAGTTTCTGGCAAATTAAGAGTTCATTTACTTTTTAATTTATGATATTGTTAGTATTTTATACGACCATTAGCGTGGAGGTTCAAAAGTAGAATCCCTGCAGCAGCGATGGCTGTTGTCTATTCACTTACTGTATCGTTAAGAATCAGCCATTTCCAAAATTTTGTGATCCTTGCCAAAACATATCAGTTTTGTTAGTTTATCTATCTATCTATCTATCGATCTATGGAATAGTAGTTCAATTCTATTGATTGAGGCACTCAACAAAGAACATGGTAAGAGTCGAGCTCCCTGTCCTAATGTTATTTCTTCCGTTCATACAATTCTTACCATTCCACCTCTTGGAGATGATACACACTATTTGCATACAAAAAGGAAAAACAAACATACATCTTAAGTACTCTGACGTTCATTATTATAGCAAATTATATTATTTTAAAATGTAACCGTTAATGTAGAATTAAACACAAATTGGATAAACATTTCAAGTCTCTTTAATTGGATATACCACAAAAATAAATATACAAGGGTGCATAGCTTGCTATTATGACACTCTAAAGCAAATAACTGTCAGCAGATATTCTTGAACCAAATCTCATGGCTCCCATCGTCCACATGGTGTCACTAGAATGATTTATAAAAAAAACACTTTGAGATCTCTTACAAAATAGGATTTACCATGTTACTATAATAGTAATGCAATAATGTAATTAGAATTTGAGAATTCCATTAAATACATCTATGAAGCAGGATATTTATATACTGCTGAAGTAAAAGTGGGTTTAGAACCGCATCTGGGTATCGAGTCTCACCAGGGAACTTCTCCAGAAAAAGCAGGAAAAACTCAGATAAATGGTTTTAGTCGTGCATATCTGTAGAATTGTGTGGTTGTTGGGTGACACACACTGCCAAGGACTACAAAGGCTGTGAATGAGGAACAGGGTTTTGGAATAACAGTGTTATATAGAATACATATTATTATTGTCACACCTTTTACTTTTCACTGCTTGGGATTCCCAAAAATATTTTTATAAATTGCTTTAATCACTGCATATATCACCCATGTATGTGAATTAAAAGTTTACAAGAGAGAGGCTTTTGCCCGGAGTCTTTAATAATGGGCTGCCCTAGGATTGTGGACCAAGAAAGATACACCTGGGGTCCCTTTGTTTAGCCATGGGTCACTGTTGTGGATTTAAAATATGTTAAACTATTTAATACTTACTAATAAGCATTGTGTTTAGAGGAGAGATTGACAGAGGTCATGTTATACTATATCTTCTATGGGTCTGGGGGAGGTCGGTCCCAACATATACATGTAAGAGCTGCAGGGAACTTCCTCTAGACTAAGACTACAAAGCAAGTGCCAGATGGACTACATTGAGGCCTTCTGATTGGCTGTGTTATGTTTTACACATTTTTAACTGTAAGTGTGTGGCATTCAATAAAGACGATTTATGGAGGATACATGTACAGGGTAATCCTTAATCTCCAAGGTTCATTCACCAAGTGTTATAGGCCTGATACTAATGGTCTGTAATCCCCTGGACCGTTGGTTCTGCTCATGTCTAAAGCCAGCTTTTGTAGAGGAGGAATACTGATAGCAGTTCACAGAGCTTTATTATATTAGCTCAGTTTTAGCCTGAGGTTAAGAGAAAGGTAGAAATGTGGTAGTTATTAGTGTGTTGTATTGAAGGCTAGGGTATCTTGAGATGATCTTCCTATATGACATTCCTTCTGGTGCATTTGTTTCCATTGTTTGGGCCTTAATTTCAGCTGCATACTCATCAGAGGTACTCACAGTAAAAATCTAACCCTGGTCCTTCTCCTTCAGGTATTAAAAAAATGTTACCATTTGGTCTTTCTAAGTATAAAACAGTTTATGTCATAATTTGTGGCTTAAATTTTAAATTAGTGAGACATTCATTTTTAAAATGATATAATAAATTCCATAGTTGTTAGATACAAATCGTGTTCAGTTTTCCTTCTGACCTCTACTAGAGGCTCCAGTCCTAGAGGCACAACAGCAGTGGGTATAAATAACTGGTTCGGGTGATCAGTCCCAATCTCACTTTGCCGCTGAGGTTGATTCTGGACAGGTTTGTCGGAGTTACAAGGATCCTTACAATCTGTTAAAAGGCATGGTTTGATTCATTAGAAATATTAATAATTAGGGATTTAATACAGTTAAGGATAATATAGAAAGCATATTTTCTTGTATTGTTTATTGATTTATAAATTAGAAAATAAAGTGGTTTTCTGGTCAAGGTACATGACAACTATTAATAAAGCCGAAAGTTACTAAGGGTAAAAATGTTAGCTCTGGGGAGATAAAAAATAATAGAGAACATAAAAAGATGACTTTTTAAAAATGTACCTTAAAATGAATCACATTAAACTGGCATTTATAATGTAGAATAAAATATTTAAGATTAGATCTGTCCCGGGACAAGCAAACTTAAAAAAATAGTATGGGCAATCAACAACTCCACTATATAAAGAGAAAAGAAAATCAATTCATATCTCATATTGTAAGTTCAACAGAGAGAAGTATAAGTCGAAAAAAAGGAATACAATAGCAGGAAAATTGAAATAAATGTGTTTATGTAACAAACTATTTTACTTGAGGTCTCTAGTCAAATCCATTAGGGTAATGGGCAACTTGGTCATGGGCCACCAATAGTCTATGGTTTCAATATGTCTCTACATGAGCCCAAGTGCAACAATAAGAATGAAACAGATTTACTCTGATGTGCTGAAGCAGAGAGAAACAGAATATGGGGAGATAACCAACTCCTGGACTGTTGGTAGCCCTTGTAGGATGGTCACATCATTTTCAATAAATAATATATGTCTTTCTCCCCTAATATATAAAGAGCCCCATTTACGCCAGGCTGTGGCAGCAGTGGCTTAGCCAGTGGCCCAAATAAAAAAAAAAGCCCAAACAAAATAGCATGTAACAATATATCCCATAACAAAAAAACATAATAATAATAATCATTTTGGGTTAAATGTAACCCATAAGAAATTAAAAATATGTTTATTTGAAAAACAGAGGATAAATAAACAGGAACTACAGTGAAAAATAAACTTGAATTCCATGCTGTGTCCTCTCCTGTAGTTAAAAATTACTGCCAGGTTGACTTTTTATTTCAGTTGTCGATTTATCCATTTTATTGGGACTCTTTGGCGACCGATTTATTTTGTGATCAAAATGCTATTTTTCCTGGACTATTTTTTCTTTGGCTATCCAAAACAGTGCCAAAAATATTTGAAGTATAAGAAAACTGGTAGATTAGATGGATTAAAGCTGTCAAATTCCATGTTTTATATTTATTGTTGTAATAAAGTCTAATCATGGGAACATGCTTGCGCTCTTAAAAATGGGCATTTTTATAACACGGAGTGCATAGGAACATTGCACAATTAAAACAAATATATATATATATATATATATATATATATTTGAAAACTTTTTAACCAAGCATGACTAAGTTGGAAAAACATACATTTAGTTTTTAATTGGAATTAAATGTATTTTGATGCATCTGCTGGACCCTGTAGGGATTCAATATAAATTGGTGGAAGCTGTATGTGTGAAAGGGGTGTTTACATTTCTGGAGAACTGAAATTGGATCTATCAATGCAACTTCCCGCTTCTGGGCCTGTGAGGATAAAGGGCTGATGTGTTAGTGTCAATCTTGTTTAATTAACAAAGGTTCTCTGTACCCTCCTGCCTCATCCCCCCTCCTCTGATAACCAAAACACACACTCTCATGATCCAGCTCTAAGGAAGTTATGTAAGAAAAACACAGCTGCTCATACTGTTAGTTTAGTATTTACTTGACATACAAGTATTTTTTTTTATTGAATTGTAGAGGTCACATTAAGTTGTGTATTGACATTCCTAAAGTACTGATGAGAGCCACAATAGTGGGGGGAGCAGTGACATAAGTATCTGTGGCAATGGAGGACCATGAAAAGTGCTGCAAGACATGGTAGTGATAATATTATGTGGGTATGATGCAGTAACAGGAATAGAATGGAGCAGAGCTTTCTTTATTAAAAAAAACAAAAACATTTAGCATATTTATTGAGTAGTTCTTCAGAAGATTATATTTTACATATAGTACTAGAGTGGTTCTGTACTCAAGGCCAGTTTCAGAATTGTCCTTTGGGTGGTACTGTTAGAGCTGAAAGTTAGTAGAGAGGTTAGCAGTAGGATTATAAATTAGGGGAAGTAGATCACAGGGTATAGCAGTAGATAGGAGAAAAAGGCAATAGGTTTAAAAAGTGGTCATAATGGACATAGGGTGAAACTGGGAGGGAAAAGGAAAAAAAGGCAAGTGATATGACTGAACAGGGGAAGTAAACAAAAGGACAGAAAATAAGCGTAGGAAGAGGGAAGGAGTTAAATGGACGATATCAAATTAAAGTGGGATAAACAGAATTAATATGTTAAAAGAAAGACAGGGTAAGCAAGATATACTGGAAACATGGATGACATATGAATGTAGTGAACTCTTGCCTGCCACACCTAGAATACATGCTACCTTGTTGGTCTTCTGGATAGAGTGACAGAGGTTTGTGTGGTAGAGTTCAGTGTGACAATAAACAGAAGGAACAGCTTGTTTAACAAGCAAATAACTTACCCGACATTGTTATATTGCAGTCAGTATCCAGTTATGTAAAACTTCACTAAAAGAGACAGAAATATAATTACATAACAAAAGTACTACATAATGCTATATTTCAGAACCATCAACTTTTAATCACATGTTGGTGACGTTTGCAATGTTGGTCACGCAGTTGCGTCTCTTGCGGCGCCGCCACAAAGGCGAAGCAGGAGCGCAGCACTTAGGCTGCAATGAGCGCTGAAGGCGCTCGTTTGTAGCCAGCTACACCGTCATACATGCAAGCCTCGCAAAGCGAGGCAAAGCAGCTGTGCAGAACTTAGGCTGCAATGAGCGCCTTCAGCGCTCATTGCAGCTAGCGGCACCGTCACACATGCAAAAATACAAAATCATCTACAAAAAATTATAACACACTCACACACAGCACAGGGAGAGACACAGGAAGCCTGGGAGTGAGGTTTCAAGCAAATACACGTATATTTGTTAGGCACTTGTGGATTTATTTGATTGTGCAGTCAAGAGAGAGAGAGGGAGACGGAGAGAGAGATAGAGAATGTGTGTGTGGTAGAGAGATAGAGAATGTGTGTGTGGGAGAGAGTGTGATAGAGAGTGTGTGAAAGAATGGGTGAAAGTGTGTGTGAGAGAGAGAGAGAGATAGCGTAAGATTGTGTGAGAAAGAGTGTGTGTGAGAATGAGAATGTGAGAAAGAAATAGCATCAGAGAATGTGAGAGAGTGAAAGAGAGAGTTAGAGAGATATAGCATGAGAGAGAGTGTGTGAGAGAGATAATGTGAGAGAGAGATAGATAGTGTGTGAGAGAGTGTGAGAAAGAGATAGTGGGAGACTATGTGTCTGTGGGAGAGAGAGAAAGAGTGTGATAGAGAGAGAGTGTGTGAAAGACAGAGAGAAAGCGAGAGAGTAGAGAGATTGTGAGAGTGTGTGAGAGAGTGTGAGAATGAGTGGGGGAGAGAGAGTGCAAGAGTTTGAGAGAGTGTGGAGAGAGAGCATGTGAAACAGAGAGTGTGAGAGAGTGTGTTTGAGAATGTGAGATTGTGAGAGAGAGTGTGACGAGAGATAGATAGATAGAGTGTGTGAGAGGGAGATAATGTGAGAGAAAGTGTGTGAGAGAGTGTATGAGAATGTGTGAGAGGGAGTGTATGAGAGAGAGTGTGTGTGAGAGAAATAGTGTGACAGAGTGAGAGTGTGTGAGAATGTGAGAGTGTGAGTGAGTGTGAGAGAGAAATAATGTGAGTGTATGAGAATGTGAGAAAGAGAGTGTGATTGAGTGTGAGAGAGAGGGAGAGAGAGAGCTGAGAGAAGAGATAGAGAGTGAAAGAGAGAGAGAGTGTAAGATAGTGAGAAAGAGAGTGTGTGAGAGAGTGTGTGTGAGAGAAATAGTGTGAGAGAGAGAGTGAGAAAAGAGATAGAGTGAGAGAGATAGTGTGAGAGTGTGTAAAAAGAGATAGCATCAGAGAGAATGTGAGAGTGAAAGACAGTTAGAGAGAAATAGCATGAGAGAGAGGGTGAGAAAGAGTATGAGAGAGAGAGAGAAAATGTGAGAGAGATGTGTGAGAGTGTGAGAAAAAGTGTGTAAGAATGTGTGTCTGTGGGAAAGAGAGAAAGAGTGTGAGAGAGAGTGTGAAAGAGAGATATAGAGAGTAGAGAGATTATGAGAGTGTGAGAGAAAGTATGAGAATGCGTGAATGAGAGAGAGTGCAAGAGTGAGAGAGAGTGTGTGTGTATGAAAGAGAGAGTGAACGAGAGAGTGTGTGAAAGAGTGTAAGTGAGAGAGAGAGAAAGAGAGTGGGTGTCTGTGGGAAAGAGAGAAAGAGTCTGAGAGAGAGAGTGTGAAAGAAAGATATAGAGAGTAGAGAGATTGTGAGAGAAAGTGTGAGAATGTGTGGGCGAGAGAGAGTGCAAGTGTGAAAGAGAGTGTGAGCGAGAGAGTGTGTGAAAGAGTGTGAGAGAGAGTGTGTGAGAGAGAGAGTGTGAGAAAGAGAGTGTGAGAAAGAGAGTGTGAGAAAGAGAGTGTGAGAAAGAGAGTGTGAGAAAGAGAGTGTGAGAAAGAGAGTGTGAGAAAGAGAGTGTGAGAAAGAGAGTGTGAGAATGTGTGTGTGAGAGAGAGAGGGATAGCGTGAGAGAGTGTGAGAGAGTGAGATAGAGAGTGTGTGTGCGAGAGAGTGAGAGAGAGATAATGTGAGAGACAGTGTATGAGAGTGCGATTGAGTGTGAGAGAAGAGATAGAGAGTGAAAGAGAGAGATAGTGTGTGAGAGGGTGAGAGAGAAATAGTATGAGAGAGTGTGTGAGAATGAGAGAATGTGAGAGAAGAGACAGAGAGTGTGTGAGAGAAACAGTGTGAATGTGGATTTTTTTTTAGATATAATAATTATTTTTTTCATGTAATGAGGACAAGACCTACCTTCAGATTTCACAAACTTTGATTGGTCAGTTATGGTCAGGTGATGTTTTTAGTTGTTGTTTTATAGTTATGGTTCACCAGATAGGACAAGCTTATAAAATTATTTATATTGGTTCACCAGAGGGGGAGGGGGAGTGATCATTTGTTAGACAATTATGGATGTATTTGTTTGTGCAGTTAAGAGAGAAGGAGAGAGTGGGAGAGAGAGATAGAGAATGTGTGTGTGGGAGAGAGAGCGTGTGATAGATAGTGTGTGAGTATGAGAATGTGTGTATGTGAGATAGTATGATAGAGAGAGTGCGAGAGTTTGTGTGTGAGTTTCAAGGGGGAGAGAGAGTGTGAGAGTGTGTGTGAGAGAGAGCGTGACAGAGTGTGAGAATGTGTGTGGGGGAGAGAGAGAAGGAGAGAGAGACAAAGAGATACATAGAGAATGTGTGTGGGGGAGAGAGAGTGTGATAGATTGTGTGTGAAAGAGTGTTTGAAGAATGTGTGTGTTGAAGAGAGTATGAGAAAGATAGTGACAGAGAGTGTGAAAGACGGGGTGTAAGTGAGTGTGTGTGAGGGAGAAAGAGACAATGTGAGACAGAGAGTGTGAGAGATAGAGAGTGTGAGAGAGACAGTGTGACAGAGTGTGTGACAGAGTGTGAGAGAGAGTGTGAGAGAGTGTGTGAGAGAGAGTGTGTGAGAGAGTGTGTGAGAGAGTGTGTGAGAGAGAGTGTGTGAGAGAGTGTGTGAGAGAGAGTGTGTGAGAGAGAGTGTGTGAGAAAAAGATTGTGAGTGTGATATACAGTGAAATTAATAGAAAAAAATAAAGAGCAAAATAAAGGTGTTAACAATCTGACCAGATGAACAAAAATATACAAGTGTATATGTATGGAAATATGTATTCAGATAAATATGAGCTCTTGGGTATAAACTCAAATACAGAATTTAAAAGGATTTTTTTGATGTGCCTGGCATCCATACATATAAACTTTGTCTATACTCACTACAGAACAATTTATAAATGGTTTCCATTATACATCTTGGTATACTAGGGAAATTACACATTGAAGATAACCAACGGAAGTCTGAGAGCCAGATCTTTCCACTTTGGCTCAACTGATTTATGAGAGTAAACTGCACAACCTTTCCCTATTATCACCATAACCCCTTATGTTTCCACAGAAATTATAGTGTGTGAGGTTAAGTGCTCCTGTATACATTTTAGAAACATTTGAACATATAGAAAAGCATACAGCTTTGAACCTACCTCTGTAGTGATATTAAACTCACGCACTATTAAATGCACTGGGGTTAGATTTTGTTTCCATGAACATAACTGCACATTGTATTACCTTTACATTTTGTGATAAAATTTATTCCAGACTCGCAGGACCAGCATACTCTAGATCTTCCAACAGTTAGGCCCTCACATCAGATAAATATAAAATAGCTTATTTGAACTAACGAAGTACAGCTATCACGCTTGTAATCATTGAACTGAAGTGACTTTATTGGGGGTGGGTAAGCAAACGGCCAGTAAGACATTAAAGAGGAAACAAACACCATGTCCACATGCCCAACTTAAATCTCCCTCCCCCTTGTCTCACATTGTCTATTAAATAAACAAGGCACTAGGCCCAGGATGTTGATATCAGTAGTGGGGTGGAATTGTCAGATGTGGCCATGGTGCCTGCAAATCTCATTCCTTATCTTAATTTCCCCTGGTAAAAGTAGACTGCATTAAGGCACGTCTCCCACCTGGGGTGCAAGCAAGGGGAAAGTAAGGCGAACAGACTTTAGCTTAGCCAGGGCTCTGCTGGATCCTAGGCACTGGGAGAGTGTACCTTGTCCAGGTACCATGTCCATTGTCACAGTACTTAAACAAACTAATGGCACTATACGGGCCAGCCAAAGCTGCAATACCAGCCTTAGAACTCCATTGGTTTTTAGCACAGCTCAACTATTATGAGCTCTAAATAATGAAAGTTATAGAAAATCAATATTATATTAGACCCGGAGAACTAGCTCACAAATAAATCTAATCCACAACTGAGAAAAGTATCAAGTTTCCGTTAAAAAAGCAAGGCTTTTTTAATGAATTATTAGTGCCTTAAGCAATTAAAAATATTTGTTATGGGGCTTTTTATATGTGAAATGGATATTTAAGGGATTAATACATATCATGGAACCTGCATGGACAGTTGTTTTAATTCTTTTTATTGTTTTTTCATTTCTGAATTACAAGTCCGATCGCTAAATTTACTTCTCAACACTAATTCATTTGTAGTCTCGGAGTGAAGTTTAAGTATAAGCTTCATGTTTTACTGATGTCATGATGACGGTCTCATTTACTATTGGCTGTGTCTAAGTATCTTACGGGATTGCTTAAGTACTGTCAGATCATATGGTCACATCCCCTGAAATCAGACTTAAAGCTGGGAATCAAAAGAATACATGTAAACATTTATATATATATATATATATATATATATATATATATATGCTGTATAGAACTACTCTCTACAACGATTACCACACAAACCAGGCACTCACACCATACTGAGGATCGGCAGTAACCGTGAAACATTACTGTATGTGGTTAAGTGACCTGGTTTGTGGAAAATCCATCCGTTGCTATGTCTAAAACTGTGAAATACAGTAAGCATATGCGTAAAAGGAGCCATGTTTAAAATGGTTTGGATTGACAGAGTGATAGTGCATTATGTGGCCTCATTTGCATGCCCTGCCCAGTTTTCCCAGACTGCAGTGCATATACTGTGTTTCTGAGAAATTTGAGCAGGAAATAAGTTTTCATCAACTTATTTTTAAACATTCAAATGGAATCACTAATGTACTATTCCTTATTTGTACTACTATATATATATATATATATATATATATATATATATATATATATATATATATATATATATATATATATATATATATTAAAAAAAAAACACCTGCAGCCAAATGTGGGAGTTTGAGGCTTTTGTGAGTAGTTAATAGAATATGGCCCTATGTTAGGGATTATTTTTAGCATTTATTAAATGAAAATCTACAAGATTCATTTTATTTAAAGATAATTGTAATAATATATTACTTTCCTTAATTGTAATGAGACCTGCCCTAAACTTCAACTGTCTGCTGCAGCACTGTCTTTGTTATTCATTTGTCACAATAGGGAAGGGAAGAGAGCAAAACAAGACCTACTGGTGTAATAAATAAAAATATCTTTATTTCACAAATAGAGTAATTGAGAAAATGTAATATAAAACAATCTTTATTCAAATAGAGACAACAATGTAGTTAAAAATAGTAAAAAGGGGAATTGGTTAAAAACAACTCAAACAGATCCCTTCATTTCATAAGAACTGAAATTTATTTTCAGGATGGGACAAAGTTAAAATAACTACGGTATGTCCTAATTTTATCCTCTTTCCATCTATATGAATGTTCAATATATTTGTAAGTTGGGCTTGACCGTGCTTTAGATGAACTTGATATGTTTCAAACACTGTGTGCTTAATATTTGTACTGAGTATACCACTGTGTACTTGATGTTACACTTAGTGCTTAAATCAGACACAATCAATGTCAAATGTTATTTACACTTATATAAAAAAATATTACTCCATATAGGATTGATTGGAGTCTTATACTCTGTTTAAGAATAGCACTATGTGCTTAGTTACCGTATATACTTGAGTATAAGCCGACCCGAGTATAAGCCGAGGCACCTAATTTTACCACAAAAAACTTGGAAAACATATTGACTCGAGTATAAGTCAAGGGTGGAAAAGAGGGTCCTTCCCCCCTTATCCTCCTCCTTCCCCCCTTATCATCCTCCTCCTTCCCCCCCCTTAATATTCCTCCTCCTTCTCCCCCTTATCATCCTCCTCCTTCCCCCCTTATTATCCTCCTCCTTCCCCCCTTTATCATCCTCCTCCTTCCCCCCCTTATCATCCTCCTCCTTCCCCCCCTTATCATCCTCCTCCTTCCCCCCCTTAATATTCCTCCTCCTTCTCCCCCTTATCATCCTCCTCCTTCTCCCCCTTATCATCCTCCTCCTTTCCCCCTTTATCATCCTCCTCCTTTCCCCCTTTATCATCCTCCTCCTTCCCCCCATTATTATCCTCCTTCTCCTTCTCCTCCATACCATCATCTTTTTCCCCCCATAATCTCCTCCTCGCTGCGCCCTCTCCAATCCTTATCCCCCTCTCTCCTTACTTGTTAATAAGGTCCGATGAGCTGCTGCTAATCCTGACGCAGCAGCACGTCTTCCGTACCGTCATATTATAATGACGTGACGCATGTGACATCACGTCATTAGCATATGCCGATACAGAAGATGTGCTGCAGCGTCAGGATCATCATCCGCATCAGCTCATCGGAGCATAGTAACAACTAAAGAGAGAGGGGGATGGGGATTGGAGAGGGTGCAGAGAGGAGGAGGTTATGGGGGAAAGAGGATGATAAGGGGGGAAGGAGGAGGATGTTTTGCCGCCCCTAAAATAGGAGAACAGGTAAGTGCGAGTATAAGCCGAGGGGGGGGGGGGGGGGGGGGCATTTTCAGCATAAAAAAATGTGCTGAAAAAGTCGGCTTATACTCGAGTATATACGGTATATTAATAAGGTATGGAGTGTATGATATCAGACACTGTCAGATGGTTATTTATTCTGCCATCAATATTCTTCCAGTATTAGTCTTTTTGATTTATGTGTTCTTTTCGCACAGTATACATGGTACTACTCAATCTTTCTTGTGATAGAGTCTATTTGACTTCTTTTTTGTGACTTGGATCTTCTCACTTCGTAATTGTTATGTGCCCAGTTGGAGAACAGGTAGTTTTAATCTAACTGCTCCATATGAGATTAGTAAATTCTTATATTCTGTTTAATCCAGCACTATGTGCTTAATTATATTCAATTTATTTTGTGTATAGTTATGTATATACAGTATCTGATGGTTATTTTCTCTATCATCAATATTGTTCCGCTTAATGCTTGATGTTATTACTTTTATTTCGCCCATGCACTGGTTATTCTTAAAGGGCGAGTATGTATGATTCCCTTTCACTGGTTTAATATTATTTCACAGTCTTGCACTATGTGCCTATATATCTCTAGGTCAATAGTATATTTGGAGTCTGAAAAACTTCAGATATGACACTTGGTATTCTCTCCTATTGTTGCACTATGTGCTTGATTCAGGTCAGATGATTAAGTCAGCCTTGAGTTTAATATTTCACCTGCACTAAGGACTACTGAGCCATATAGGACATATATTTAAACAATACTGTAAGTTACTTCTTAGACACAGCCAATAGTAAATGAGTAAAACATGAAACTTATGCTTAAACTTCACTCAGAGACTACAAATGAGTGTTGAGAAGTAAATTTTGCGATCGGGCTCGCAATCAAGAAATGTAAAAATCAATAAAATTAATTAAATCAACAGTCCGTGCAGGTTCCATGATATGTATTAATCCCTTATTCTTCTGAAATGAAGTGATCTGTTTGAGTTGTTTTTAACCAATTCCCCTTACTATATTTAACTACGTTGTTGTCTCTTTTTGAATAAAGATTGTTTTATATTACATTTTCTCAATTACTCTATTTGAGCATATCAGGAAGTGTTAAGCACAGAGAAAATATTATTTACCCAAAACTAAACATATATCTTTATTTCACGCAACGTAACAAGCTACTTACAAATACATTTTATAAGCTAGGTTATAGAAGGTTTAAAGTATGAGTTTTTGTACAGATAGTACTTCCTCTGGAATATTATTACAGACTATAATAAAGATAAAGAAAATATAAGTCCCATATCCAAAACTTGGAAGTCAATGATTTGTACATGACAAAATGATCAAGTTATTTTAACCCTCTAAATACAGCGAGTATAAAAAAAAACTTAAATTAAATACAATCACATATATAGTTGTGAGCATGCGAGTTGTTGCTAACGCTTGCGGGCTCGCATAGCGAGCCAGCGGCACTCGCCAGCAACTGCGACCCTCGCAAAATTTACGTTGTAACGCAAAGAAAATACGAGACACGTTACGACCCATTACGACCTTGCAAAAATCGTCCGCAACACGCGCACATGGAAACATGAAAAATACATCAAATACACACAACAAATACATACAAAGCTTACTTACAGGAAGAGGGAGCATCCAGGACCTCGAAAACTAAAGTTACACCTCAATTTAAGTCAAATTAAAAGAGTTTAGACACTAAAAAATTCTTTAAGCAAGAGAAAAAATGGCCGCCGAAGAAAACGAGGCTACAGCAGTCTAAAGACGCAAAACACCACCAAACACCTACGTATTTGCCGAAAAACACCTACGAGATTAAAAAACAAGGACGCAACCTGCGCAACCCCAAAAACATTACAAACAACAAACACATAAAAAGGTTACTCACAGCAAGGGGGGGCACCAAGGAACTCTGCAAGTGAAGTTACACCTCTATTTAAGCACAAATTTCGGAATTTAGAGACCCGAAAATCACCTAAGCGAGAGAAAAAATGGCGAACGAACAAAACGAAAACGAGGCTAAAGGTCCCTAAACACGCAAAACACCACCATAAACACGCAAAACACCACCAAACAGCTACGGATATTCCGAAAAAGACGCTAAATCAGCCGCAGCCGCATACCACACATTAGCCGCCATTTTACAACAATAACTTATACAATGCGGAAGTACACAGCTACGCTAGTGGCTTTGCCTCGCGCACGCACACTATTACACTGCACGCATTCATGACGCTTACACAGCAGCTCCACAGCACTGATGCTGCAGCAACATGAAAACAGATTGCAAGCTCTTCAACACAATGCTTCCTGCATATATTACTTCACAATAGGTAAAGTATATTAATTTATTAATGTATTATTTATTTTATTACCATACACCAAACAGCATTAGCTCACTTACAATTTAATTGCCGTCATTTTTTGACTGGCAATACTCAATAGTATTCTAGAATGAATACCTACAATATCATTCACCCATCGGAGAACCACATATTTATTCTTAAAACATCCATTATCTACATTTATTTAAAAAGCATTATATATATATATATATATATATATATATATACACACATTTATATGTATATATTTATATATATATATATGTATATATATATATATATATATATATATATAGACTTTGTACACATATATACATATTACTAATCAGTAAAACTGATATCATATATTTTTCATATGGCATAAAATGATAAGTATAACTACACACAACAACCATTCTAGATTTATTTAATTTTACATGCAGCCAATGTATATGGCTATATAAAGTATACTCACAAAGTGTTAACAACTCATACTTCATCAGCCAACCAGGTGGATTTGATAAACGTGTTTTCCCTTTATCCAGAGTATTCATGAACAATGGGTGTGGTTGAACAAAGTTTGGAAATGTAATGGCATCTTCCTATGGACTACAAAAAAATCACTTCATGTTTGGGAGGTTTAATTACATCACTTCCTATATGACACCACATGTTTAGAATGTAATAACGGATAGCAGTAGGATATAGTTGAGACTAAAGGTTGGCCCATCTAGTGGCGAAAGATATAGCAAAATAGTGGCTAGGATAAAACATAAGAAACCTAACAGTGACATCTAGTGGCTAAAGAATATGAAATCTAAAACTTCCTAAAAACAAATACACAGAGTGTATATATGTAAAATCTGGTGAGTGAAAAAAGGAAAAAATCCTAATTTATTCATAGACAGATCAAAGAGCCTTAGGCATTTGTTGGGAGAGCTTGGTTCTTCTGAATAATAATTTTAGAATAGCCAATAAATTAGGCATGAGTTCTCTCTGGGGGATATTTAGTTATGGAAAGCACACAGATTCCAAAATAAGCAATGTTTGCTGAATTAAATAGATATGTGAAATGGGCCCTGTAATTACCTTCATACTGACCGTGTGTTTGCCGGTTAGAAATTTGTTACATATATAGATGTATTTAATTGACTCAGGCCCGTAATTACATGCTCACAGCCCCAACACGTAAACCATGAACCCGTACGTAGAATTTCAGGGCATGATCAATTAAGCAAGCCCGTAAGTTACAATTTAGACAGAGCCAATAGTAAATGAGACCATCATTATGACATCATTAAAACATGGAGCTAAAACTACAATCAATTAGTAATTAGAAGTCCGATCTGCAATCAGACTTGCAATCCAGAAATGTAGAATTCAATAAAAAAATCAATAAATCAACTGTTTTATAAAACAGAAATAAAACCTTTAAAATAAATTTATTGGAGGTTTGCGATCTTGAGGCTATTGTGCCTTTCGTGTGTGTTTATTTGCTTTTGCAGGTTACGAACAGGTGTTTAACCCACTTGCGAGTCCTATCTAGAACTCATTGACATTTTTTATACATTTTCCATTTACAGGTTTGAAGGCAATTGCGGTCTTGTTGAATTGTTGTAATTGAATATGGATTTTGTATCTTTAGCACTGGTAACATTTACTTGCTTGAAACATAAAAGGAGGAGATAGTATGGAGTTACGTTTTTGACAACTGCAGTGATTTTGAGCCTGTAACTTGCAATTGGATTCCAAGTAGCTAAATCTAGCCAATTAAATATTAGTAACTTTTACGCGCTCCATTATGGGCTCAAGTAATTGCGATTATGGGTTTTAAGTTGAACAAAATGGAATAGCACCAATTTCACTTTATGCACCATAAACTATATAGATCCTAATTTATTGTAACAGGTTGGAAAAGTTCCTGTAATGTTGCATATGTTCAAACACAATACACAGTTGGTGTCTTAGACAGGTCTTGTTGCAAAAAATAATAGGAATATATTATTACAATTATCTGTAATTAAAAAAGTTGTGTAGTTAATTTAATGTAATATATGCTGCAAATAAGACAACATAGCTTATTGGTTAGGTATCTTTATTGCAAGATTTAAATGGACTAAACTGCTCAATTATGTTCAAGTAATCTAATTTTAATCACCCATGCATTAAATAGAAATTATGTTTAACAATATTTTCTTTTATATTTTCTAATACAAAAATAATTGGTATAGGCCAAATTTAAGACTTCTCAAAGCTATAAACTTTTTCTTTATGTGCAAATGCACCTTGGTATAAAATCATATTATGTCCTAGGTTTCTTTAATACAAACATTGAGCCTGGTTCAAATGAGCAATTGTAAGTTACTGGAGCCCGTAAGTGAGGCCGTAAGTTAATTTGCTATTCAATTGACGTTTTTTTTGCGGGCTCCGGGAGGTTTACGGGTTTGAAAACTTTGCTGTGGTTAAACCTGGAACTTACAGCCTCCTAAAGTCTTTGATATTTCCCGTCTGCAAGAGTTACAATATCTAAAATCGCTCTTCAATTGCTATAATTCCCCAAGCCCGCAAATGGTTTCACACCCGTAAACGGCAAATGTAGAAGAAAATCCTATGAGTGCTAGAGAGGAGCCGCAAGGGGGTTTAACCCCCTGTCCGTTTCACTGTAAATGCAAATAAAAAATCAATACTGCACTGTAAATAACGGGGAAAGCGATGAAAGACATTAGAATTAATTGCACATCAGCCTCAAGCTCGCAAATCAGCAATAAAATAAATGTATTTTTATGTTTCATTTCAGGGTTATATCGATCTGGGGTATCAATGAGTTAATACATATCAGGCCACCCACATGGACTAGAACAGTATTGGCATCCATTTTCATAATTCTTTATTCTGAGGGTTTGCGAGTCTGATCACATATCAGACCCCCGAACCTAATTGATTGACATGTAACCTCCATGTTTTACTGACGTAATCATGACGGTTTAACTTTCTATTGGGTGGGTTACGGTCTTGCTTAATTGATCTTCTTAGTGTCCTGAAAAAATTAGTCTTTATGCAATTTTGTTCTTCTACTGGGATGCTTGTAGCTTAAGTGTCTTGTAAGTGTCCTGATACATGTTTTTATCTGCTCTTGAATGAGGTCCAGTTTACATGTAAGCATTTGTCTCACTGGGAGCATTCACTAAGCCTCACCAGAACATGGGATGCTCAGTAACTCTTACAGGAGACATATAATAGCACTTTAGGTAAAATCTCCCATAGCAGACAACAGTTAGTACATAGTAATCACTTGTAAGGAATGTTACAGCTATGTAGCTCCCTACATGAAATGTTCACTCACAAGATTTCTCATGAGAGGCATGTAATCAAGCCCTTAATTGGCAAGCTCCCATATATGTCAATGACAGGTAGAGAAAAAGCATGGATGCTTAAAGAGCCAAACCTCTATGACACCTTTAAAAGGATATAATCACACTGGTCAGCCTCCGGCCAAGATAGAAAGAAATGACCAGTGAATGTCCAAAAAGCACTCTTGCAATATTACAGTTTTGTTGCAACTTAAAAATAATCTTTATTCATAATAATATTAAAATGAAAAACAATATATACATATATTTTATATATATATATATATATATATATATATATATATATATATATATATATATATATATATATATATATAGGGTGCCCTTTACTACTATGGATACTGCCTAATGTCATGCCTGTCTGAATCTGGGTAAGTGCGCAGTTTTAACTGTGTTACCACCTTTTTGACTATTTAGCCTAATAAATAAGCAACTTGGTCTGAAACACAATGTAATACTAGCAACTGTGTTGCTGGACCATAGTATTTAGTACTGGCTATCATAGCAAACAAGTTGAGCAGAACAAACTACCACTATATAGCTAACTGTGTGATATAATATACACTGATCTCACCACTGTATAGAGATCTAAAATAGTGGCAGCACATTAGAATACAAAAGGATCTAAAACAAACAAACACTTTTATTAATATAAGGCTGTACCCAGGGAAAACCCGTACCCGATGCGTTATGTATTTTAACTACACATACCGATATATATATTTGTTTCATTTTACTATTATTATTAATAAAGATTATATTTAAGTTGCAACAAAACTCCAACATTGCGAGAGTGCTTTTTGGACACTCACCCGCCATTTCTTTCTATCTTGGCCAGAGGCTGACCAGTGTAATTATATATATTCAACTCTCTCTAAAAAAAGTCTTGAATAGGGTTTATCCCCAAAACATACACATTTAAAATGATAAGTTTTATACATTACAAAAAGAAATTTGCATGCAAAATAAATTATATAAATGTAAGAAAATTAACAGTTAATCATCAAACAGGTATAAAGCAACATGTTCATCCATCCCTTTATCCTACAAGTGACTTCAGAGGAGGTTTAAACATACACTCATGCATGTCTGGCTTTCTTATCCCATCACATTCAGTTTATAATATAAGCACAATGAGTTGCAGTTCAGACATCCATAAGATTCACTGTCACTTTGTTTTCTGTAAGGTGTCAATGTAATGTAGACCACTTATTTTCATATAAAAATCCATACCTTTAGCAGATTCAGGTGGATGCTTTTTCTTGCTTTGAGTCTTTATGCCATGTGTACTCCAACTTAAGTGTGGTAGCAGATTAATACATGTTTAATGAACTTTGCTCAGAATAACATTGCGCAAAACTCCATGACAGGCAATTTGAGGATGTACAGTTGATACATTGAATGCCAGCCAAGCACATGTACCCACCACTAAAAAGGATATTGCTTCACAGTTTTTAATCTCTTTGTATGATAAAGAATTAATTTTGCAATTTCATTTATAATTTCAAGATTAATTAATGAGACAAGTATAATTTTCAGGTTACAGAACTAAATGATGTCACCTGTTTTTCTCTTTTTTTTTGTTTCTTTAGAAAGGACAGGAAAGTGTGAAAATATAATGGGAATGGTGAACAGATGAGGGATTAAAAATGATGGCGGTGGAATGTGGTGTTGTATGAGGATATAATAGATGTGTGTATATATATACTGTATATACTCGAGTATAAGCCGACCCGAGTATAAGCCGAGGCACCCATTTTACCACAAAATACTGGGTGTAATGAGTGACTCGAGTATAAGCCAAGGGAGGGAAATGTGCTGCCCCGTGTCCCCCTCTCTCTCCTTGTCTCTTCTCCCCTCTCTTATCACCCTCCTCATCCTCAACCTCCACCTCCCTCCTCATCCTCAACCTCCACCTCCCTCCTCATCCTCAACCTCCACCTCCCTCCTCATCCTCAACCTACACCTCCCTCCTCATCCTCAACCTACACCTCCCTCCTCATCCTCAACCTACACCTCCCTCCGTGAGGGGGGTTGAGGTTGAGGAAGGGGGAGGGAAAGAGACACGAGTGAGTAGAGAGACACGGGGGGGTTAGAGACACAAAAGGGGGGTTAGAGAGACACAGGGGGGGTTAGAGAGACACGGGGGGAGAGTGACTCGATGAAAAGCTGAGGGGGCCTTTTTTAGCCTTAAAAAAGGGGCTGAAAAACTTGGCTTATACTCGAGTATATACAGTATATATATATATATATATATATATATATATATATATATAAAAGAATAAACTGCTTGCATGTACTTTAACACAAGAAGCACAAGTAATACAGCTTACGCTTACACTAGTAAGAGTATAATGTGCATGTGGCCAAATTATACTCGTCATTAAAAAGAGCCAAGCAATTCGGGCAGTAGTGGATTAGCCAATGCAGCATATTGTGCATCTGGCGTGTATTGTGCATTTAGTGGGGAAGTTTCCCCTGTACTCATAGAAAGATGCCTTATATGACACAGTAGCAGCAAATAAGACAAATTCTAGACACAAGAGATGGGATGCTATATTAAGAGCTACAGTGCCTTGCAAAAGTATTCACCCCTTGACTTTTTACCTATTTAGTTACAGTACAGCTTTAAATTCAATGTTTTGTTAATCTGAATTGTATGTGATGGATCAGAACACAATAGTTTAAGTTGTTGAAGTGAAATGAGAAAAATATATACATAATACTATTTTTTAGAAATAGAAAACAGAAAATAAGACGACAATAAGCCGTACGCTCCATAGAGTTGGGCTTTATGGCAGAGTGGCCAGAAGAAAGCAATTACTTTCATCAAAAAACAAAATGGCACATTTTGAGTTTGCGAAAATGCATGTGGGAGACTCCTAAAATGTATGGAGGAAGGTGCTGTGGTCTGATGAGACTAAAATGTAACTTTTCGGTCATCAAAGATCCATGTCTGGAGCAAACCCAACACATCAAATCACCTAAAGAACATCATCCCCACAGACAAACATGGTGGTGGCAGCATCATGCTGTGGGGATGTTTTCCAGCAGCCGGGACTGGGAAACTGGTCAGAGTTGAGGGAAAGATGGATGGTGCTAAATACAGAGATATTCTTGAGTAAAACCTGTACCACTCTGTGCGTGATTTGAGGCTAAGATGGAGGTTCACCTTCCAGCAGGACAATGACGCCAAACACACTGCTAAAGCAACACTTGAGTGGTTTAACAGGAAACATGTAAATGTGTTGGAATGGCCTAGTCAAAGCCCAGACCTCAATCCAATAGAAATCTGTGGTCAGACTTAAAGATTGCTGTTCACAAGCGCAAACCAATCAACTTACAGGAGCTGGGGTAGTTGTGCATGGAGAAATGGGCACAAATCCCAGTGGTAAGATGTGGCAAGCTCATAGAGACTTATCCAAAGCGACTTGGAGCTGTGATTGCCGCAAAAGGTGGCTCTACAAAGTATTGACTTTAGTGGGGTGAATAGTTATGCACATTTACTTTTTCTGTTATTTGCTTCACAATAAAAAAAAAAAAATCTTCAGAGTTGTAAATGATGCAAATCCTCAAACAATCCATGTTAATTCCAGGTTGTGATGCAACAAAACACGAAAAATGCCAATAGGTGTGAATACTTTTCACTGTATGTCCTTATAAGACACCAACAAGTTGCGCAGATTTTATTTTTAGAGGCTTAGCCATCCTTTTAGTAGGTTAAGAGGGAGTACATGATGCTTCACCTGGGCATTAGAACAAAATCTAACATTTACTTACATTACAGGAATTCCAGGTTTATAATGCTATTCAATGCAATACACTTAGAAAACTTAAGTTAATTTTACTGAAATGTATCTCTATATATTAAGTTGATAGTCAAGAGGTCATTGGGAAATATATATTTTTTGCTACTATTCAAGGCATTCCCTTAGAAATACGGGTATCTTTCAAATGGCTTGCACCTGGTCGGTGAATAACTTATTGAAAGGGAAAGGGTGTTTGCTTAACCTTTACAACAAGGCAAATAGCAATCAGTATGCAGGTGAGGAGTCTTAATCTAATCTAAACAGAGAAAGGAGTAAACGTGGAAGCTTGCAAACAGTTCTGGTGCAAGTGCCGTTGTAGTGTCAGTGTGAGAGTTTAAATAACAGGAGTAGTGCAGTTGTAATGTAAGTGTGAGAGTTTAAATAAAAAAATACTGCGTGCAGTTGTAGTGTAAGTTACATAGTAATTAAGGTTGAGAAAATAAATTAGTTCAACCTTTTTAGATATTGTCTGATCTGCAATATGAGAAATAGTTGCTTTAGTATATACAAGAAATAGGGAACAAAGGCAGATTTACAATGAATTTAACAAGGCTTGTAAAAGACCTATTAGACTGACTAAAATAAAAAATAAAAAAGTTAATTGCAAAAGAGAGTACGACTAACCCTTTTTTTAAATGTGAAGAAGGTTAGGAAGGGAGAGATAGAAAACTGCAATGTGACACAGGTCAACTGATAATCAGTGATCAGAAAAAGGCAGATGAGCTGAATAAGTTATTTTCTTCTGTATACACAAGGGGGGTACCAGTGGTTGGAGCAATGCAACAAAATAGGCTTTCACTACCTTTACAAAGCAATTGATTAACCAAGAAGGAAATCTAAAATGTTGGACAAAAATAAATACTAATAAAGCCCCTGATTGAATACATCCAAGGGTACTGAGGGAACCGGCTAATGTAATAGCCAAACTAATATATCTCATTTTTCAAGACTCACTCACTACAGGATCAGTAACAGATGACTAGAGATAAGCAGATTTGATATTTTTTTTTTAAGAAGGATGAAATGGTGTAGTGAATACTGCATATGCTCATTGGTTGAGGACTGGCTAAAAGTAACCAAAAGGTTGTTTTAAATGGAACATACCCAAATTGGTCTAATTCTGTAAGTGGGGTTACTCGTGGTTCAGTATTAGGTCCTCTCCTTTTAACAAATTATTAATGACTTGGAAGTAGGACTGGAAAGTAGTGTCTCCATTTTTGCTGATGACACTAAGTTGTGCAAGGTAATTAAAATAGAAAGTCCAAACACAGAAAGAGACCACACAAAAGATTCATACCAAGTCACACATTGTGGTGAATATGTAGCAAACAAGTACTTTAATACAAGGAAGTCTGTACTAACTAAAAGTTAGCTTTAGCAATAAAGACCTATATTAAGTCACACACAGTGGCGAATATGTAACAAACACCTGACTGAACCTCATTTTGAAGAATTAAATACTAAAATGTATCGCCTACTACAACCAGTTAAAGGGACACTAATCTAGTGAAAATTGGTATTCATCATCATTTAGATTTCATTAAATATGTGGAAATATTTTTCAAATTTTTTTAATTGAAACTTTTTTAGCTGAGTTATTTTATTTTGAAAAGGTCATGTTTACATTGCTTCCAGTGTTCCTTTTTGGTTCTTCAAGGCTAAATTATAGGGCCTTACACCAGTAAGTGGAGTGAAGCATCGGGCGGGTAAGAAAGTATTTATATAGGTGTATATGCCATACTAGCCTGTTCATCAGTAATATTTTGGACACCAGTGTGACCAAATCGCCTTTGGCGATCCCTACTCCAATAGATAAACGTCAGATACTTCTGGGCTCTTGTTTACTTATTTTATTAAGCAGTAAAAATACAAATGAAACTAGCTTAATTTCAGCAGAAAACAAAAATCTGCATAAACGAACGAGCTCACAGCTTACGTCCCTAACTAGCCCTGAAAACCACAGGCCCATAAACAACCACATTCCTTGTATCTGAATATATTATATTTGACTAAATTGGGCTCTAAATGGATCTTTGAAACCTCTTCAATGGCTTGAGAAAACTTTGCGCAAGTAATGCATACTTGTCTCCATAATGATCTGCAGATTTACATCAACTGTAGAGTTGGCTATTTAGTCCATATACAAACATAGCATTTGTTGTTCTCTATCAGAAACAATGACTTATTTACTGAGATGGTATATACCCCAGGCATTACAGTGACCAAATGCATGGAATTGAGGATCCTGAATACATAGAATACACTACAATATGTTTTTTAGATTTCAAGTTAGATTTGGGTAGGAATTTGAGATGTTGTGGTCTGTTTGGAATAATTTTGGATTTCTGGGCTTCCATTTATACATTTGTTACTTAATTAAAAACATTTTCGGAAATGCTGCATAAGTTTATATAAAAAGTAACACTTATCCAGTTTACTAGATGAGTAATCCAACTCAATGTTAGAGTTTTTAATAAGAGGTTTGATAACTCTGTGGGTTACTGGAGGCATCCATGATATTATAGTGATGGTTGCACCAATAAGCGGGGTGTTCACATGTCTGCATTAGCAGAGCTTGCAGTTATTTGTTACTGTCTATTCTTAGCATATGCATGGGAATAGGGTAAGTGTCAAGTAATAAAAGATCCAATGAAATAACAAATCCCTCTTTCATATTCCACCACATCTTCCTCTTTTAATAGATAACACACTTACTCAGGCTTTACTCTAACAATGCTGAAGGCATTCATGGTGAAACATTCAGAAAGGAATATCCTCACTACAAATGATTTAATGTTTGCACCTAACATAGCCACTAAGGTTGTTAGTTTGTTATACACTTCAAGAACAGTGGTCCACAACCTTATACAGTATTCACACCCCTCACATTTTTGCAAATATTTTATTATATCTTTTCATGTGACAACACTGATGAAATGACACTCTGCTACAATGTAAAGTAGTAAGTGTCCAGCCTGTATAACAGTGTAAATTTTCTGTCCCCTCAAAATAACTCAACACACAGCCATTAATGTCTTAACCGTTGACAACAAAAGTGAGTACACCCCTAAGTGGAAATGTCCAATTTGGGCCCAATTAGCCATTTTCCCTCCCTGGTGTCAGATGACTTGTTATGGTTACAAGGTCTCAGGTGTGAATGGGGAGCAGGTGTGTTAAATTTGGTATTATCACTCTCACACTCTCTCATACTGGTCACTGGAAGTTCAACATGGCACCTCATGGCAAAGAACTCTCTGAGGATCTGAAAAAAAGAATTGTTGCTCTACATAAAGATGGCCTAGGCTATAAGAAGATTCCTAAGACCCTGAAACTGAGCTGCAGCACGGTGGGCAAGACCATACAGCAGTTTCACAGGACAGGTGCCATTCAGAACAGACCTCTCCGTGGTCGACCAAAGAAGTTGAGTGCAAGTGCTCAGCGTCATATTCAGTCAAGCATGGTGGTGGGAGTGTCATGGTCTGGGCCTGCATGAGTGCTGACGGCACTGGGGAGCTACAGTTCATAGAGGGAACCATGAAAGCCAACATGTACTGTGACATACTGAAGCAGTGCATGATCCCCTCCCTTCAGAGACTGGGCCGCCGGGCAGTATTCCAACATGATAACGACCCCAAACACGCGAAGCGAGGGGTCACATTTGCGGAAGGTGGAGGCTCCAACGTCGGCTACAATGAGACAAAGGCTCATTGCAGGCCGCAATCGCGAGGGGCCGCATTTGCGGAGGTGGAGGCTTTACGCCGCCTCACAAGCGATTACAAACAGCAACAGTAGCGGGACTTTGAAAAAAACACTCAATGACTTACACAAAAAAATATGAGCCGCGAGACTTAGAAAAAAAAACATTACGAACTCGCAAAAATACGACCTTAACGGCCGAACCGCGCACAGCGGAAAACATTAAAAAAAGACTAAATACACACAAAAATAAAATAAGAAAAATATCCACAGCAAGGGGGGACACCCAGGATGTCTGGAAGTGAGGTCACACCTCAATTTAAGTACTATTTACTGAGTTTAAACAATTGATAATTTCCTAAGCGAGAGAAAAAATGGCAGCCGAAAAAAACAAAAACAAGGATACACGACCCCTAAAGACGCAAAACACCACCAAGCACATACGACTTTTACAAAAACCTGTATGACCTACAACATACACCATTAGCAAGGACGCTAAATCATCCACTCCCGCGTACCCCATACACATTCGCCGCCAGTTTACAACACTAACTAGTGCAAATCTACGTTGGATGCTGCAGGAACATCAAAACAGATTGTTAGCTCTTCAGCACAATGCTTGCTGCATATATTAATTACAAATAGGTAAAATATATTAATTTATGATATCATTAATTAATTAATTATCATGAAAACCTACATATACCCAAAAAAAAACACTATTGCAATAAACGCCAAAACCCTTCAGCGCATGCCTCACAAGGAGCGCTAACGGTGCTCATAGGACACAAACTACACTAGAGGACAGGCTCGCAATAAGCGCAAAAAGGAGATCAGCGCGGACCTTACAATGACAGCAAAAGCCCCTCTCATAACAAAAAATACAACAACCAAAAGGCTCGCAATGAGCGCCTTCGTCTTCTTCATTTTAAAGTATTTCATGTCACCCTGTCTTACACTTTGGTTTTTAAATTTGGAATTTCCCCTACAGTTTGGATTGCTGCCTGGAAAGACTTACTTATTTGTTTACCCATGTATGAATCAGTGCTCCCTGCTCTAACATCACGCTGGCTAACTACAAATTTGCCTCTGACACACCTATTATAATACTTTTCCATTAAACCCCTGCATAAACAAATTCATACTTCTGCTAAAGATAAGTGCAGTTGGAAATGTTGCCCACACACACTTTGCTCAACCACCAAAGCTGACTCGCATTTCTTTTCATCAGTACAGGTCCACGATAGCTTAAATCTTGGGCTTCTTCTCTTCTCTGTCTACATTGCTTTATCTCTTCTAAATCACAATAATGGAAAAATAATCAATTTATCCCATGGCAGGCTCCTCCTTAAGCAAGTCCTGAAGTTTTCCACAACCTTCCCTTATATATATATATATATATATATCACATATATAGTTGTGAGCGTACGAGTTGTTGCTAACGCTGCGGGCTCGCGTAGCGAGCCCACGGCCCTCGCGAAGCGAGGGCACTGTGCCTGGTTCTCAGTTGCTGGCATGGAGCGCCGAAGGCGCTCCTTGCCAGCAACTGAGGACCCTCGCAAAGCGAGGGCCTCAGTTGCTGGCTTGGAGCGCCGCCGGCGCTCCATGCCAGCACCTGAGGACCTCGCAAAGCGAGGTCTTCAGTTGCAGCAACTGCGACCCTTGCAAAAAAAAGTTTACGTCGCAACACATTACGACACTCGCAAACAACATACGACACACGTTCACACACATTACGACACTCGCAAATAACATACGACACACGTTCACACACATTACGGCCTCGCAACACTCGGACGCAACTCGCGAACATTACAAAATTACAAACACAATACATACACACAGCACATATATAAAAAGGTTACCTACACAAACACGAAGCACCCAGGACCTCAAAAATGCAACTTACAACTTAATTGCACTCAAAATAAAAGAGTTTAGACAATAAATAGTTTGTTAAGCGACACAAAAAATGGCCGACGAATAAAACGAAAACGAGGCTACACACGCAAACACCATACGAGACACGTTACCACACATTACGACTTCGCAAACATCGGACGCAACACGCCGACATACAAACATTTAAAACTTAAGAAAGACACACAACAAACACATAAAAAGCTTACCTACAGCAAGAGGAACCAGCCAACACCTCAAAAAAACAACTTACACCTACATTTAAATCAAAATAAAACACTTTAGACACTAATACCATCGCTAAGCGAGAGAAAAAATGGCCGACGAACAAAACGAAAACGAGGCTTCAGACGTAACTACACTACACTTACTCGCAATAATGAAACACATACTATGCGGAACGTATCACAATCATATTAAACACCATTTTGAACAGTAATACGCACAAAATGGCGGATGGAACGCAAATTGTAAGCTGGAACGCAAATAGCGCATGCGTATTGCGTTCTAACGGTCTCACTTTCCAGAACTTTCTACAAGTTTATAAATACTGCCTATTTCAAACAAAAAAATACATTTCTCCTCAGGTGATGAACAGAGTGACTTCTGAGATAAATGCTGCTTTTACTTGAGAAGACAATTCTTTACTAATTTACTACTTTACATTGTGCAAATTACAACTGAGAGGTAAGCTATAATATATTACATTTTATTATCAGGACAGGTCAAACAAATAAAAAAATTAACTAGGATTTATGTAGTCATCATGTATGGCACATTTATGTGTATAGGCTCCAAAAAAAATCCGGTTCATTTAACAAAACAACAAAAAAAAAAAATTCAATATTAAACAGAGGTTTATGTATACTGACATGTGACACGCACATATATGTCTATAATGTATAGTGACATATGACACGCACATATATGTCTATAATGTATAGTGACATCTCACACGCACATTTCTGTGTATTGCCCCTTCATAGTGACATGTGACACGCACGTATATGTGTATAATGTATAGTGACATGTGACACGCACATTTATGTGTATTGCCAATGCAACAAAATTAGCTTACAACAAAATCAGTAAACAACTACATTTAAATGACATTATATGTCATGTATACTGATATGTCACACGCACATATATGTATATCATCTATAGTTACATCTCACACACACACATTTATGTGTGTTGGAAAAAAAATATATAAGGTTAATTTAACCATTTAAATTTTACTCATGTATACTGATATGTCACACGTACACAAAATAATTACATTAAACTATGGAATGTGCTTCATGTATGTGACATATGTGTGTAGCCCCCAACAAAAAATAAGGTTAATTGAAAAAAAATACACAACTATATTTAAATTACATTCCTTTACTGCAATTCAATAGATCATATAAAGCTGAATCGTTTTATTTCTTTGAATATTCAAACAGACTCTGCATCAATAGCGTCTCTCAACAATTTGCACCGTGCACTGTGAAGCACAATCCCTTTTAAAGAACACCAACAAAGAAGAAGAGGTAAGATACAACAAGACATTACATGCTCAAAAGGCCATGCTTTGCTAGATGAAAAATTCTAAATATACAAATAACTATTTCACTTTCTTTTTCAAACAGACACTACAAGAAGACCGGCGCATTAAGATTGACAGGAGGGGACCGTCTGTCATTCCAAACTTCAATCAAGGTAAAGTATTAAGTATAAACAAGAAAGAACCATGAGCCTTATTCAATTGCGACTTCCTCAATTGAATAGGGCTCTATATAAGCACATAACATATTTTTTATACAGAACTTTTTAGTTACTGAATTTCTAACCACAATCAAGTTTTTCAAAAACTAAAAAATTGCCTCAATAAATATGTTATGTGATTATATAGAGCCCTCTTCAATTGCCAAAATTGCAATTCAATGAGGACCTATATATCTTTAATGGCCAAGGGCCTCACTCAAATGTGATTTGCCCATTTCAATAGGGCTCTATATAAGCACAGAGTATATTTTTTAAAGGAAATTTTTCGTTTGGGAACACTTTGCTTTTGGATACAAGTTCACTAAATACAAAATTACGTTACAAAATATGCTCTGTGCTGATATTGAGGTCTATTCCATTGGCCAAAACACAATTGAATGAGGAGCTCACAATATAACAAATGCAGTAACCAAAGGCCCTCATTCAATTGCTATTTTGGACAATTAAATATGGCTATAAATAAGCACTTTTAGGCCCATAAATAAGCACTTTTAGGCCCTTATTCTATTTTAACAAATATATGTGATGTGCTTATTTACAACCCTATTCAAATTTCTACATTGCAATTCAATTACGGCCTTAGAGTACTATTACATTGTAAAAAATGCAATTGAATGAGGGGCAAACTATGCAACATATGGTACACACAAAGGCCCTCATTAAATTGCAATTTGCCCAATTGAATAGGGCTCTAAATAACAACATAACAATTTCTTTAAAATAAGTTTTTAGTTACTAAAAAGATATCAAAAATAAAGTTTTTCAATGACTACAAACTTATATTAAAAAATATGCTATGTGCTTATTTAGGGCACGATTCAATTAGCCAAATCGCAATTGAATGAGACACAAACTGCTACACACAAAACAGAATTTCTTATTCAATGTTTAACAACCTATAAGACTTACAAAGAAGCAAAAATAAGAATAACAAAAGTGTTGTGCACCTAATAGCATTGTACAAAAAATCACACAAACTCATAGCAAACTATATTAACATTCTTCTTAAATGTTTAACAACCTATAACCAGTACAATCAAGAAGAAATAAGTTTTGCACAAGTGCTGCGCACCAAACAGGATTGTCAAAAACTAACACAAACACATAGCAAACTACATTAATTATATTATTTCATGTTTCACTAACTATAAGCATCCCAATAAAGGTTAAATAAGTATACCACAAGTGGTGTGCACAAAACAGGATTGTACAAAAAATAACATAAACACATCTTATTTAATATATCACAACCCACAAGCCTTACTAAGAACCTTCAATAAGAATAACAAAAGTTGTCGGATTGTACAGAAAGTAAAAAAAAACAAAGATAGAAAAAAATAACCATAACTCATACAATACAGTCAAATTAATACATTTTTAAATTATTTAAAAGACATTTCACTCAAACAACATTTTCTATTTTATATTACAACAGATACTGCGTGAAGACAATTGGACGAGGACTTTTTCCACAGGACCGGACCATCGGACGAGGACTTGGGCCAGACCAGCAGAAGAGGAATTTCAACACAGGACCAGACCAGCAGACGAGGAATTTCAACACAGGACCCGACCATCGGACGAGGACTTTCACCAACGGACCACAACATCGGACGAGGGCTATCGCCACAGGACCACACCATCGGACGAGGACTTCCAACAGAGGACCACACCATTGGAGAACGATTTGGAACCGAGGACCAACAAACATTCGGATTTAAATCACACTTCAACCAAGGTAAAGTATAATAAGTACTAAAGTATAAAACTAAATAAACTGCTTTCAGTTGCATATGTGTCAACAGAAAAATAAAATAATTAATTTACTATCTCCCTTATTTTCTTTAAATTGCTACTATGCAATACATAGCTCAATAACCACATCACTTTTTTTTTAAGCAAAGAAGTTTTGCAGTGGTAAATATCTATCCACAAACAACGTTTTTAATAAATAAAACCATTATTTGAAAAAAATATGTTACATGCTTATTTACAGCAGGATTCCATTGGCAAAATTCTTAGCCAGTGAGGACAGGAATTATAAATTTAACTAAATATAAATGATACATTAATGATTTGCCTTTTAGTTCACCAATTGTGCACAAGAATCTTTAACAGGAATTACAATTTTAAATATACACAATTACATTTACTTTGTTTTCCTTTACAGATTAATATGGCTGATAACGAGACCAAAGAAGAGAAGAAAAGACGTCAAACTAGAGAAAGACAAGAGAGATGGGCCGCCCAGCAGACACCGGAGGAGAAAGAAATTCGACGAGAAAAAGAACGCAAAAGACTTGCAAATAAAAGAATATCAGCTGCAAAAATGAAAGATACAACCAAAACAAATAAAAAGATAATAAAACATTTACAAACTGTTCCTAATACATCAGATGACATTTTACAAGATAACAGTCAAGACAGACCAAAAAAAGCAACTACAAAAACAAAGCATTTACAAACTCTTACTAAAAACTTACAGGACATTTCAACCAAACAAGTCCAACATATACCAAGAAAATCCACGAAAAAAACTAAACATTTAGAACCTGTTGTTGAAACATTTCATGACTTTTCATCTGATGAATATGAAAGACAACATCCAATATGCTTTTCAAATTGTCCTTTACTCAAGTCTTTAGCAGTAGAGGTTCATAGTTGTGGGGACATGACTACTCAATGTCAATTTTGTGAGGCTTATTATTTTAAACAGGAGAGACCCCGAGATGGACAATTTATTAGTTGTTGTCAAAAAGGAAAGTTCAAACTTCCAGAAAGGAAACAATTTCCAACCTATTTACAAAATATTATGACTGAACCTACTTTTCCAAATTACAAACATTTTAAGACAAACATAAGATCCTACAATAGTGCCATATCATTTGCATCTATGGGGGCAACATTGGCTGCTAATGTACCAGGACATGGTCCTTACTGTTTTAAAGTCCAAGGACAAATTTATCATCGGACTTCACATTTACATCCAGAGGAAGGAGAGCAAAGAAAATTCGCTCAACTATATGTCCTAGATACAATGGAAGCTATTGAACAACGTATGCAGATGGAAGAAAATAAAAAATGCTTACACAGTGTTTTTATAGAGCTAAATAACATTATGGACAACAATCCCTACAGTAAAGCTTACAAAAAATTGGCAGAAGTAGAAAATGAACAACTACTTCATGCACAAAGACATCAATTACCCATGCCAAAGGTTAATATGGTGCTTAAAAGAGACAGACATACTGATAAACGTCGTTATAACTTGCCAACATCAAATGAGGTTGCAATGGTCTTTCAGAATGATGAAGGAGAACCACCATTTCAAAAAGACATTAGAGTATATCCAAGAAATGAGGACCAACCATTTATTAATATTAATATCTTAAGTCCAAATTTAGATCCAATGACATATCCCATCTTTTTCCCACACGGAGAAGCAGGTTGGCAACCAAAATTAACCCTTCCCAGTTACCCAAATGCTAAAGCCAGAATCCGAAATAATGTTTCTATGCTTGAATTTAAAGTTGCTCAAATTGCCATTAGAGATGAATTTAATCCAATTTTATGTGGTGGGAAACTAACACAACAATGGATTATTGATTCATATTTGCAAGTTGAGGCAAATAATTTAAACTTTATAAAATATCAACAAGATAAACTACGTGTAGAACAATATTGTGGACTCATGGACTATGTTGCTGACGTGGCTACAAGCAGAGACATGACAGCTGGCAAAGCCATCATTTTACCATCTTCCTTTCAAGGATCTCCTCGAAATATGAGAGAAAGATACAATGATGCTATGGCTATTGTGACAAAATTTGGAAAACCAGATTTATTTGTGACATTTACATGTAATCCACAATGGCCAGAAATTAATCAAAATCTACTTCTTGGACAAAGTGCTTCAGATCGACCAGATTTAGTAGCCAGAGTTTTTAAGATAAAATTAAATGAATTAATACGTGACTTCACTATAAATCAGTTATTTGGCAAATGTCTTGCTTATGTATATACCATTGAATTTCAAAAAAGAGGCCTTCCACATGCACATCTTCTCATAATACTTCAAGAGAAAGATAAATTAGATACTTCGGACAAAGTGGATGCAGTCATAGTTGCTGAACTACCAGATCCAGAACTATATGGTAGACTATATGAGATTGTTACTCATCGCATGATTCATGGACCCTGTGGAGACCTTAATCCACAATCACCATGTATGGAAAATAATCAATGTTCAAAAGATTTTCCAAAAGATTATAGAGACAAAACATATGCAAATTGTGATGGATATCCACTTTATAAAAGAAGAGAAGGAGATAGTGCCATTATTCGTGGAAAAAAAGTGGACAATAGATATGTAGTACCCTACAATCCACATTTACTCATGAAGTACAACGCCCACATCAACGTAGAAGCCTGCACTTCCATCAAATCCATTAAATATGTCTACAAATATATTTACAAAGGTTACGATGCAGCTACTGTAGTCGTCAAAAGTGCAGACAACCCTGAAAGTAGTGAGTTAGTACATGATGAACTTGCATCTCATGTAGATGCTCGCTATGTTAGTGCGCCAGAAGCTATGTGGCGGCTTTTAAAATTTGAAATGCATGATAGATCACATGCAGTATATAGGTTAGCAGTACATTTGCCACAACGACATTTAGTCTATTTCCATGCTGGAAATGAAATGAATGCATTGACCCAAAGTGAAGATCGTCACACTACACTAACTGCATGGTTTGCATTAAATTCCACTGATGCTCAAGCAACACAATACTTATATATTGAAATTCCATATCACTATGTTTTTGTTAATGGATTATGGAGAGCAAGAAAAACCAGAGGCAATAAAATTATTCCACGAATTTACACAGTCAGTCCAAGAGATGTTGAACGATTTTGCTTACGGATATTACTTTTAAATGTTCCAGGAGCACAAAGTTTTGAACAATTAAGAACTGTTAATGACATTGTATATGAATCCTTCCATTTAGCTGCAAGAAATAGAAACTTACTCGCTGATGATACAGAGTGGGAAAGATGTTTAGAAGAAGCAGCACAATGTCAAATGCCACGACAGATGAGAGAACAATTTGCTTTTATTTGTATCTTCTCAAATGCTCCAAATGCATTAGCTTTGTGGGAGACTTTTAAAAGTAATATGGCTGAAGACTTTATGCGACGATACAATGAACCCATTGCACACTTAAAAGCCTTAATGGAAATTCAAGAAGTCTTTTTAACTCATGGATTAAGTTGTGCAAGTTTTAATTTGCCTGATCCAGGTCTAATAGATGACATTAACTTTGAAGACTATGACATTCAACTACAAGCAGAAAGAACAGAAGAAAGACTTGCAACTTTAAATACACTACAATTGCAAGCATTTCATGCCATTAAAAATGCTATAGATGATGACATGGTGACAGAGCGTTATTTCTATCTTGATGGACCTGGCGGATCAGGGAAAACATATTTGTACAATTTATTAATGAGTTCAGTACGAGCACAAGGACAAATAGCAATGGCGTTTGCCACTACTGGAATTGCTGCACTTTTATTAGAAGGTGGAAGAACTGTTCATAGTGGATTTAAACTGCCAGTGCCTATTTTGGAAAATTCAGTGTCAGATATTCGCATGACATCCTTACAAGCAAAGAAATTGAAGAAATGTAAATTAATTATAATAGATGAGGCCACAATGATGTCATGCTATGCCCTCCAATGTATTGACCGTTTGCTTCGTGAAGTCATGGATAATATTTTTCCATTTGGTGGAAAGGTAATTTTGTTGGGTGGCGATTTTAGACAAACATTACCTGTCGTTGTACATGGAAATCGAACAGACATTATTGAAACATGTATAAAGTCAAGTACAGTATGGAAACATTTTACCCATCTTCAACTGCAACAAAATATGAGATCAGAAGGCCAAACTGATTTCAATGATTGGCTTATTAAAATTGGAGAAGGCAGAACAGAAAAAATACTACATTTACCTGACGACACTGTAGAGATCCCACCTCATATGATTTGTCAACAAGATATTATATCGGCTATATTTGAAGGGAGCATAAATAACGAAGAATATTCTGAGCTTGCCAACCAAGTTATACTGACGTGTAAAAATAAAGATGCATTAATACTCAATAATGAAATCTTAAAAAAAATTAATGCACCACAAAGAAATTATCACAGTGCTGATTCTGTACTTGCTGATGACAATGAAAGTCAGGCTAACTTTTCCACTGAATTCATTAACTCTTTAACTCCTTCTGGAATGCCACCACATATTTTGCAGCTAAAGAAAGGTGCAATTATCATGTTACTGCGAAATATGAACCCCAAAAAAGGCCTATGCAATGGCACAAGATTAATTGTTCAACAATTAAAGGACCATTTTATAGATGCTGAAATTTTAACTGGGACCCATAAAGGAGAGAGAGTTTTCATACCAAGAATAGATTTAGCACCAAGTGAAAGTAGTCTCCCTTTTATACTTCAAAGAAGACAATTTCCCATTATTATGGCATTTGCCATGACCATTAATAAATCACAAGGTCAAACTTTCAAATCTGTGGGGATTTACTTGGAAGAACCAGTTTTTGCACATGGTCAATTGTACGTTGCGTTGTCACGCTGCAAAAATCCACAGGCTATTAAAGTTTACATTGAAAACAATGAAAGTCAAGGTGATTTATTACAAGATGGACGTATTTTTACTAAAAACATTGTCTACTATGAAGTACTATAACTTTGCAGGATACAAACTAAAGCCATGCAAACATTTTGGAAAAACATTCAAAAATACAAAACAATTGGTTGTTTAATTTAGTCATAATTAATGGAAGTCATGTTTATGGATAATTCGCCTCACAAAATACTTGCCTTGCATTTCTAGCAAAAATTATGTTAAAATGTTAAGTCACTATGTTAATGTTTCTAATGTTACAAGTTTAAAAACAATATTTTCAAGTTATTTCATTCAACATATTACAAAGTTCATGTTAACAACTCAAGCACCTTTTAAGTCACAATGTAAATATTCTATGTTATCTTAAGGTGACTACCTACATTAATGTTTATCGCCAGTTTATCTGCTCTAAATGAATTACTTTAATTACGTACGGTTTAAGGAGAGTTTTTACTGTATGCCTTCCTCTACATTCAATGTATATTAAACTTAACAATTATTCTGATATAAATTGCATGTTAATACTGATTAATTTAAAGTTAAACTGTTTTTACATTCGAATGTTAATACTTTTAATTCAAAATTATGTTACAAAATGTATTTACTATGTTCCTGTTTATAATGTTCAAAATTAGACAAATGTTTTAAAAAAATTACAAAGTTACATAAAAAATAAAGTTCAATTTTCAAAATATATACTTTCAAGGTTATTGCTTACATATATTTTAAACTTCATGTTAAAATTCGGCACGTTTAAAAAAGTCTTTTTACTTTTTACTTTGCTCTGGATTCTATGTATATTAAAGTAAACAATTCTTCAGATACAAATTTCATTTTAAAAAACCATTACATTAACGTTTTACAAAAATACATGTTCATATCACAATACTTACAAGAGTCAAAAATATATTTAAATAACTAAACTACTTCACAAACATATACATCACATTGCCGTCATTTTTTGACGGGCAAGTCGCTAGTATATATATATATACAGGTATTGCTTTGATACAGAATGAGGTATGGCAAAAACATGATATGCTAATAGTTGATTGGTAACCGATCTTTGTAATGCCTTAGTGGCACAAACTGAAAGGTTGGATATTACAAAAAGAGGGTTAAAACAAATAGGATTCTGGATGTTGACTATCAAGGGAGTAATATGGGAGGAAGTTTAAATACCTCTAACAACTACAAGCTAATAGCCTTAAATATTACAGTCAGTACTAAGGAATTGTTTAGATAGTGAATGAGATGTAGTGTGGGACAAATATAACATGCACACTTCTACAGAGGAGTAATTTTTCATGAGGTGCGATCATTGAATTGATGATATCAAACTGAATGAATACCAAGTTGCACAACTCCTGGGGATTTCCAACTTAATGCTTCCTACCTAAGTCTCCATAAAACTACCCATGTTTCCTTTCTGAGCTTGTGTAATTATTTACAGTACCTATGACTCATTTCTGACCTTGGTTCTGTTATATCTGGTTAATAGGTATTAAAGTACTCACCTTCCATAAACAGAAGAAGATGTAAGATTATCTTCATCACTTAGAATTTTCTCTTTAAATGACGCTAGTTGGCATATCTGACTTTTTCTTTTCTTTCTTACTCTGAAATTATTTTTTTACAGGTCTTGACATATTAAAATAACATGGCCAGCATTGCAATAATAGTTTTCACACCTACATTAAGATCTTGTGGATAAATGTTTGGATATGATAAAGAATATAACCTTCCATTGAGGTAATAGATGATGCTTGCTGTGCCTCTTTTTGACACTCTTTGACACAATATGGGACTCAAATATAAACCATTACATTTATAGTTGTGAGCATACGAGCCGTGGCCCTCGCGTAGCGAGGGCTGCGGGCGAGGGCATCGGTTGCTGGCAATGAGCGCCGAAGCGAGGGTCGCAGTTGCTGGCATGAAGCGCCAAAGGCACTCCTTGCCAGCAACTGCGACCCTCGCAAACTTTACGTCGCAACGCAAACAACACGACACACCAACTACGACCCTCGCAAAATTTACCTCGCAACACAAACAACATACGAGACACGTTACCACATATTACGACCTCGCAACAATCAGACGCAACTCGCGAACATTACAAAATTCAAAACACAATCAATACACACACCACATACATAAAAAGCAACCTACAGCAAGAGGAAGCATCCAGGACCTCAAAAAAACAACTTACAGCTTCATTTAACAAAAATTAAAAGAGTTTGAACACTAAAAAATTCGATAAGCGAGAGAAAAAATGGCCACCGAACAAAACGAAAACGAGGCTACAACCGCAAACAACATACGAGACACGTTAGCACACATTACGACCTCGCAAAAATCGGCCGCAACACGCGAACATGAAAAAATTAAAAACACAATAAATACACACAACACAGACATAAAAAGCTTACCTACAGCAAGAGGGAGCATCCAGGAACTCAAAAAAGCAACTTACACCTTCATTTCACTCAAAATAAAAGAGTTTAGACACTAAAAAATTCTCTAAGCGACAGAAAAAATGGCCGGCGAACAAAACGGAAACGAGGCTACAGCAGTCTAAACACGCAAAACACCACAAGAAACTCGCAAAACACCACAAGAAACTCGCAAAACATCACGAAGCACCTACGGATATTCCGCTAAGACGCATAGCACACATTACCCGCCATTTTACGCTAATGCGGAAGTACACGACTACGCTAACTGTTTGGTCTCGCGCACGCACAGTATTACACTGCACACATTCAGCACGCTTACACAGCAGCACCACACCACTAATGCTGCAGCAACATCAAAACAGATTGCAGCTCTTCAACACAATGTTTCAAAATAGGTAAAGTATATTAATTTATTAATGTATTATATATTTCATTATTACACACCAAACAGCATTAGCTACCTTACAATTTCATTGCCGTCATTTTTTGACGGGCAATTCGCTAGTTTATTATAATAACAGAAATGGTGATCATAGCTTCGAGGCTGGACTGTCCAGTACATACGACATATACAGTTGTGCTCAAAAGTTTCCATACCCTCGGCGAATTGGTAATATGTGTACCATTTTTAAAGAAAACATGAGTGAGCAGGCAAAACACATTTCTTTTATTTCTTATTGGAGTCATATTCAACTGTAGGTTATAACAGAATGGCACAATCATAAAACAAAACATGGCAACAAAAAAAAAAATGAACCTGATCAAGAGTTTGCATACCCTTAGTTTTAAATACTGAGTATTGCCCCCTTTAGCATCAATGACAGCGTGCAGTCTTTTGTAATAGTTGTCTATGTGTGCCCTAATTCTTGCAGGTGGGAAAGCTGCCCATTCGTCTTGGCAAAATGCCTCCAGGTCATGCAAAGTCTTTGGTCTTCTTGTATGAACAGCACGTTTGAGACCTCCCCAGAGTGCCACGATGATATTAAGGTCAGGAGACTGCGATGACCACTCCACAACTTTCACCTTTTTCTGCTGTAACCACTGGAGCGTCAACTTGGCCTTGTGCTTAGGATCATTGTCATGCTAGGAAAGTCCAAGAGCGTCCCATGAGCAGCTTTCATGCAGAAGAATGCAAATTGTCTGCCAGTATTTTCTGATAACATGCTGCATTCATCTTGCCATCAATTTTCACAAGACTCCCTGTGCCTTTAGAGCTCACCCCCCACCCCTTTCAAACATCAGTGAGGCACACCCATGCTTCACAGTGGGGATGGTTTCTTTTCACTATCGACCTTGTTGACCCCTCTCCAAAGATAGCACTTATGGTTGTGACCATAAACCAAATCAAACCAGATCAAAGTAAAAGATAGGCTTAGCTTCCACTGAAGCTGTGCCTTAACCAATGAACAGTTTCCTCATGCAGCTAAACCTGGTTAGATCAAAACAGTCAAATAATTTGTAAAAACAATGGCCTATATAGTATTCAGATTTTTAGGTATCCACTCTGCTTTTATCAGCTGCAGGCTGCTGCCTCACTGTGTGTGTCTTTCTCTAGTTCAGACATAACTACAAGCAATCAGTCCATTAGCAGCCACTATACTCCAGGAACAGTCTTAAATCATTGCTGCCCAGGTACAGTGAGTGACTCATAAAAGTCCAATAAAAGGTTAATGGACATGGCTAATAAGTTTAAAGAAAGAGGATATGATCATGATGCCTTAAAGGCTGAATGCATCATAAGCATATGATAGCTTGTTACCTGCTGGAGCCTTGCCTTTTTTTCCTATTTTCGTCATGAGAGCTGTCATGTTGCATAGCTGTTACCTGTTTTGCCTTGATCACAACGTATGTATAGCGCAACAGAATATGTTGGCGCATTACAAATAAATAACAATAATTATAATAATGCCATTCTGACAGTGGAGGATAAAGTTAGAGTTAAAACCATTTATACAAAATATTATGTTTGCCTAATCGATCTCTATAAGCACTCCCTTATCAAGAAATTGAGTAACTGTACACTTAAAACATAACTTATATTGTTAACCAATTGAAATATGGTACTGTGTATTCTATATTATCATCTGAAAGTAAACTAAACCATACAGTTGTGAAAGCTGAGAAATATATTTCAAAGCTCTCTAAAACAGTAGTTCTCAATAGCCAATGCTGGTCCCTGATACCTTATATGCTGATCCTCAGAAGCAAGAGGGGTGAGGAAAAGCTAACATTTTAAAACAAACCATTACCATTAGGTGCAGTTATAAATAGACTATAAGTGCAAAATTAAATGAAAAGTTAGTGTGACGCATGTAGTATCACCCTGTTAAATATGTTCTGGGCCTCCGAGTAAGTCCCGATCGCCACTGGAAGGTAATTAGGTCATCCTCAGATCAAATGGTTCAGAACCACTGCATTAAAATACATAATTCATATGGAACAATATTGTGAGTGGAACTCTAACTATGCAGACCATAATATCAATCCTTTCCTGTTGTGTTTAAACAAAGAGATGCCTGCATTCTGCTAAATCAGACCTGTTGACGAATATACTTGAGGACTGAGTGCAAGCCACATGTTCATAATATCACTGTGTCAGTACCCTGTAAATGTGTCTGGGGCCATCCTTCAGGATTAACATTGGACGTTCATGCATGCAAGTATAATATATATCGATGAAGGTCATGCTTCCAAATTTCTAGAAAATAGTCTGTTATAAATTTATACATTTATAACTCTTATGTACGGTATAATTAGACATAATATAAATATTCTTTCTTAAATTCTGTCCCTGTCTTCTTAACGTTCACATTATTGACAAGGTTTTTTTTTAATAATCTCTAAGTGGTAATGTGATTTCTTATAGCCAATCTTTGTGTGACTGTAGTAGATATGGACAATAGAGGCCCCACTAGATTGTTATACCCATTCTGGATCGCTACCTTCTCATGGTGAAGGGACTTGTGTACCTCAGTGAAGCTGTGAGTTATACCATGTAGGGTCACCCAATATGGGCAGGTCATAGCAGAGAAGTCGGACAAATAGCAGTCCACTATGGAAGGAACCGGCAACACACTCCAGTATCTTGCCAAGAATACTGCATGGACAAGCACAGCGCAGACTCAAAATGTGCCTGGAGTGGTGCGGTTTATAGCTTCCCAAAGATTTGGACTTGACTGAATGACTTATCTTAAACTGTCTAGTCGTCGCGTTTTATTATAGATATTGTGGTGAAGCTATTGAATGCCATTGCAGGTGGCTGCCAAATTGTTTCCAAACACACCTGATACAACTGCTTTATACTGTCTAAATGCAAATGTATATTTTTATTTCATTCTAATTCAATTCAAGACACTTGAAAACACATAAAATTATATCTAATGCGATAAAACGTTTAGATAAATAAATACATTATAATAATAATAAAAATAAGTTACTATTGCCCTCATTGAAAAAGAAATATTTTATATTTATTGTATTATAATATCAAAGAACATGAAACCTGTTATATACACAATAACAGCGCTGTTTTACATGACAAATGCTATCAACATCCTATCTAGAGGCTGGGAGTTTCCCTTAACATATATGGCTGTCAGTCATGGGACGTCATAATAACGAGTCAATGTGCGCATGCGCTTTGTCCGTAAACTGCTCCTTGTCATGGGATTGCTGCCAGAAACAAAAATGGCTGACGGTTGAGATTGGTGAACTCGAGCTGCCATTGAATCCGGAAGTGACATAACGTGTAAACCCTGTCCAGCTGGATGTGTATGTGCTAGATGTCAGTCCGCTTCCGGTCGGCGGTCAGGATGGAGGCTGTGCTCAATGATTTGGTGGCAGTGGAGGATCTGATGGTGAGAGGCATTGATAGATTAGTATGAAAGCGCTGTCACACCTCGACCTACCCTGTGGTGGAAGAGGATCTCCATGATAGAGGTGTCCCTGACATCACAATCCTCATGTTATAAGAGGGATGTGAAACTCTCCAGGAGATTGCATGTACTTTGAGGTCAGGCTGTGGATTAGGTTAGGGTCATGCCTGTGAGATGATGATGATGATAAAGCATATTCTAGCCTTTCTTACTCTCTAACTGATAACTTGTGCCATGACAGGTCTAAACAGTAGGTTTTTAGGGCCATGTAAATTAGTTTACTCAAATTCATTATAAACAATATATAAATGACTGTAAGATCCAATACTAATTCAGGGTATATATTAATATATATATTATTATTTTTTTTTTTTTTCATAGTTACATAGTAATTAAGGTTGAAAAAAGACTTTCAGTCCATCAAATTCAACATTTTAAGATTTCCTCTGATCTGCAATATGCAGATTAGGTATTAATTAGTTGTTAATTAATTGTCAATTAACTATTAATCAACTATTTTTTATTTATATTTTAATTATATGCGCAAAGCTATAATTATACAAAATGTAAAACCATTACAATACAAACTAGGGCCCTCATTCAATTGCAATTCGGCCAATTGAATAGGGCTCTAAATAAGCACATAGCATATTTTTTTTTAGATAAGTTTTTACTTCGTGAACCTTGCTTTTGGATAGATGCTTACTAACTAAAAACTTCTTTAAAAAAAATATGTTATGTGCTTATTTAGAGCCCTATTCAATTGGCCAAATTGCAATTGAATGAGGGCCTAAGGATTTATCACAATGTTGGCTGATAGTTGCTGGCTGACCTCATATTCACTCCAATTTACAGGAGTGCTAATAAGTGTAGACGCTTATTTTCTATAATTTTATTTTAAATATTACATATTTTGGTGTTAATTTAAATTTTAAATATTTTATTTATTTGTATTTCTGTGTTTTAAGATGAATATGCTGTTATCGTTTATTTATTTAATTTTAAATCACATTTTTATTAAACCACTGAAAGGAAATCAGGCTGTCCTCGGATCAGAACCACTGCATTAAAATACAAAATCCATATGTGTTTTGGATAATATTGTGAGTGGATCTCTAGCTGTGCAGACAATAATGAGGCACCACACAATATTGGTGGTCATATGGACCATGTAATATAATAACAGGGTACTGACATTTCCTATTGATATTCATCTTAATTGGTTTATTTGCTGCTACATCATTTATTTGAAACAGGAGCTGTGCTAATAGACACATTCTGGGCCCAGGGAAGTACTTCCAAGTTAAACAGTCACTGTATACCAAAAATGTTTATCATCTGTAGTTGTTTTTTATGAGAAATTATTGATTTATAGTGTAATATACAGAGATTTTTTTGTATGTCAGGACTGCATCATACTGTGCTTTTATTCCCATTGGGTTTAATGGGAATCAGATAAAAAACACAATAGGGTCTTCATAAGCCTTTGTTTACCCTTCTGCTTTACTCACTGGTAATGATTGCTACCTTGCCATGGTGAAGGGGCTTGTGTTCTTTAGTGAAGCTGTGAGCTATACCATATAGGGTCATACAAGATGGGTAGGTCATAGCAGAGAGGTCACACAAATGCGATCCGCTGGAGAAGGAACTGGATGAGCACAACCCGACACAAGATGTGCCTGGCGTGATGCTGTCCATAAGGTCACGGAGGGTCGAAAATGACTTGCCAACAAAAATTAGCATTAAATCAACAAACATGCAGATAAAAAACAATGTGCATTTGTTTTTTGATTTAGTGTTAATTTTCTTGAGTTAACATAGTTTTCTTTGGAGGGAAAACATGTAATGTAAACAACAAATGTATGACAGAGTTGTGAACTACAATGTCCTTTTAATACGAATTACTGATAATACGAAAGTATAGCTACAAGGGAAACACTTTGAAAATGTACTTGTAAAATGTGTAGGTAGTCAGCTAGGAGGGGCCTCCTCCACCCTTGGTGCTTATGAGCCCTATTTGTATTATGAACAAAAAGATGATACTCCCTTATGATGTAGTGAAATGAGTTTTAGCTCACTTGTACCATTACATAAAATTGAATTACTACCACACTGTTTAAAAAATTTTTTTTAATCTTTAACCAGAAAAAAAGTCATATATCCAGTTTCTTATGAAAAAAAAAAATGTTGATGCCTCTGCTTGGAGAGATCCATAATACATTAGGGGAAATTGTGTGTGTTTATATTTCTGGAGAGATTGTTGCAGTGAATGATGCTTCCTTTCCAGTGAAAGGGAATGGGTAGTGTGTCTGTTTTTAGTCTTATCCAATTATCAATACAATGACTGTCTGTTCCCCCACTCCCCACCACTCCCTTCACTGATACTCAAAACACACACCTCATGATTCAGCTCTGTGGAAGTAATGTATTAAACACAAAATTGAATCGTGTACTCAATATCAGAATCTTTAAAAAAACTGATTTTCCCAAAAAATGATTTATGCCCATGGCTTCTAATATAATATTGTTTAGTACATATTTGCTAAACAATTTCCCCCCCTGAACTGCAGTTGTCTTCTAGCAAATCAATTTGTTTCCATCTATAACTTATGTACAACTCCTGTCCATGAGGGCCAGTATCACACTAGATGAATATTTAGTGTCAGTATCACACTGATAAAAATGATAAGATCCGATGGGTGGTACCCATGGGCTCTGTTCTCTGGTGCAAAAGGTTGTGACCCACTGGTCTAGGCCATCTGAATTGTTGCTGAAAAAAGATATTTGCCAAAATTATTTTAAACCTGTTTTAAAGGGCCACAATAATTTGAGACATTCATGGAGCATGTAACAAATTAACAAAACTGGCAGCAATGTAAGTAAGCCATGAACATAAATCTTATTTTTAGCAGGCTTGAATCTGTGGCCTGCCATTTTAGACCTTTAGAGTTCTCATTGCTGACTGGATCCAGGACGAACTGGTGATGATAATATTTTAAAATCAACACCAGTATTTTTCAAGTGATGAAGGCACTCAGTGTACGTCCAAACAAGATAAAAACAATGTTCTATTTATTCATATCCGTGCATGGTGTTCGACATTATGGTACTCTAAACTAAATGACCTTTCTCAAAACCTCAAGAGAAACGTTGAACACTATGCACTATCACATGTAATAGTTGTCAAACTGCGAGACGTCACACTTTGCGTGGTGCGTACGATTTAGGCGATGTGATCGCCGCGAGCCTTGTGTAGCGAGGCAAGCTGTTAAGGCAATTAAACACGCAGGACTTAGCCACAAAAAACGTATTAAACACGCAATCACATAAGCCTTCAAGCACTTGAAGCCTTCAAGCACGCGGGACTTAGAAAAAAAAATTACGAGATGCGGGACTTAAAAAAAGAAAATACGAGATAGCAACAATAGGAGGTTAACGGCCGAACCGCGAACATCCAATAAACACAAAGAAAATACAAATAAATACAACAAAAATATCACCCACCGCACGGGGGGAACAGGCAGGACGTCTGGGAGTGAAGTGCAACGTGAATTTAAGCCGATTTCGACAGCTTTCACCACACGAAAATTGCCTAAGCAAGAAAAAAAAATGGGCACCCGAAAAAAACGAAAACAAGGCTACACGACCCCGAACGGCGCAAAACACTGCCAAACGCATATCGTTTTACCAGACGCGGGACTTATAAAAATAAAATACAACAGAGCAAAAATACAAGGTTAACGGCAGAACCGCGAACAACAAAAAACCCCCAATAAAAACACACAAAAAATACAAAGAAATACAACGAAAACATCACCCACAGCACGGGGGAACAGCCAGGACGTTTGGGAGTGAGGTGCAACGCGAAAGTCGCCTAAGCAATAAAAAAAATTGGCCGCTGAAAAATTATTAAAACGAGGCTACACGACCCCGGACCACGCAAAACACAACCAAAAACTTAGCACTTTCACACAGCAACAAACGAAATACAAAATACGGAAAATACATGGGAGACGCCTAACACATTAATAACATTACCAATCTACAATGGCGATTTTACACAACTACACCAACGGATTTACCTCACGCACACAAACCATTTAGTATGCACAGTTGGGACATTCATAACGCTTTATTATCAGAGCACCAACACTCACTGTACATTGTATGGTGCCGGAAAATATAAACAGATTGTTGGCTCTTCAGACTATTGATTGCTGAATATATTAATTACAAATAGGTAAAGTATATTAATTTATTCAATAAATAATTAATTCATTATTGATTTAAGTAAATATAGATGAATATATATCTCTTTATAAGGAGGGCCGAAAATGCTCTTAAGGAGCAAAAGTAGACAAGACAAGAGGCTCGCCATGAGCGCCAAAGGCGCTTAGCGCGAGGCTTGCAATGAGCACCGAAGGCCTTCCTAGTACAAAAAAGTTTACATTGTGTGTCAAACCGCATTCCCATGGCTTCAAATGTTATTGCCCCGTCATTTTTGACGGGCAAGTCGCTAGTTATAAATAATTTTCACCATGTCGGGGTGTCTATCCAGGACCTTCTTGAACCATGCATATGCCCTGGCGCACCTCATATCAAGACACTATATGTGAGTGTGGAGTGCAATCTGTCAATGTTTATTATATCGATTTCCAGTTCAATCACGCATAGATTAGGCAGACCACCACTGATCAGGCATTTTTTATCTCTATTTTTGTTATTCTCCCACCCCCCCCTCTCTTTTCTGATGGGGCTGCTATGTTTGGCCTGCTCCCAACCCTCATTTCATTGGTGAGAAATTATTTTGTTTCTTATTTTTGGCAAGTTTCTGTCTTGCCCATTGTTCTCTATGAGAAAAGTATTTGCAGTGTTCTGTTTCGTGCTTCAGAGCTTGTGTCTTTATGTTCTTTCTTTTCCAGGCTTTTATTTTACAGTTATCCTAGCTGGATTCGGATAACTGCAGTGCATGAAATTGCTCAGGTTCCTTGAGCCGTTTAAGGCTGGTCTTCAGGTTGACACTTACTTTAGACTCTAGACTATTGGATATGTATCAGATGACCCAGTTGAAGGCTGCTATATACAGCTCATACACTGTATATGTATATATTTTTTACAATGTGTATTCAATACAATGTGTGTGTATCGGTTCAGCCATCATGCCACTATTCCTGATAAGCAATCTTCAATAGGCGGAAATGGACATAGGTAATGAGGATTATATCTCTGAGGAGATTTGCACACATTTTCCTTTCCATTTCATTGACGCATTGATCTATGCTGTCAAGTTACTCCTCCATCTATTAGATGCAATATTGCATCCTCTCCTTTTGAATTGTGTTATGCATCCATAGAGATGGTTAACTAACTTCCTATGGGTTAGGCGCAAAAGGAGATTATGCTGGAAAGTATCTAGACTTTCTCCTCCTAGTTCCCCCTCAGAAACTGTTCTCCATCGCTTTCATCCAGCCTGTGTTTTTTTGTTCAAAAACCTCAGGAGGTTGCAGGCCAATAATAGATTCAACAATAAATCTAGAGGAAGTTTATCATCATGATTTTGTCCTTCCCAGTCGATGAAGTGTATTTTTCTTGGTAATTATCTACAGTTTTCTTGTATTTCCTTTGGTCTAACATCAGCCTTTGAGTCTTCCAAAGGGCTTAAGTAAACCTATTGGCAGAGATTGAAAAGAGGGGATTATGAATTATCTTGTGATGCGACCTTTGCGCGTCTGTCAAAAGTGCGCCGTCAGAAGCGCGGTGACAAATGCGAGTCGTACTGAAGGTAAGGTGGGGTTAGGGTTAGGCTTAGGGGTGTTATCCTTAGGGGTGTTATCCTTAGGGGTCTAAGGGTTAAGCTAAGGGTAAGACTTAGCGGTCTAAGGGTTAGACTTAGGGGTCTTAAGTTTAGAAGTGTTCATGGCGTTAGGGTATACACACATTCAAACCTTGCGCTCTTTTAACAGCGCACATTTGTCACTGATTTTTTTAACAGTGTGCTGATGTTGGCGCACTGATGTCTGCACAATGTTGTTGGCGTGCAATTCTCTGTGCAAATGTCGGGTGCCGAATTATCTCTACTTTAACAATCTTGTCCTCCTGCATCAGCAAGCAAGCATTTGCTATTCATTTTGATATTCACTAGATCTATCAATGGGGTTGCTGTCCATCCTGGCTAGCAAGACTGCACGTGAGTTTTATAGGCCCTGTCATCTTAGATGGCATTTTAGGATTCCTCATAGAATCTTTTAATCCTTTAAACATCCAACACAGATGTATGCTTTAAGGGCTCTGTATAAAATACCTTGTCAAGTGGTAAAAGAGCAAGAACCTAGAAGTGAACTTTGCCTTCGGACAAAAAGATGTTTCAACAAATGCACGTGGTGCTAGCTGGGTTGCAATGTTACAGAAGGAGCTCTCATTCAACTATCAGAATTTAAGAGCTGTAAATCATGCAATTTTTGTTTTCCATTATGAGGATCCTAGTTATGGTTACAGGTGGACAATAAAGCTGCTGCCTCATTTTACAATAAGCAGACACAAAAAAGAACATACATTTTTCCTATTTTTCTTGGGCAGAACGAATCCCAGAAGGCCAATTGGCTGTCTAGACAATCTAAATTACGAGGTGTATCTATTAAGCAAAAGGACCTTACATGAGAATGCATGGCTACTGAATCAAGATATCTTGGCAGAGGTTTTCACAAATTTAGGGCAAATTAAACCTCAATCTTATGGCCTCTCCTTGGAACATCCAGGTTCATTAGGTTTTGTTTACATTTTTTTTGTGCTTGGATTCAAGATATCACAAGGATCCTTTATAACAAGGCAGAAGGCCAGAAAACTTTCTTTCCTCTGCTATAACCTCCATATAGATCTCAATCTATTAGTCTTCCATTGAGACAACCTATTAGTCTTCAATAGAGGCAACCATTGAGACCTAAATGGCATTGTTTGAGTAATGCTTGCTTGGGCATCTGGAAATAGATACACTCCTGAGAGCCAGACGCCTTCTACCTATTGTGGAATACAGACAAAATTATATGAGGTATTTGCTCCTTCCATGTTGCTGTTTTTTTCAAGTTGTAGTCAGTATCGGTTGTAATCCTCTAAGGGTCCAGGATTTAGCAGTTCCAGCCTCCTTATAGTCCGTTATTAACTGCCTCAGACTTCCTAGAAGACCTTTAGTGTCTCTATTGCTCTTGGGGACTATTTTTTCTACCTGCAGACTCTACTTGAACTTTTGTTTTAATTTTCTTTTCTTTTTTGTCAAGTTTCGCATTCATCTCATACCAAGATGTTGCAATTGTGAATTGTGAACCTGCAAAAAGACAATTGAATAGCAAAAATATCTTGCAACCTCACTTACAGGCTTCTGGATCTCCCGAAACCTCAATTGAATGTGGTTTCAGGTCTCTTAAAATGTATGAAGGGCTTCCTTTTGAGGCTCCTAGAAAACAGATTGTGTGGCTTCTATAACATTTTCGTAGCCGCTAAGTTTTTTAGCTATTTTTGTCGATTCCTGACAGAGAGATTTGTTTGCAATAACGTTTTTAATAGGTTTTGTGACTTAGCATACCAATTATAGATTACTAGCGACTTGCCCGTCAAAAAATGATGGTCAATAAAATTGGTGGGCTGGGAATGCTGTTTGATACACAATGTAAACCATTTTATACTGTGAGTACCTTCTGCGCTCATTGCGAGTCTTGCGCTGAGCGCCCTTGGCGCTAATCGCATGCCTTGCAATGTGCGCCTTCGGCACTCAATGTGTGCCTCTCCTGTTGTGTACTTTTTGTCCTCTGAGCACCGTCATGACTCATGATAAAGAGATATATATTTCTATGTATATGTAGTTAAGTAATAATTAATGATTTATTCAATAAATTAATCTACTTTAATTATTTCTAATTCTTATATGCAGCGAGCAATAGGCTGAAGAGCTACCAATCTGTTTTTTTGTCTATTTTGCGTCTTCATAGAATATACATTTTGAGTGTAGGTGCCGTGCTTATAAAGTGTAATGAATGTTCCAAATGTGCAGTATAAATATGCTACGTGCACAAGGTAAAGTCGTTGGTTAATTGTGGAAAGCGGCATTGTATAGTAGTAATGTTATTAATGTGTTACGCGGCTCATGAGCATTTCCCGGCTTTTGTAATAGTTTATTTTGTATGTGGTAGTTAGAAGTGTAAAGTGCTACGTGTTAAGCAGTGTTTTGTGTCGGTCCATGGTCGTATAGCCTCATTTTCATTTTTTGCGGCGCCCATTTTTTTCCTCGCTTAGGCGATTTTCGTGTGCCGAAAATTGTCTAAATCGAGTAAAATTTGCGTTCAACCTCACTCCTAGATCTCCTGGCTGTTGACTCGTGCTGTCTGTGATGTTTTTGTAATTTTTTTTGGGGTGTATTTAGTGTGTTTTTATATTTTTTTTATTTTCGTTGTTCAGTCGGTAATCTCGTAATTTTTAGCGTCTCGTATCTTTTTTTTTTAGCAGTCCCGCGTTTGTCATCCGCTTGCACACCAAGGCGATCCAGCGTTTAGGAAGTGTTTTTAGGCTAAGTCCCACGTGTTTCATTGTCTCTTCATATTTGTGCTGATAGTTGTAGTGCGTTAAAGTGGTTTAATGGCTCGCCTCGCTATGTGAGGCTCGCAGGTGCCGCACACCTAACAAGCAAAGTTTGCAAATTGGCAATGATTTTTTTTACGGTCGCGAATATAAGCCGCACCCGTAACTCGCAAGCTCGAAAATCGGAAAAAAGGTGCGGCTTATATTCGGACCAATATGGTACCATTCCCTATCTCCTAATGTTGTAATTTTATCATTCCCCCAATTTTATATGAGCTATGTCCTGTCCTACTTGTAGTCCTCTGCTCCTTTATAGTCCCGGCCCTCGACCAGAGGGTAAAAAGAGTAGGGTCGGTGTAATAGTACAGGTTGCTCGGCTCCAGTCTCCACAACATTGGTATTGCTTTTACCACAGAATCATGGTTTTGGGCTTGGTATCTGGAAACCGGAGCCTGACTGATACTTCAAAAAATTATCTGGATTTCATTTGTTCGCTACAATTTTTCTGTACATTTTCCTATGTATTTGTGTTAGGTGTCTTCTTTCTTTATGAAATCTCTCTTAAATCCATGATTAACAAAACTGAATAATTAAAATATTTGGAAAATTATTTATATATCTTAAAATATACATTAAAATGGCTTTTTATTAGTTTTTATTTGGTATTTAATGCATTCTACAATTCATCTCAAATCTCCCTAAGTTTTGCGAAATGTGATCGTTTTGGAAATTCCAATTTTATTGTCCTAACAGAACCGATAACCTTTCCAATGCTGTCTTCAACAAGTCTGTCAGAGAAGGTTTTAAAGTCTGAGCATTGCATAATAATATGTTGTCATTTTTATTTTATTACAAGTTTTATTTATTGCCATTCGGTTCAAGACCATACAGTACATTTTTTTTTTACTTCAAAAGTCCTTTCACTTGTTTATAAATCCCATTTGCTGTGCTTTGCTGAAACATACAGCAGGTGGCGACATAGTATAATGTAATAGTGGTGTAACAATCAGTTCAGTTGGCGCCTTTGTACTCTCACTTGTTTTATACTGTCATATATATATCACTGTATATAGAGCATGATTCAAATTGTTATTCAGGCTATGGTATATATTCTGCTTGTAACAAATGCCAAAGAAAAATAGTAATTTATGTACATATCAACACTGTGTACATTGTAATAATTATCATCTTATATATATACAGATATTACAGCCATTTTCTGTCACTTTTTCAGCATTTTTCCCCAATGTCAACAATGCTTCATGTTCCAAATCAGTGCAGTAAATATATATATGCATGAGAATATACTGGGCACACGTTACATTTCGGCACCATTTACCAGTATGTTTCCTCTTTATACAGCAGTGGCTGTACTGATTAAATTAGATATCTGTTTTTTTGTTCCTCTGTATACAGTTGCTAAGTGCCCTTACCTTATGTTTACACAGGGATCTTCTAGCCAAGTCTTTATGTACAGACACTTGTCAAAAGATTGTGTAAACAGTTTAGTATGGATCAAATCACACCTCCTCGATAATAATAGATATTAAACAGGAGTGGTCAGGATATGATGGCGTGGGTCCATTTGTTCACTAAGGAGTGGGATATTCATGGGCACCACAGCGCTCGTGGCTGGGTGATGGTTTTAAGTATACTAAACTGTAGCACAAGAAGATTTGGAGATGACACAAACAAGGGTAAATGTGCAGATCTGTTGTAGGAGTCTGCTCTCAGTTTATTAACACTTGTTGATCCCAACTGGTCATCTAATGCTTGATGGCTTCCATCTTTTTTAAATTATTTATGCACTACAAATATGATAAATACATTATTTTAGTCCAAAAAAAAAAGCATTTCTTCAACCATTTTCCCCCTTTTCCTAAAACCCCTGTATTCAATCGATCAAGCTGACATATGCTTCAAGCATTTTGGAACGTTTGTCTCCTGTAGCCTGAGGGGCTGATCTGTAAATCCATAATGTGTTTTATAAAGAAATACTTCCTTTCCACACCAAGTATTATGATGCATCTTTTTCTATGTAATAATGCATTTATATATAATACTATGATCCTTTTGCAGAGGTTTGAGAAGAAATACCTGGCAGAACTTTCCTCTGGGGCACTCAGTAAGAGCACACAGTTTGAATACGCCTGGTGTCTTATCCGCAGTAAATATTCTGCTGACATACAGAAAGGGGTCACACTTCTGGAGGGTGAGTACTTTTATTTACTTAATTGATACCATCATTTCTATATGCATGCATGCTAAATCACTAAAATGACTAATCCTGTGTAGTGTCAATTTTAGCCATTAATAGCATTTTTTTTATTTTAAAGAATTTGTTTTTATTAGTTAACTTTATATATTGCAGCAATAAAACCTTCTCCATATTTTTCAGCGCTACCTAATTTATCATTTTAAGCTTCTGGTTGGAGTTAAAAGTAGCTGTCATCCCTGCCAGGTAGCCAGTCATACAGACATAATGAATTGTCTGACACCTGGGTAAAGCTATAGCTATGAAAGAACTTCCCAGTTTTGCTCAAACATTTTACAGTACCCAATATAAACAAGAAAGGTAAAGGTTACTTGATTGCACTTAACTGCATTTATATTACCGATAATATGTAAGCTAAAATGGACTTACCCTGTTTCTGAATCTTAGGAAAGCACACATTAAACTCTTTATTTTCAAGAACTGAGGCTACCAACTCCTATTTAGTCCTACTCCTGATATATTAATCAAAGCCGATATCTCCAACAATTTATAATATTTGACTTTTTAGAAGTTCTGATTCTACAATGAAATACGTTGTGAGCTATGAAGACCATATACATTTTAGAACATAACAGATTATGTTTACTTTTTATTCTTTAGATCTTTTACCTAAGGGTGGTAAAGATGAACAGCGGGATTATCTGTTTTATCTGGGTGTGGCACATTACAGATTAAAGGTGAGTATAAAACTGGCCGGTACCCAGCACGTATATTTTTGTTAGTGAGTTTCTTAAGCACATTGAGTGGAGACTCTGCTCATCCTTTTATCTCTTGTGCTGAAAAAGTGGTTGCTCCAGTCGTATACTTTTGCTTTCTGACACACACAGGATGTAATATATACATTAGACCATTGGTAGCAATCACTTTTAGAACAAGGTATTACTGATGTCACAAGAAAATTCCTTTGAACTCTTACCCACACCAATGTCTTCAAGAACTTAGATTGAAGTCTGTGTTATTTGACGTAGTTTAGTTAAAGGTGATGCATCTGTTCCTCCCCTTTTTTTTCATATGCGCAGGAGTATGAGAAAGCTCTGAAGTATGTGAGAACGCTGCTAAAACAAGAACCAAAGAATACTCAAGCACTGGAGCTGGAGAAGGTGATCGAGAAAACCATGCAAAAAGGTGAGACGTTCAGAAAGCCTGAACTATAAGAGGGAGTGGTGAAAGGTGTAACTTGGAGAGGGCTAAGTGGACAGTAAGTAGAGACAGAGAAATATAGACATATGTAGCTGTAGGTTTAAATTTAATCGTGGGAGAAGTGGAAAATACTAAGAAAGGAGTTGAATTTGAGACCTGTGGGGAATGGAGACAATTTGGGAATGACATGGAGCGCAGAGAGACATGAAAATCAGGAATAAGTGAAAGGCATATTAAATAAGTGAAATTAGTGAAGAACTTCACTTGAAAAAGCCCAAGCTGTTAAGAATGTAAATAAAAAAAAGTAACAGTAGTCAGTGCTCACAGCAGCACTAATCGGAAGCTTGTGCCTTTCTGCGGTGGGTTGTCCTTGTAAATGAAGCGGGGACAAAAGGCAAGAAAACAAAATGAGACTACAGCAAATAATAATTGCATATAAAATGTAAAGGCTGCATTTCATTTTTTTAGCCAGTATCATGTCTACCTGATCACAAAAATATACAGGGAGTTGGTGTGCACTGTCTTTTCCTTCCTTTCTTATGTTCCAATATCATGTTTAGCTAAGCAAATAAAAAGAATCGTAGCGGTCCTTTAAAGGGACACTGTCGCCCCCAAAAGGAAGTTGGTTTAATCTTAAAGAGCATTGGAAACTGTCTCCACAAGAGATTATGCAAATAGAGTATACCAGGGCAATACAAGGAGGTGTGATCTGACAGCAAACATGAAATGTGGTGGAGGCAAATGATGCCTACCCTCTGGAAAAGGACTATCCACTCAAAAATATTTGTGTCTGACTCTCAGTGACCATTTATATAGATTGCAACAACCAGGCACATTTGTCTGTGTTTCTGGATGTGCTTATCCCTATGTTATCTTGGCAAAGATACTGGACTGGGTTGCCAGTTCCTTTTCCAGTGAACCTGCCCATATACATGGTATATCTCACAGCTTCATTGATGTACACATGCACCTCCACCACAACAAGGTAGCAATCCAGATAGGGGAAAACAATATATACCCATACAATTAAATAATAGTAACTATAGTTGTTTTGATATAAGAAAACCAAAAAAGGGACCATGGGACCATATATGTGTGTCATACACATAACTGAAGTTGTGAGTTAATGTTGGTTCTTACTGAGCTCTTGAGAACATGTCAGTGTCTAATCTTTACTTCATCACTTCTAGACTCAGATACAGGTAACTGGCAACCTCTGTGAATTTAGGTTATCATTTCATGTATTTTGCTATTTTAACTGATATTACCATGAATCTATTACCAAGATATATTTCTCATTTTATTTGTATTCTAGATGGGCTTGTCGGGATGGCCATTGTCGGTGGGATGGCCCTAGGAGTTGCAGGACTTGCTGGCCTAATAGGGTTGGCTATATCCAAGACCAAATAAAATAAACAGTCGCCGCAGAATGCCTTTTTTTGCACAATTTAATTTTGTAATTTATTAACATCTAAGTTTCCAGTAACAAAATCTGATGGTTTGTCAGCCACCAATTTACTAAAGATTATATTGTTTAATCCTACAATGGAGTTGGCCTTTTTTTTTTGCAAAAAAAATAACCCTGAATACAGTGTTTGTTGGTTAATAAATATTATTATTTTTCTGACCCTGTTTCAGTACCAACTTTATCTTAAAAGCACTTGCTTCCAAATATTTGGAAACTTCTTTATTTTCTTTAGATTGATTTATACACCATGATTGATGATCACTTTATGTTGTAGTTACTTACCCTTATAACCAATAAAGAATCACATTTTGGGGAGGGATTTTTTTTTTTTATGTTTTCACTTACTTGTAAATTATCTCGGAAGATATTTTTTTTTTTAACCAAATTATTTATATTTATATTTTTCCAGACCATTTTGCATATGTTTTAAGTGATCTTTTTGCTCCTCTTTTAAAAAGTGTTTTATTTCCCACTTTTCTTTTTTCAATTCTATGAATAATTTTATGTTGGATATGTCTGCACTTGCTCATACATAAATACTAATTTGTCATACCTTTTGTTTTTTACAGACCGTCTTTGATTTTTTTTTAAAAAATTTACACTGTGACATTCTTCTGGTTCAGAGATTTGGCACGGTGGTATTCATTGTTCAGCTTCTAAATCTAGAGCAAACCGTTCTTGAAGAATCAATTCTTAATAATAATCTCAATATAATTTAACACTCAATTATAAACAACTTTATTCACCAGATTTGTATAAAATTGATTATACCAGAGGTTCCCAAACAGTGGTCCATGAGCCTCATTCAGGTGGGCCGTAGTACAACTGGGATGACTAAAAATAATAAAAATGAATACAAATGCATAAAAAGCTGTACAGAATTGCACATTATATATTCCAATATATCACTGTGTATTATAATTCTGAAGAAGCAGGCAGAAAATTAGATACCCCAGGACGACTCTCAGTTGTGTTCAGGAGGTCTCCCAACAATGTGGCCAGCCTTTAAGTGGTCCAAAAAAGAATTGGTTGTTGGACCATCTTTGTTCAGAGCTAATGTGATCACTTTGTATTAATTGCTAAGAGGGGAATGCAGGGAGGGGGAAGTGCAAAAGGTCCTGATAGTGCAGATCAATATATTATTTATTATATACAAAAATGAAAAGCGGCATAATATGAGCAATAAATAAGAAAAAAATGCCACAATAATGCACTTGCATGCTCAATCCTAATAATTTATGAGCTATTTTGACAGTTTTGTATCCAGCAGATATAGTCATCTGTGTCTCTGTCAACAATGGAGTGGATATACAGTATGCAGTACTGGGGTAAAACCCACAAAAAGCAAGAAAACCAGTAGTATTCTGGATAAAAAGCAGACTAAGCTGCTAGAAAATACATAAATACATAAAGATAATTGCTGTAGATGAAGATTATTGGCACATTAACCCAGAACAATGGGTGACCACTGCTGCTTCTACCCAAACAACCCACATGATTTGTCCAGCCCTAGAACCGTTCTTTCTCCAAATTATGATTTTGATGCGGACACAATTTTTGAATATAGTTTTGGCAGCGCCGTTCTGGATATGGTTTGCAGATGGAATCCGGATTATTTTAGTTGCTTTATCATTAAACTTCCGAGGGTAGTTTAATTTTATTTATCCAGCTTGAAACAGCTTGCAAATAAAAGAACCTTGTTAAATAGTAAAACTGTTTAGGCTAAAGCACAGTAGCTCTTCCTTGGATATATATATGATGATCAAGACTTGATACATAATTTGCTTAGTATGATACATGTAGATAAGGTCGGAGTACAAACTGGATGTGGTTTCACCCAGAGAAAAATGTTTTACTAAAGGGAGATCAATAACTTCTATTACATATTGATGGATTTACAGGTTACTTTATTGCAAATTAATATATGCTTTTTGTATTGTTAAATGTTTAATTTTACACCTAATATAAATAAAGCTTTATTTAAAAAGTGACTTTTTGATGTTTTTAAATGCAGGGAATTTTAGTAAGTATGGGTTATTCCTTAATGGAGAAGACAACAGTATTTGGAGGTATATAATAAGAGAATAGCAGAATGTGAAGATGTATAGCAAGACATAGTTTGAGAAGAAGACCGCAGGAATATTGTGTCTTTAAATAGACGTGCTACATCACAGTAATTAGGTCATATGGATATGTACGGTAGTTATATAGAAACCAACATCTAGTTCTAGTGACAAGGGCAGCATTATATGAAGTATAACTAAAGGCTGCAGCAGTAATGGGGTTAGTTATTAGATGGTTAAAATAATAAAGGCAATAGGATGTTTAAGTATAAGCAGCAATATGTAAAAGTATATGAATTATGGTATACTAGTGTAGAGAGTAACACGCCATATTGTTTGGATTTAACTGGACATTAGGGGAAGGGGGACAATAAGTTGGCACAAATTTAAAGGAATTTTAAGAGTGCTATTTGGGATAACATGATTTGTAGTAGGATATCTTTGCAAAAGGAATATTAGAAAAGCTTGAGAATGGCACCATGATTTGGGGGTACACATGCACAGATAAAGTAACAACATCAGGATGTGGGAGTGTATATGAGAGGTGTAACGATATAATTCAATAATTGTTGGAATGTTTATGAATGGGATGACAATATTTGCAGGATGTCGGATGTATAATATAGCAAACCAGTGGTAATGACAGCTGGATACTGGAGAACGAGGCAGTGCAGAGTTTAAAATATGTTTATTAAAAAGAAATATATAGGAACACGGGGCTGCTCCTGATATTTAGATGGGTGTTACAAAGTGCTGCAAATGGCGGCAGCAGCAGTCTTTCAAGACAGAAATTGTAGGTGTAAAGTAGAAATATTGCAGCAAAAATGGTAGTTGGTTGTAGAGATAGGAAGGGGCTGTAACAAAACAGTGGAGAGTACAAGTGGGTGTTGGCTTTGTGTAAATGGGGCATAAAAATTGCCAGGGTCTTAATTGGTTAACTGCTATTCATCTTAGAGGTTTGGAAGTAGCTAGACAACAAGGTATTTGATGGGGTCAGTCTCGGGTGACGAAATAACACCATTAATTCAATTTCCCATGAAAACAGGTGCAGAGAAACTGAGATAAGGTTAAATTCCTGGGGATTTGTATTGATAAGAAGGATATTAATTATGCTTCACATTTCTGACCTGCCATCCTCTGTGCATATAATCCAAACCACAGGTACACCATTTTCAAACAAGTCATGGGGATATTAAAACCAGGAGTAGTTTGTCAGTTGCGTGACCTTCATATAATCTATTATGTTTAAAGTATTGGGTGTTGTTAATCGGCTGCCTTTTGCACACCTGCAGGTTATAACGCTACCAGTGATACTCTCTAAAGCACCAGTGCTTTGTATGTCTTATCACTTACTCAATCTCACTCTCTGACCCTGCTTTCTTTACCTTCTGTCTCAACCATTTCTTCTTTTAGCTTGGAAGAGTGAAACCAGGGCTCAGAACTATAAAACACTTGAACTATATACCGGATTGTAACCTTGTGTGCAGGGTACAAAACCTTTTTTTTTTTTTTTGTTAATCTACACAAGAGAACTTCTTTATTACAATGCTCTTCATCGTCTTGATTTCGAAGTTTGTTCTCATGTCACAAGACACCAAGACTTCCTCAAACTCCTCCACCTCAACAGGATCTTATAATGTTTTGGCTGGACTGGTCCCAAACCACATGCACACATCAAAGACCTTCAAATGTCAAAGCATTCAAGCAGGTAGGTTAGGCCTAACATTAAGCCATCAAATTGAATCTCCCCCAGTTTTGGCCCAAGGCTTCTCCTTTTATTGACATCTCAATAGCAAAGGGGAGGATTCATCATATTATTTTCCTAGTTAACAAAGAGATCATTTTGGCAAATATCAAGCATGAGAAGGAGGCCTTAAAGACTTGAGCTCATTGTCAGGCTTTGAGCCAAAGTCCAACAGACAATTGAAAGTTCTTGTTAATTATTGACCTATACAGTGTTGTAATGATGAAATTTGTTCTGTATAATGCTAAACACAAGTCACTTTAATTACCAATATCCATTTAGACAGAACGCTAAATAACAACACATTGTTTATGGCATGGTTGTAATTATCAGATTGAGATAATCTCAACTTTCCATAATCATTATACAGAGCAACACATACATTTTGCAGCACTGGGTCACAGACGGTGCAACATGTTCATGGACAGTGTATAGATGTTACTTTAGTAAGTTAAGCTTGTTTATCATGCATACAGTCTATTTACATGTTACAATTTTTTATTTTTTTTTAGAAAAGTCTGTGCCCACTGCTATGACCTGCCCGACTTGGGTAACCCTACATGGTATAGCTCACAGCTTCACTGAAATACAGAAGCCCCTTCCCCTTGACGAGGTAGTGATCCAGAAGGGGATATTTACAGTATTAACTTGCAAAACCAACCTTGCTAATGGATAACATTTTTGATGTGAAAGAAAATAAAATCAGCCATTAATTTTATATGTATTATACCCAATTATGTTTAGGCTACGGTTTTCAGCAGGGCATTTCCTGGTAAGTTAATGAAATTTTCATTGGTCCTATAGGATGCACAGTTGCCACATTTCTATTCCAGCAGTTGCAAACATCAGATGTATTCCTTCAGAAGAACACATTTTAAAACTTTAAGGAAAAATCACCATTATATAATCACTAGCGACTTGCCTGTCAAAAATGATGGCAATACAATTTAAGACTGTCTATGCTGTTTGCGACACAATGCGAGGCCCTCTAACTTGCGGGCCTTGCAATTGGCGCCTTCGGCGCTCATCGCAAGCCACATAAAATGGAGGGGGGGGGGCTCTCAATGACCACCTTTGGTGGTCATCGCTAACCCTGAAATGAGCGCCTTTGGCGCTCATTGCAAGCCTGTCTCCCCTATACTTTACGTCCTCATCTGCAACTTATTTTTTCACATCCAATTGATAGCTCTGTAATTTATTGTTATGACTCCTTACACCTTTATATCCAATAGATGGGGCTACAAAAAGTATTTCCACTGTTGTAATTTACCCTTACATACAACAGATGGCGCTGTAAGAATGCAACTTATATTTCCACATCCAGTAGATGGTGCTCTAATAAGTTATTGTTGTGACTCCTTAGCACCAATAGATGGCAGTGTAACGATTCAGTAATGTATTATTATTATTTTGTTATTATTGACTATTAAATCCAATGTATCTAGGGGGGGTTTCCCACCACCTCATTAACATTAGGGAGCTGCCTGCACACCAGTGCCTCTCACAGGCAGCCAAGGATTCTGGGTAGCTTTATGCAAACGAGTATAACGGATCCATAGAATGGGTCTTAATTTGTGTGGCATCCGGGGGTGAGGACATGGTGAGCAGACTTGTTTCTCGAAGGCAGCTAAGGATTCTGGGTAGCTTTATGCAAATGAGTTGAATAGATCCACAGAATCCAATGCATCCGGGAGTCTTTTTTCCACTGCCTTATTAACATTAGAGAGAGTCCTGCATGGCCAGCGCCTCTCACAGGCAGCTAAGGATTCTGGGTAGCTTTATGCAAATGAGTTGAACGGATCCACAGAATGGGTCTTGAATTGTGCGGCATCTGGGAGTGAGGAGTTGTGTGGGCCGCATCACGAGCTCTGCAATGGACACATTTGCATATTTGACAACTATTATATAACTAGCGAATTAAAAAATGACGGGCATAACATTGTAAGACAGGAAATGCTGTTTGCCACACAATGTGAGGCTTTTGCTTCTCTGAGCACCTCCAGTTTCAGAAATGTTTACGTTTTTCATCCTCCATTTTTTTTCTCTCTTAGCTGATTTTCGAGTGACGAATGCAACCTCACTCCCATGCTTCCTGGCTCTCCCCATGCGGTGTGTGTGTGTTTTTATGGAGGGGGGGGGGGGAGGCTTTATTATTTTTCTTGTTTTTTGTGGTTTTCGATTTCTGCGGTTCCAACTGTTAAATTCGTATTTTTCTGAGGTTGTATTTTTTCCTCAAGCTCACATGTGTGATGGGGCAGCTGGCTGTAATGAGCGCCTTTGGTGCTCATTGCAGCCTAAGTGCTGCACAGCTGCTTAATCGATCATTTCAGCCTAAGTCCAGTGTGCTTCAATGCCTCAACTGCTCGCCTCGCTTCGCAAGGCTCGCAGGAGCGCCTCAGTTTAACAATTATATTATGTGATCATAAAGATGTTTTAAAGCTCTAGCTGATGTCCTAATGGCAGCAAACCAATAACAATGTGAGCCTCACAGTACATATGTACTATAGACATGTATGTACGATAGACATATCTACATTCTGTTTGTTGACCACTCATATTAGAAGTGTATGTAATACAGTATGAGCAAACCATTCTCCAGTTAATAAATGGTAAAGTGACACAGAGCTTTGCCAATCAGGTTTGCAAAGTTATTGCCAGCAAAATGTCTAGCCTTTACAGAATTATATATTACCAAAGTTACTTCACATCTTCAATTGTAATGCAAATAACTATATGACATAGAACAAGTGCAGAACACGTTTATAGTGCACTATACCCTGTACACCATTTATTGCATTTAGCTGAATATACACTTACTGAATAAAAAGTTAAAAGCCATTAAAATTGATAACAAAAACCGATCAGCAGGTATGACTCCTCCTTCAATTCAGTTAGTGGTCAATAGATGGTGGGGCATATGAAATATCCCTCTGGCACACAGTCGCCGACCCCTTTTCCAGTTCCTGTATCTAATCCCATTGAGCCACCATAAAGGACAAACTGCTTGGCTCCAGCTGCTGGACTATGTGCATAAACACCTCCTTTGTATTGTAATCTGTTTTGTCCTATTTTTGCCAGATAAAGTTAATGTACTCTATTTGAGGTCTGGATCACTAGACATGGAGACAGCATTATGTGTATTTGGAGGTTGGCCTGTTGTTCACAGGTGCTAGACAGGATGCCAGACTATTAGACCCTAATTAGTCAATCTCCGGTGTTTGTCTGTCACTCCCTGTCATTGTTCTGTTGTATACACCCCCTATGTATCTAACCCCTATAAATATTGTTGGCTTTCTAAAAATAAATCAGTTCACCGCTGAGACATATAGAAATGGTATGTTATCTAATTTGCTCCTGGTGGCTGCGATACTGATCCTATCTCGCCCTGCAAGTAACTTGTCCTGGTCACTATCACAGGAAGGTTACTGAGACTCCTGATGGAGAGACCCGACTGATACAGAAGCCAGATATCCGGGTGCTGGTGCCAAGATTTACAAGAAGCCCAACCGTCCTTGTGGGTAGTCAACCTGTAGTCTATAGCAGATGGCCCTGGGCAATAATATCCCCTACCCCTGGATCACACTCACTAAATATGTATACTGGTATATGAAAGTACTGCTTTGAGAAAGTGAATTTAGCAGAAATTAAACCAACTTTACATCTTATCCCTGCGTGTTTTATCCTGGCAGTGAGACTTCCTCATGGAAATAATTACTTGACAAGTTATGATTAAAGAAAAGTGCTCACCAGACTTGCTGTCTTTTGTGCATGTCTTTTTTTAGTAAAGATTTTTTTTGTAATTTGCAAAGCAACTTTTATGAGGCAAGTAACTTAATACAAATAAATTAGATGGAAGAATAAATATTGGACTTTCCCATTACATGACAATATGCTTTAGACTTCTTAAACTAATATTTAAACCCTTATTATTCTATACAGTGTTAAGTGTCTTTTGTTAATGGACCAATATATACAAGGGATAAAGGTATTTGTAAGTTTCCTGGATTGTGAACGCATCTGATAGAGAAGAATCAGTAGTGTATGCAAACATATTTTTGCATGAAAAAAAAAAAAAACCATTAACAAACTCACTTGGATGTTTGCTTAATCTCTTGCGTTTCCAAGAGAATTAACACACCTTGAAATCCCTGCTAAAATTAGCATAAATGTGTTTTCGCCAATCACAGGCAGCTAATACATTGTATCAATCTGTAAAGCCAGTTTGTGCACCAAAGTACCATGGGTCAAGGGGCAGCTCAGACACTGCTATGTGGATCTCTGCATTGTGCTGCTGTTGGCTTAAAGGTTAATAAAAGGTTAAACTCTGAATCCAAAGGCAGTGTTTCTATTGGTAGATACACTGCCTATGTTAGCAGCTCTGGTGGTGTGGAAAACATTTTTTTTAAATAAAATAAGTCTGTATGTGTATAGACTGACTCAATGCAATGTGTGTGTCTGATATAAGCAGCTTGTGTTAGATTAGACAAAGATAAACCCAGGGAAACTTCCATATACCTTTAAGCCAAAAACAGTTTAAAAAAAAAAAAAAAACACCTGAATGGATTTTCAGACTTAAAGGGATATGAAATATTCCCAGTTTTAATATTAAAATAAACCACCTAAGTGTTTGCATATATTAACATCATTTTATTAACAAGCGCTTAAAATCTTTGTGTTAAGTCACTGAAACCTTTCTAATGGTCCCAACAAAGGTTGTTGTCCCCGGTCGTAGCTCATGCACACAGTGTCTCTGAAGTACTATATGTACTAGCCAGTCAGATTGTCTTTCAGCAGAATCTGAAAAACATGCCGTTGAGGAAGAGTCTTTCATTGGCTAGTACGTCTAGTACTAATAGAAGCACTGTGTGCATGAGCTGCTGGGGGAGACCGTTGTTGGCACTATTTGGAACCTTTCTGTGAGTAACAGCACATGTTAATACAATTATGTTTAGATATGCAAACAAACACTTAGGTAGTTTATTTTAATAATAAAAATAGGGTACCTTCCATATCCCTTTAAACTGCTTTTCCGGATAAATATTATTGTTCTGTTGTTAAGCTGACAATGGGATCTCCTTCATTCATGAAGCATATAATTGAATATTAATACCAAAAAACATGTTTTAAATGAGACATGACAAGAATCCAGATAAAAATCTCTGGCACAAAGTGTAAAGTTTTCTTTAATTAAGCAAATACCTAAAGATTTCAGCACAAGTCTGACTGTACAAGTAACCAAATATATGACGTTAAGAACAGGTCCTAACACTATCAAGTATCTTGAACCAGTCCATTTGATGGCAAAGCTATTGTTATCATAAAAAAATGTCCTATGTGCCTAGTATTTTATTCATGTATAAATAGAGCATGGAGGAGAAACCCTGCTACAGGACATCCACCATCAACATAGCACACTATGGGCCCTATTCTATTAGAAGCCCGCAAATGCCTCTAACCCGTAACTTTGGCTGCAGTTTTTTTTCTCTCTAAATGGTTAGATGTATTCTATTGGCTCCAGTTTGCAAATCTACCTTCTTAAGCCTAAACCCATAAAACCTGCCTTTTTAAGTGTAATTTACTTCTTAGATACAGCCATCATCATGAGGTCAGTAAAACATGGAAGTTAGACGTAATCTGCAATCGGAGGCTACAAATTAATTTGTGCCAATAAGTAAAATACAGGCTTGCAATCATAAAAAATGCATTAGATCATCTGTTTTAGTTCATGTGGGTTTCATGATATGTATTAACCCCTTGAGTTCAGGGGTCAATATTACTCAGAAATAACATTTAAAAATAATATTCTTTAATTGCATATTTGTGGGTTTGTAGTGCAATTAATTCTAATGTCTTTCCATGCCTTCAAATGCTTTTAAATTACAGTATTATGTGTTTAATCGCTGTTACAGCTCTAAGTTTTTGACAAAGCCAGTGCTACGGGTCTAATAGAATATACATTTTGTGTAACTATAATTATTTAGAGTTTGTAATATTCAAGCTGTGCAAAAAACAATGGAGTTCTAAGGCCAGTTTTGTGTCTTTGGCTGGTCAGTAGTGATTGTGGGCAGGTAACTCGTAATCAGATTTTGCGTAGCTAATAGAATCTGTGGCAATTTTGAGAGCAGTTTAAAGTATGTATAAATGTACAAATTGGGCAATGTAATAGGGCCCTATGTCCCTAAGCTTGAACTTAATTAGTAGTAAAAAAGGTAATGGAACTTTAAAAGTAAAAGTTTCTTCTTGCATAATGAAAGCCTTTTAGCCTAATTATATTAATAATATTACTAATTAATACTATTTTCTATGTTTTCCTCTGCTCACCATTAGGAAGCTGTTGCCCTCTCTCATTCCTCCTCACCCTAAAAACATGTCACTGAGTAAGGTTTGAAGAGAACAAGCTGTGAATCTCCATCTTGCATCTTGTAATTCTAACAGCATAACTAGCAGCTTCTTATTGAGGCATTGGGTCATATGATGCAGCATCCAGTGCTGGGGATATTGCCACACACCTTTATGGACCAGGAAGTTGTTGGCCATGCTGTTTTTGCTTTAGAACATGCAATCTGGAGAATCACAGGAAATGTATATCTTGCTGGTTTCCCAAGTCATACAGTGACAATGCTCTGCTATATTCAGCTTATACCCCTAAAGGGCCATAATATGTGTTTCCATCACACAGTTCCTTTCAAGCCATCTTTGTTACAAATAGATAAAATACTGCATCACACTGGAACTATGAAACAAACAATTGTCTAGGAATTTCAATAAATCTTCCATATAATTATCCTCTGTGCTGCAGAAACAAATGTCACTTTACTAATACTAATGTAATATTGAAGACTTTCGTGTTAATATCTGTTCCAAACTTTTCTATGCTTCTGATAAACATTTTAGTGAATCATATGAAATATGTTGCATTTACTTGCTTTGTTTTGCCATTCACATTGCAGAGTACAAGGACTGTCATTTTCTCCACACATTCTACCTGGCTCCATCATCCTCCATTTTTTTTAGCTTGATATTGCAGTAGATTATGCACTGATGATGTAAGTGTTAGGGGTGGAGCCATCCACATAGCTGGGCAGGCTCTGCTTACAAAATGACAGGAGGAGACTCTCTATAATTAGTTGTTAGTGTGATTCATCCCCTAACAGGAAAAGATTACTAATTAAACATATAAAGTATAACACATATTACTGTACAACACACAAACTCTTCCACTAATGCCTAAATAATCTATATATCTATATATAATCTATATATTCATGTAAATAACAGATATATATATATATATATATATATATATATATATATATATATACATATATATAGTAAATAAAAAGTACATCTGTGTTCACATTTGAATGTCTAAAGCAAGTTAAAAAACCTGCTTCCTGCTCAGAGTTCCGAGAAAAACAGTAATTACACTGCATTCTGGGAAGTTGAGCTGGGACACACAAATATGCCCACAAATGCCTTGCTCTTCATTCCGTAGCCATCATCAAACATGGCTTCCTTTATATTACATACATTTCTTTAGACAGCCATCTATAGTTAGTGAATTATGTAAGTATAATTATATTTTATTATTAGAAGTGTTGGACCTTTCCTATTTTGCTGTGCAGCGGCCAATAGGTGGTGGCACGCTTCGACTTTGTTCAATTTGTTGTTAGGTATTAGGATTCATTGTTAGGGTAGTGGCGGATGATAAGCTTTACATAGTAAACCAGTGCCAAACTGTGCATGGCACTATTGTTTGATGAGTTATATCATCAAAACGCTAACCCTAAGTCTAACCCTTAACCCCAAACCCTAAATATAGCTCTCACGCTAAGAACAAATTGAACAAAGTCTTGATGCACCACCATCGCACCACCTACTGGCCGCTGCACGCCGTTGCTAGTGGGAACAAAACAGGAAGGATCTGAAGTGTTTTGTGTGTTGTGCAATAATAATGTGTTACACTTCGTGTAATAAAGACCCACTTTCCTGCTAGGGTGTGTGCAGATGGCTCCTAACCATATATATATACCAATATAGTTTTATTTCAATTCAAAGTAAAAAACAAAAACTCCAGAGTTCTGTGTTCCTTTAAAGGATCATTGTAGTTGTACATTTCAAATATATGCTTTTGAGGAACTAAACATTAAAACAGGTAATTTATTACATTTTAGACTGCAGTGTAATCAATCATTTTGATTTCCTGCGATGTGTTGTGACTTTGAATCCAGGAGAAGCTTCTGTTTGCGTAATGGGAACGTAACACCTAAAATTGCTATGGTTTTCAAAAGAACTGATTAATTAACAAGTATACACCCTCCAAAAGAAGTAGCAGAGGCAATCAGCTCAGAAAACAAATGCAGCCCTGCAATATCGAATAATTAGATATGAAAAATAAAACATATTGCTTGTGTTTATTTATTTTTGTTTTCTAAAAATATTTTGCCCACTATCAAGTTTAGTTACTTAAGAAGACCATATAGAAACAAATGACCATAGTAGTCCTTTAAATTGATGAAACTGACACTGTTTTGGTGCAAACCTGCATATATATATAAATATATATATATATATATATATATATATATATATATATATATTCTCAAATAACTCTACTGAAGTGCGGCAATATACTGCGCTGACTTGAGGTATGGAGCGCTGGATAAACCAGTTAGACTGTCTAGGTTGGGTGAACTTTAAGCAGCCAAATCAGATGTTTTTTGTCCTGACGTTGTTGCAAAAGTAGTTTTCATAGGGATTATATGTATATTGTTTAACCTTTGAATCATACATGTTTACACAAAGATAAGCTTTTGTTATATTCAAAAATTTAAAAGCATTGTTGATTTTTTAAAATATGTTTATAAAGGCAATGTCTCTGTCTCTAAAATGTGTTTTCCTAAGAAATCTTGTAATGTTATCTTTAATGTTATCTTTAATCTTTAATCTTGAGATAGCTGCCGATTGAATTTAGCTTGTATCTGTCATGTGATGGTGTTTTCATATATGATGCATAATGCCTTCTGCCACTTGGTGCACTGAAACCTAACTGAGCACTTGCAGTAAAACAATGCCCTGTTAATGGCACTGACCCATAATAATTCTAAGTCTGCAGTTTGATTGGATAAAAAAATCAATAGCCAATCAGATTTCAAGTTCAGAAACGAAAACAGTACATGGCACAAACAATGCACAAATGGCATCCACGTGTCTCCTCAAACATGGAGTATTAAAAAATAGTTACATAGTTGCACAGTAATCGAGGGTGAAAAAATATTTTTAGTCTATCAAGTTCAACCTTTTTAGATCTCATCTGATCTGCAATATGCGGATTAATTGTTAATTGATCCAGAGGAAGGCAAACAGAAAAAAAAACAAGTGAAACTTTTCCAATTGTCTTTTTACTTCTAATCTAAAGGGATGTCCTCTTGTCAGCTGAAAACCTCTTGGCACAAAAAGCTCACTTGACAAATATTTATACTGACCCTGGATGTATTTATATAATGTAATCATATCTCCTCATATACGCCTTTTTTCTAGAGAAAATAAGTTTAATTTGGTTAGTCTTTCTTCATAACTTAGCCTCTCCATTCCCCTTATTTGTTTTGTTGCCCTTCTCTGTACTTTTCCAGCTCTTTTTTTTAAAGTGGTTCCCAAAATTGTACTCCATATTCCAAATGAGGGCGTACTAGGGATTTGTATAGTGGCAGAATTATATTTGCTTCCCTGGCTTCTATACCCTTCTTAATACATGCTAATATTTTACTTGCCTTTGCAGATGCTGCTGGCATTGAGCACTGTTACCTAGGTACTCCCAAATCCCTTTCAATATCTGATACCCCTAGATTTGCACCATTAAGATTATAAATTGCATGGCTATTTTCCCTTCCCAAATGCTTAACTTTCATTTATATGTATTAAATCTCTTCTGCCATTTAGTTGCCCATTCCTCTGATTTATGTAAATCCCTTAGGAGATAAAGTATTAAGTCCTTTTCTCAGTTAATTACCTTGCACAGCTTAGTGTCCTCAGCAAAAACTGAGAAAATATTTTCCAGTCCTACTTCTAAGACAAATAGAAATAGGAATTATTTGTTCCACAGCTCTTTTATATATATACATTTTTAAAAATTAAATGTTGTGAAATTTGTTTGCAACACAAAATGAGTCACCTACATTTGTCCCTTTTTTTTTTCTAAAAATAAAAACACATTATTTTTTTTAACTTTTTATTTTTTTAACTTTCAACTTATATTTCACAAACATTAAACTTTGTAACATGCAACTTGCATATGAAACATTCGTTCAACATTTTGTTAACAATACTAACACTTTTCAATACATATTTATCACTGAGTACCTGCGGACTATATTAACTTAGAGTAAGTAAATTGTTTTAACAATAACATGCTTTTTATCATTTGTAACATATTTGTTAAACCCTTGTTAAACTAAATTAGCATTGAATCCAGAGGAAGGCAAACAATAAAAACCCTCTATTGAAACTTGTCCAATTGTATCAAAGAGGGAAAAAAATTAATTCCTTCCTGACCCCATTAACTGGCGATCGGATTTCTCCCTGAATCAATACTTTGTCTTTAAATAATACATTTCCAATTATTCTTAAAATAGTTAAACTTCATACTAACAATACATATTTGACTATACCACATATATATTTACCAAACTTTTTTCAAAATTCCAAAAACACATATTTAACATCTGAAATTTTAACATCAAACAATAACATTTAACTGTTATAAACCTGAAAAAGTCAGTTAATTGTTTTGTGGGGCCAATCATGTAAATATAAAACTTTGAACCCATTCCAATCTGTTTAAGGATATTTTACTGTTTTATTTTTTTTTCAGTTTGTCCATTCTGCAAATATCACATAGATTTTCATAAGTGAAATACTGTTACCGTATTTAAAGAGTCCCAGAGTACTTAAATTTTGTCATGGAAGTCAAACCACTGTTCTCTACGTTTTTTTGTCCATTCTTTGGATGTTTTATGTGAAATGTTTTTTTTGTGCAATCATATTGAGTCCCCTAAAATGTTGGCATTAAAATGAAACCATTGTCCTCTATCTTTCCAACACCTCATAGTAGACAATGTTTTTGGTGTAAACAAATCCATTGTCCAATAAATGACCTTGAGTTTCGTTTTCTTCAACATGCACTTTAATTTCTTTTGGATTAGTGCACCTTGAAAAAGCCACATAGAGTTGTCCATGTGCAAAAACTGGTTCCTTTAAAAAATATCCCAACTGACTTAAAAGTTTGTCCTTGGGATTTATTGATGGTCATAGCAAATGCCATTATAACTGGAAATTTTCTCCGTTGAAGGACAAAGGGCAAACCACTCTCACTTGGAGCTAAATCAATTCTTGGTATAAAAACTCGTTCACCTTTATGGGTACCAGTTATAATTTCTGCATGTATAAAATGATCTTTTAACTCATGCACAATTAATCGAGTCCCATTACAAAGTCCTTTTTTTGGATTCATGTTTCGCAATAACATAACAATTGCGCCTTTTTTCAATTGTAAAATATGTGGGGGCATTCCAGATGGTGTTAACGAATTAATAAATTTGATACTAAAATTCGATTCACTGTCTTTATCATCTGACAGAATAGAATCTGCACTGTAATAATTCTTTTGTGGTGCATTGAATGTAAATAACGAAATTTTAAAATACATCAAGGCATCGATATTTTTTGATGTTAATATTACTTTGTTTGCAATGTCTGTGTAATCCTCATTATTAAGAGTGTTTAGAAATATGGCTGATATGAGTGATTCATTGCAAACCATTTCTGATGGAAATTCAATGGTATCATTTGGTAAATGCTGTATTTCTGGATGTTTTCCATCTCCGATTTTAATGAGCCAGTCATTGAATTCATTTTGGCCTTCAGATCTCATATTTAATTCTAATTTGAGATGTGTAAATATTTGCCACAGTTTACTGGTCTTGATACATGTTTCAATGATCTCTGTTCTATTTCCGTGTGGCACAACAGGTAATGTTTGCCTAAAATCGCCTCCTAACAGCATCACCTTTCCGCCAAATGGCAACTTATTATCCATTACTTATTTTAAGAATCTGTCAATACATTGCAGTGCATGACATGACATCATTGTTGCCTCATCTATGATAATTAGTTTAGTTAGTTTGAATTTTTTTGCTTGTATGGAATTGAGTCAAATATCTGACACTGATGTTTCCAAAATGGGAACTGGCAGCTTAAATTCACTATGCACAGTTCTACCACCATCTAACAAAAGTGCAGCAATTCCAGTTGTTGCAAATGGCATTGCCATCTGACCCTGTGATCGAATATAACTCATCAAACAATTGTACAGATAAGTTTTTCCTGATCCACCTGGTCCGTCTAGATAGAAATACCGGTCTTTGACCATTTCATCATCTGTAGCATTTGTGATGGCATGAAATGCTTCTAACTGTAAAGTATTTAAAGTTGCCAGTTTTTCTTGTTTTTTTTGTTTTTGAAGCTCAGTGTCATAATCATCAAAATTGATGTCATCTATAAGTCCTGGATCAGGTAAATTAAAACTTGCACAATTTAATCCATGAGCCAACAATATTTCTTGGATTTCCATCAATGTTTTTAACAGAGCTATTGGTTCTCTGTAACGTTTCAAGAAATCTTTTGACATGTTTAATTTAAATGTTTCCCACAAAGCGAAATCATCAGGTACATTGCAAAATATACAAATGAATGCAAATTGTTGTCTCATTTGCATAGGCATTTGACATAGTGCTGCTTCTTCCAGACACCTCTCCCATTCTGTATCATCAGCTATGAAATTTTGATGTCTTGCAGCTAATAGGAATGTATCATAAACTATGTCATTCACTGTACGTAAATGCTCAAAACTCTGTGCACCGGGAACATGTAGCAGAAGTAATCTTAAGCTGAAACGTTCAATATCCCTTGGACTCACGGTATAAATGCGTGGTATGATTTTATGTGTATCTCTTCTTCGTTGTCGCCATAGACCATTTACAAATACATAGTGATATGGTATCTCTATGTATAAAAATTGTCTGGCCTGCGTAAACTTACAGTTTAATTTAAACCACGCAGTAAGCGTAGTATCTCTGTCTTCACTTTGATATAATGCAGTTCTTTCATTTCCTTGAGTAAAGCAAACCAACTGACTTTGAGGCAAATGTACAGCTAAACGATAGATAGCATGTGACCGATCATGCATCTCAAATTTCAAAAGGCGCCACATTGCTTCAGGCGCACTCACATACCGAGCATCTAAATAATTTTATAGTTCATCATGTAAAATTGGATTTTCGTTTTCATTTCCAACACCTTGTACAACAACAGTAGCTGCATCATATCCTTTGTATATATATTTATACACATACTTAATTGATTTAATCGAAGTGCAAGCTTCCACATTGATGTGTGCATTGTACTTAATGAGCAAATGTGGATTGTAAAGAACGACAAATCTATTATCAACCTTTTGGCCACGGATAATAGCTGTTTGTCCTTGTGTTCTTTTATACAAAGGATATCCATCACAATTTGCATAAGTTTGCATTTGAAATTGTTTTGGAAATTCTTTAGTACATTTTTTATTTTCCATACATGGTGAATTCGGATTCATCTCTCCACATGGGCCATGAATCATTCTATGTGTAACAATCTCCCAAAGTTTTTTATATTTTTCTTGGTCTGGCAATTGTGCACAAATTACTGAATCCACTCTCTCTGCAGTGTTCAACTTGTCTTTTTCCTGCAGTATTAAAAGTATGTGAGCAATCCCCTTTTTTGAAATTCAATGGTGTAAACAAAAGCCACACATTGTCCAAATAAGTGTGCTTTAGTGATATCATGAATTAATAATTTGAGTTTGATTTTAAATACTCTTGCCACTAAATCTGGTCGGTCAGAAGTAGTTTGTCCCAGATTCAAATTTTCCTTGATCTCTGGCCATTGTGGATTACACGTGAATGTAATAAATAAATCTGTTTTTCCAAATTTTGTAACAATAGCCATGGCATCATTATACCTTTCTCGCATATTGCGAGGAGATCCTTGGAAAGAGGATGGCAAAATAATTGCTCTTCCAGCTGGAATGTCTCTGTTGGAAGCTAAATCTGCCACATAATCCATTAATCCACAATACTGTTCTACTCGTAATTTATTTTGTTGATATTTAATAAAATTTAGATTATTGGCTTGAACTTGTAAATATGAATTAATAATCCATTGTTGAGTGAGTTTTCCTCCATGTAAAATTGGATTAAAACAATCACGGATAGGAGTTTGTGCCACTTTATATTCCATTATATTAGATCTAATACGAAGTTTAGTATTGGGATAATTTTCCAATTGTAATTTTGGTTCCCATCCTGGTTCCCCATTTGGAAAGAAAATGGGATATGTCATTGGATCTAAATTACAGCTTAATATATTAATGTTGATAAATGGTTGTTCTTCATTGCGTGGATATATTCTAATATCCCGCTGAAAAGGTGGTTCACCATCTTCATTTTTAAACACCATGGCAACCTCGTTTACAGTAGGTAAATTATATCTTCTTTGATCAGTGTTGCGATCTCTTTTTAACACCATATTGACTCTTGGTGTAGGCAATTGATGTCTTTGAGCATGTTCCTGTTGTTCTTTTTCAAACTGTGCTAATTGTTTGTATGCTTGACTATATGGGTTTTTTTCCATAATTTTTTCAAGCTGTTCAAAGACTATGCGCAAACACTGTCTATTTTCTGGAAGTGTCATTCTTTGTTCCACAGCTTCCATCGTATCTAAGACATATAACTGTGCAAATTTCCTTTGCTGTCCTTCTTGTGGGTGTAAATGTGAAGTTTGGTGGTATATTTGACCTTGAACTCTGAAACAATAAGGACCATGTCCTGGTACATTTTCTGCTAATGTTGCACCCATTGAAGCAAATGAAATTGCACTGTTATAAGACTTTATGTTTTGTTTGAAATTATTGTAATTTGGAAATGTTGGATCACTCATAATGCATTCTAAATAATATGGAAATGGGTGTCTTAGTGGAAGTTTCCCCTTTCCTTTCTGACAGCAACTAATGAAATTTCCGTCAGTAGGTCTTTCCTTTATAAAATGATAGGCCCCACAAAACTGAAAAACCACAAGTAACCCACAATAATGAGTATCTACTTGTACTGCAGTAGTAAACACATTATCATGCATTTCTTCAACATAAATATCAGACCCACTTTCTATATGTACATTTTTTTCTTGTGTTTCTACATTTAAGTCATTCTACAAAATAGAGTCATTGGACAATGGTTCACAGAGATGTTTTTGTTTACTTTTACGTTTCTTGGAAGCCCCAACACACTCACTTGCGGCTTTCTTACTCATCTTTCTTTTATTTAAAAGTCTCTGTCGATCTTCTTCTCGCAAGCGTTGTGAAGTTTCCGGTGTCTGAGCATCTCTCCACCTTTGCTTCCTTTCCCTTGCCAATCTTCTTTTGCGTTCAATTTTGTCTTCTCCATTGTCCGCCATTTTAATCTGTAATTTTAAATAGAGATGTAATTATTGTTTGTTCTTTGTTTTATATACATTTTTTTTTCTGATTTGTACTTTTAGATTAAAGTATTTTTAATTGTTGCACTTTAGTCTGAAAGAAATTAAACCATTTTTCAAATTATTTTATTGACATATATGAAATCGGAAATAGCTGCACATATCCATCTTTATATTATTAATCCTTCAATGACATTCCTTCTTGATTGAATTCACAGCATACCATCCTTTTTTTTTTTTTTTGCAAGTGTTGTAAGCTTCTTCTTTTCTTTAAATATTATTATTACTTAGTATTGTCTTTTCAACTTTTTTAAAGTTTTAACTAAATATCATAAATTAATGACTCAATAAGTACTATCCATTTTCAATAAATGTAAATTTTCACCAAATATATAATACATAGCCTTTTTCTATGCGTCACTACAAAATAACATTTTATACCTGTGAAGATGATGTTGATGTTGTTCAAAGGCTGCAAACGTCACACTGTCTGTTTATTCCCTTGCAGATCCGAATAAACTGTAAAATCAAATAGATAATATTTTTAAACTTTTGCTTCATCAATATCATTAAATGAACATCAACAGACATATATTTGTCTACATTAAAAACCTCATCTTTTTTAATATTTTGCCATAGTAATATAATTAAAATTCTATACCTGTCCAAATTATCCTTATGATGTTCAATTTGTGCAAACGTCACTATCTCTGGTCATTCACATAGAGTTCACTGCAATTATACAAAATAGTAAAATTAATGTATAATATGTTACTTCATCTGTATTAATCAATGAGTCTTAACATACCTATTTTTGCATAGATTAAAAACATGAAATAAATATATCAATAAATCAGCATGAACACACATATGTAAGCATAGATTATAAACATACACTCAATATTACTGTTAGTCTTTAAATAAGAATCAATGAATCTGTATTAATCTTAAATTAATGTCTGACTAAATATAACATGAACACATAACCATGTTCCCTTTATTTTTTTTAGAGTGGTATACAAAATATATAAGAACTGAATTATTTAAATAATGTACATACATTAATAATTAATTAATCAACGTGTTTCATCTTTTATGCACATTCTTAAACGTTAACCTTTTTTAATATTAATGATTAGTAATGATACATTAGGAATGTTATTTACAATTCTTACCCACAGGTAATCACGACATATCCCAAAATAGTTTTTAAATTAATGTACATTAATAATTAATGAATCAATGTGTTCCTAATTAATTACTGTACATTATGAATGTTATTAACAATAGTTTCACACAGGTAATTACGACATATAACAAAATAATTGTTAAATTAATGTACATTAATAATTAATTAATAAATATGTTTTTTTATTGACATTCTTAATTTTGATATTAATAATTAATTAATTAATTAATGTACATTATGAATGTTATTAACAATAGTTTCACACAGGTAAGCACAATATTATTTTTATATTAATTACATTTCTTATTTCTTATTTATTAATTAAGTACCAATTTATTAATTAATAATTATAAATAATAAGCACAATATTAATTTTCTATTAATTCAATTTCTTATCTATTATTTATTAAGTAAGTACCAATTTATTAATTAATAATTATAAATAATATATTTACCTTTTTTAATGTAATAATGCTGAAGCAGTATACTGAAGAGCTAACAATCTCTTGCGATTTCCCGGCATCAGAAAACATCCAGTCAGACTGTCATCACCTGAGGAGAAAGTGTCAGTTATGTGTGAAATGTGCCCTATATATAGGGTTTGTGCGCGAGACAAATTCATAGTTTTAGGCGGGAAATCCGCAGTTGCGCGAGCCAAATGCGTTGTTTTCGGCGGGAAATCCTATGTGGCGCAAGATAAAGGCGGGAAATCTTTCTTAATGCGTAAATCGGTAATATCGTTTCGTAAAATGTACTCGCTACTGTCTTTTTACTCATTGCGCGGTTAATCCGCATCCTTTAACTCGTTGTTTTTCAAACACATACGTCTGTGGCTGTGTTTTACGCAGTTCGTAGTAGTATAGCCTCGTTTTCATTTTTTTCGGCGGCCATTTTTTTCTCGCTTAGCCGATTTTCGATCTTTGTAACTCGGCTAAATCGATCTAAATTGCAGTTCCAACTCACTGCCATGCTGTAAGTGACCTTTGTTTTATTTTTTAGTGTGTATTTAGTGTTTCATTGCCAAAGTGCTTTAATTTAACGGCTCGCCTCGCCAGACGATGGCAAAGTCGTACGGTTGGCAAAGTGGTACAGTGTAACGGCTTGCCTCGCTGCGCGAGGCTCGCCGGGCGATGAGCGCCTGCGGTGCTCATCGCTAAGTCGTACGCACTACGCAACGCAGCGTGACGACGAATCGTAGTTAGACAATTATAATATGTGATACTGTATATATTACATGTGCTTTCAGGTTTATGTGTCATGTCCTGATGAGGACATAATTTCTATATTGAAATATCCATTTATACCATAATGAGACACTTACATTCTTTTACATTGTGTTTACATTTGATTATCATGTTAGTCTCCTAAGGATCATTTTTTTCATGACTTGAAGTGTTGAAAGTTAAGATATATGTGAGCTTTGGGCATTATAATGTGTGGGTACATTTCTCATACAGATAAAGCAGTGATTTTCTGCCAATGGTTATCTCTATGTTTTATCTCAAGATCATTCTTCTATTATTTTGCTGGAATCTTATGAAGCTGAAAAGAAGATAGTGGCATAATTTGGCTCAGTAGAATGATTGAAAGCTATAGTTAGGAGCAATATTGTAATACCACTGATTTTTCAAGACAAATTTTCCACATTGCTAAATAACTTAGCTAATTAACTGGCCTGACAAATCTTTTTGACTTAAAGGGACAGTGACATTTTTTTTTCTTTTTTCATGGTATTTGATAAAGCATCACTATGTCTTTTCTTCTTTTTTTTTTTTAAATGATGCTCTTCAAGTGGAAATAGATTATTAAAATATTTAACTGACCTGGGAGCTTGCCTCTGTCAGTCAATGAGCAGTAATGTAAATATATGAATCATACAGTATTATTGTTTTTACATTCTAAAAAACACCTTCCATATTTGTATGTGTATATGTGTAGTTCTTCAAAATGGTATGTTTTTAATATATGACTACAGTGGATTTTTAAACCATGTTTTAGTGCAATGTTGTAGGACAGGCTTCCCCACTACATTGCCCTGTTGGTGAAAGGCCACGTGTGAATGGTTCCACAACCTGACCCTTGTAATGGTGACATTTAGCAACTTTACATAATTTATTTGTTTTTTGACCATTCCCCAATTACAAATAGAGAAGAGGATATTAAAGAATAATGACAACCCACCGGTAAATGTTTTTGTATAAATAGCCATTGAAGGAATATTAGATTAAGAGGAAGGCACTGTTCATATGTTATTGTGTATGAGTATCCTACCTTTGCCCTTTGCTGTTTACTCCACTTTAATTATTTCAATTTATTGCAGAATTTCTTACAATCAATCCTTAGTTCTTCACCTTGTCTTTTAAATTATACCGATATGAAGTGATTTAAATGTTTATTTACCAGAGATGTGGTTAATCAGTATTTGATATGCCTCTACAGCAGATATGAATTTATCACTAATCTCTCTCACTGGGTATTGTATAATTGGCTCTGGGAAGTCCGGTCTTTAGAAAATGGTTATTATAATTTTGTTGCATATCTGGAAGAGAGGTGGGATTATCAGTAATGCAGGCTTCAACCAGATGAGGGATCAGTTACAGCTCTAACAGTGGCAATCTGCAGGTATAGAGCTCCAGGGTCCACAACAGGGTAGGTGCCCTCTGCTACTAGTTCATGTTATATCATCAAAAATGTCTTGGTTTAATCATTATACCTCCTACTATTAAATATATCACAAAGTGTCACTGTATTTAAATAACAGTTACATTTCTTCCAACAACTTTGAAATATTTATATTTCAATATTCCCCAATGTATTTAATGTGCAACATTACAAATATTAAATATATTTGGTTACAAGGAACTATGGGTCCTATTCTATTGCCCAATTCGTAAATGTATACTTAGAAGCAGCCAAAACACGTGCGTCGGCCGCCATAGGAACAACGACCACATCTGATGCTGTCATAAAGAAGCGCAGCAGCAATGAACAAGCCACGGTAATCTTTTGCTCCGTGTTGGGAGACTACAACAGAAAAGTATGATCGCTACAATACATGTTTTTACTCTAATGCAATAAATCTATTATATGCAATTTCGCGCATGTTGCACATGGATTTACTTGGGTCAGGATAGAAAATTATATAGAGTAGTTTTAGAGCTCAACACTTACAGTATAGTTTAAGGGTAAGTGACAGGCCTCCATGCCACCACATATGAGTAGGGTTTCACAGGTATTAGTTTGCCAGGAGAGTAGTATAGTTAGTTTTCCCAAAGTAAGGGGATAAGTGGTGGGTCCCAAGTTCTGTCACAATAGACAGTTTACGGACTGACCCTGTAGAATTTCACTAATCCATTTATATAGAAACCTTTTGCACTTAACACTTTAAGATTCCACGGCACTTTCTCACAGCCCTAGGTCACTTTATATATTTATGTTCTGCAAAAAAGTTCTCACAATTTTAAATTATCTTATTATTATTATTATTATTATTATCTTTAATTATATCGCGCCAACATATTCCGTAGGGCTGTACAGGGGGTTAGTACATGGCAAAAAACAAACTTAACACCTTAAAGAATGGAGGGCCCTGTTTTTGAGCATATAATCAAATGTACATAGTGCTTGTTTCCAAGACACGGACACACAATTGAAAACTCGCAAACTTACAATCTAAGGGTGCATATATATATATATATATATATATATATATATATATATATATATATATATATATATAATTGTATAGCAGGCCATTATATATTCCATTGGTTAGCATCATGTGCCATTTTGTTTTTTGCTGAAAGTAATGGCTTTCTTCTGGCCACTCTGCCATAAAGCCCAACTCTATGGAGCGTACGGCTTATCGTCGTCCTATGAACACATACTCCATTCTTTGCTGTGGAAGTCTGCAGCTCCTCCAGGGTTACCTTAGGACTCTGTGCTGCCTCTCTGACTAATGCCCTCCTGGCCCGGTCCGTGAGTTTTGGTGGGCGCCCGTCTTTTGGCAGGTTTGCTGTTGTGCCATGTTCTTTCCATTTGGTTATGATAGATTTGATGGTACTCCTGAGGATCACCAAAGATTTGGATATATTTTTATAACCTATCCCTGACTTGTACTTCTCAACAACATTGTCCCTTACTTGTTTGGAGAGTTCCTTGGTCTTCAAGGCAGTGTTTGGTTAGTGGTGCCTCTTGCTTAGGTGTTGCAGCCTCTGGGGCCTTTCAAAAAAGGTGTGTATATGTAATGACAGATCATGTGACACTTAGATTGCACACAGGTGGACATCATTTCACTAATTATGTGACTTCTGAAGATAATTGGTTGCCCCAGAGCTTTTTATGGGCTTCATAACAAAGGGGGTGAATACATACGCACATGCCAATTTTCTGTTTTCTATTTCTAAAAAAATGTTTTATGTATATATTTTTCTCATTTCACTTCACCAACTTAGACTATTGTGTTCTGATCCATCACATAAAATTCAGATTAACTAAAACACTGAACTTAAGGCTGTAACGTAAAAAACAAAATAGTTAAAGTCAAGGGGGGTGAATACTTTTGCAAGGCACTGTATATAACAAAGGTACTAAATTCTAATAAGTGTGATACAACAAGAGGTGGATGACAATGTTTTTAAATTTTTATTCAACTTATTTTTTCAATTTAAAAAAATAATGACTCAATAAAAACAATGTAATTTTTATATCTCTGTGTCTACAATATATATCTCGAGCCAGGAGCAAATTGCTGAAAATAAAGTGTCTTTCCTCTTTAAGTGTCCCTATAGAAATTTTCTACACCTTTTCAGCAATAAAACTTAGAAATTATAAATATTGCTATTTTTTATATTATCAAGATAGATTTAAGTGGATATCTAAGTTTCTCCTCCGAGGAATATCCTAAAAAGGTTTAACTTGTCTTAAGTATTAAAAATAAATAATAATATATATAGTTAATGTTATATTATCAAAAATGTATTGGTTTAATCCATTATACCCCCTACAATTAAATATATAACAACGTGTCACTGTATTTATATAAAGTTAAATCTCTTGCAACAACTTTGAAATATTTTTATTTCAATGTTCACCAATGTATTTTAATATGCAACATCAATATTATAATAGTCCAACTGCGAGTCGTCGTCACAGGCGCTCAGCCGTTAAACCCGGAGCACTTTTATCGGGATTTAGCCGAGACGCGGAACTTAGAACGGAAAAATTACGGACTTAGCATAAAAAAATACGAGACGCGGGACTTAGAAAAAAAAACATTACGACCTCACAAAAATACAACCTTAACGGCCGAACCACGCGAACCTGAAAACATTAAAAACACAGGGCCTCATTCTATTATCGGCCGTAAATCGGCCGTAAGGCTACGATTCCTTGCGGGGGTTCAGTTAACTCGCGATTCTATTATACGGCCCCGCAAGGATCTCATCTTACGGCCGGCCGCATATCTTGGAACCGGCCGTAAGCTGTGAAATATAAAAACTCAAAAATAAATTCAAGCCTGCACTGTACAGCTCTGTAAATGCTAGGGATCATATTGGGGGACATGAGGATTAAAAGGAACCCACTCTCAAGCTTGCACATCTGCCCAAACCCGAGTTCAAATTAACTGTTTATTTTCCGGCTGCGGCGTGGGCGGGTCTGAAGTGCTCCAAGCACTCTGGACTTTTTACATGGATATTTTACGGATATTAAAAATAAAATATTTTACGGATTTGAGTACAGGATAATTATGTGCTATTTTTTCTAACACCTAAAATCCCTTTATAGTCTTCTCAAAGTGCAGGATGGCTTTATTTGAGCTATTTTATGTGCTTAATTGGTGCTAGCGAGACCTCTTTCCTGCAAGTAAGCTGCGGCTCGCTTTTAGCCTTGCAGAGAGGTTTCCCGGAGCAATTGAATTGCAAAACTCTTGCGGCCGTTTTAGATCAAAGGCTTTCCTCCGGCGCGAGCGGCCGCAAGAGATAGCAAGGCACCGGCCGCAAGCCTGCCGGAATCCCCGGCCGTAAGGGAATAGAATAGCCGAATAGCTTGCGGCCGGTCCTTGCGGCCCCGCAACGGCTGCGGCCGCTAATAGAATGAGGCCCACAGTAAATACACACAAAAAATACATAAAAAACGTAGCCACAGCAAGGGGGGGGGGGGGACGACCCAGGACCCAGGACCCAGGACCTCTGCAACTGAAGTTACACCTCAATTTAAGTCAAAATTCCCGAGTTTAGACACCCGAAAATCCCCTAAGCAAGAGAAAAAAATGGCCGCCGAAAAAAACCCGAAAACGAGGCTCCAGGACCATAATGACATAAAACATCACCAAGCACATACGGCTTCTCAAAAAAGCCGTATGAGGTACAAGATACACTTTTAGCAAGGACGCTAAATCACCCACAGCCGCGTACCACACACATTCACCGCCATTTTACAACACTAACTTACACAATGCGGAAGTACACAGCTACCCTAACGGCTTTTCCTAGCGCACGCAGCCTATTTACACTGCACACATTGCTGACACTTACACCTCAGCTCCAAAACACTGCAAACCTACATTGTATGCTGCAGGAACATCAAAACAGATTGTCAGCTCTTAAACACAATGCTTCCTGCATATATTACTTCCAAATAGGTAAAGTATATTCATTTATTATGAGGTCATTTACACACAAAAAAAAAATCACAATAAACATAAAAGACATTCAACGCGCCACTCACAACGACGCCAACGCTGCTCATAGCACAAAAAGCCTTGCAATAAGCGCAAAAAGCAGATCACCACCGAACAAACAATAACAGCAAAAGCGTCTATCAGAAAAAAGACATACAACAACCAACAGCTTCGCAATGAGCGCTGAAGGATCTCGGAACAACAACAAAATGTATGTCTGGACCAAATAGAATTACCTGCCTTACAATTTTATTGCCGTCATTTTTGCCGGGCAAGTCGCTGGTTGCAAATAATAGATATATTTGGTTATAAGTAACTATCGGCCCTATTCTATTGCCCAATTCGTAAATTTATATACACTTAAAATTGCTCTTAATATTGTCACATATTCTATTAGCTACTTGCAATCCGATTATGAGTTACCCACCCACAATCACTACGGGACAGCCAAACCTGCAAAACTGGGCTTAGAACTCCATTGGTTTTATCACAGCTCAAATATTACGAACGCTAAATAATTAAAGTTACACAAAATAGATATTCTCTTAGATTTGTAGCTCTAGTTCGCAAATAAAGTCTGACCTACAATTGAAAAAAGTATCAGATTTCTGTCAAAAATATTACGAGTACTAAATAGGACTCGCTATGGCATTTTCAAACACTTATTAAAGCTGTAGCAGCAATTAAACAAACACTACTGTACTCTAATGCATTTTATAGAGTGCTAGATTGCTTGATTGCGAGCCCGATCTGCAAATATTACTTATTAGCATTAATTAATTTTAGCCTCTGATTGCAGATTACATGTAACTTCCTTGTTTTACTGATGTCATGATGACGGTCTCATTTACAATTGTATCTAAGAAGTAAATTACAAGCTTGTTTAAATATTGTCAAATCCTATGACTACACCCCAGAAATCCAGCTTAAAAAGGCAGGGTTTAAGAGTTCAGCCATGCGGTCAGAATTTGCAAACTTAGGTCAATAGAATACATCTAAACATTGATTAAAAAATACACCGGCAGCCAAATGTTTGAGTTTGAGGCATTTGCAATCAGCCAATAGAATATGGCCTTATGTGATATAAGCATCTTGGATTTCTATCAACTAAATTAATAAATAGCCAACAGGTGTATTTTAGCTGTATATTTGTATAGGCTTGAAAACAAAAGATGGGTAAAGGAAAGAGAGGACTCTAAACAGTCACTATAGTGAAACCACACTTAGGTATCAATGTTAGATCTCAAATTAATACATTATTTCCTCATATGGTATGGTTCAAAAAGTTCACAGAATATAATTTATGGCTTTACTAAAACAAGAAGGAAAAAGTCCATTGATTAGTGAAAAATAAATACAAATACAGTGGGATTTTACTTATTCCATATTGATCCATGCCCATCCCTATCAAACAAATGTTCAACCAGATCCACTCCTCTAAATTAACAAAGGGGTTTTATTAAATAATTAAAAAAAAAAAACCTAGTGAACTCTCATTTCAACCAACTCATCCATAAGCTCATGACAAAAAGTATGTCCTGACCATTAACTGGAAACTTGGTATCAGGTTAACATGCCTCAATGGGGAACTAGCTCCAAACAGTCATGTAGATATGTTTAAAAAGCATGATGTGGTGTCATGGGAATTTCCTTTTAAAGAGATCAGTGATGCTTTGCACAATGGGAATTATTAGACCTATGTATACGTAGAAAAAATATTTTGATTTCAGAAGATGCAAGGGGGTTTAAGGTTATTTTGTAACCAGGCCCTCTGTTTTATATCTCCACAACTGAAATCAACAAAATATTGGCTTATCCAAACTCTGCAGATCTGGATGGCAATCAAGTGGTTGATCAAGGACCTGTCTAGTCTGCATTCAAGGGTTAAACAGAGTTTTGTATGAGGTACAAAATTAAAAATTAACTACTTCTATGTGTTTGGGTGTATCTGGAAATCTATTAATCACTGTCCTTTAATCAAGGACAGGGTTAATCACAATTTATCAATGCTCTGTGATATGAAAGGATTAGATTATTATTTATTTTTCTATGACGTGAAATCGCTTAATAATTGATTTGCAGGTGCCCATGGGAAGGGAGCAGTTTACCACTGTTATAGACATCTGGCAAGGAAGAATTGCAGGTCAGGATGACCACATTTGTAAAAAGGAAAGTCTATAAAATATGTTTTCAGGCATGTTTTGGAGTTATACACTGTTCTTAGAGCCCACACTTAAATGAAAACCATGGTTACTGTTATACATATCAGTTGATTTCAAGGTAAACTCATAGCTTTGCAGGTTTCTTCTGTGAATAAGTTGTTGGTGATATTTAAATTGGAAGAGGGATATTTGGATATTCCTTGACAAATCATCACCCCAGTGCTACTACCTTCCACCTTGGACTGCACCCCAACATTTTAAATGGGGAAAGAGGGATACATCTTCTTCAAAAATTATTCACTATTATGCTATTCAGTAAAAGGTTTTAACCAAAGTGTAGACATATATGAATTTAATAATCGCACATTGCTTCATACAGAAAATAGGACATGGTCATGGAAGGAGAACATGATTTTGGCACCTAAATGTGGGATTTTCCATTGAAAGAGGGACACTTGTGAGAGATAGATAGATAGTATAGTATAGCCAGATGAATGTGATTGTAATTGTAGTATTTTTAATTCCTTTCTGATACTTTCCATTTCTTTCCAGGCATGTTTGTTCTTGATTCACTCCCACTTCTTTCCTACTTCGACTTTTCTTCTCTCCTCGTCTTTTCTCTTTCCTGGTATTCTCCTCTTTTAGAAGCTTATCAGCTGTTCCTCCCTTTCTTTAATTTTTGACTTGTTTTCAAGTATGTTATCTATGTCTTTGGCTCTCCTGGAGCTTAACATACCATGTTTTTTCATCTGTTATATTTTCTCTGTTTGATTTGCACACCATATAATCATACCAGGAATTCAAGGTCTAATTTATCCATGGTTACATATTTATAATCCCCTTAACAGATAGGTATTTGTCACTGTTACACAGCTCAGCATTTACTTATCAGTATATAGGAGCACAATTTTATTGTAGAGATGCTGTGTGTTTATTGTGAAAGAAAATATAGACTCATCATTAAATAACACACAGTCCTTGGTTTGTTAAGCCTCACTGTATTTCCTTATTACCAAGCAACAAGATAGAACTAAAGCTTACTGTCACTTCAATGGCATCTCTTATTCTCCTCCCATTAATATTATTATTATCCTATATTTGTAATGCTCCAACATATTCTGCAGCGATATACAGGGGTTACATACCAGGCAAAAACAATACTTACACTTACAAGATTGAAAACTCACAAACTTACAATCTAAAGGATTTGGGTGAGATATAAGAGGGTGATAGATGCAAGATGGCATTGTGCAGGCAATAGGCTCAAGCAAGTGGAGGTGGCTGTGTATTGCACTGTAGATTGTGGGTGTGAGTCATATCATGTTTTAGATTGTACAGTCGTGCATATTAAATAAATGCATTTTAGTGATTTCTATAAAGGGTTTGAGGCAGGAAGGTAGTCTAGTGGAGCAAGGCAAGGAGTTCCACAGAGTAGGGGCAGCACAAGAAAAGTCCTGAAGGCAAGAGTGAGAGGAAGTGATAAAAGAAGAGCAAATAAGAAGATTGTTATCAGAATGAACACAGCGTTGGGGAAGTATTTTGAGACAAGAGCAGAGATATAATGGGGTGCTCCTTTGTTGAGGACATTATACGTTAAGAGTCATGATTTTTAATTTTATTCTTGAGGCTATGGGAAGCCAGTGGAGTAACTGACAGAGAAGTGCTGCAGACACTGAGCATTGAGTATGGGAGATGAGTCTAGTGGAGGTGTTCATTATGGATTGGAATGGAGACAGACAGATAAGAGGGAGGCCAAGAGGAAGCGATTTGTAGTAGTCTAGATGAGATATGAAAGGTAGGAGTGATGATGGTATTGTCAACAGTGAGAGATATTTGAGGAGTGGAAGCTTTAGTATAGTGGCAAGGGTGCCAAGGGAGGATGTATAAATGGAGAAGAGGAGGGAACCTAGAACTGAACCGTGGGGTACACCGACAGACGGAGGGTAAGGCGAGAGAAGGAGGCACTAACCGTGCAATCCTCTAGGTAGGGTGTGAACCATGAGGGAGTTGTGTCACTGATGCCAAGAGGGCAGAGAGTTTGGATTAGAAGAGGGTGGTCAACTGTATCAAAGGCAGCAGAGGGATCCATAAGAATTAGAATAGACAAATGACCCTTTGACTTGGTGGTGAGCAAGCCATTAGCGACTTTTTTGAGAGCTGTTCCTGTAGAGTGTTTGTGTCCGGAAGCCAGAATCGAAGGAATCATTGTTTCAATGCACCTGCTACTGGACATGTGAGGGAGATTTCAATTTAAATCAATTCCAATTATCTAGCAATGTCCTGTGTTCTCTCACTTTTCTCTCTTTCCACTCCCACTCCACTGATAGACCATCTTCATGATCCAGCTATCAGGAAGTGATGTAGCAAACACAAAACTCATGTTTTTATTTTATTAGTTAAGTAGAAACTTGGATCAAGGCAACTCAGTGAATGTAGTCTTTTTAGATTTTGCAAATGCTTTTGATATAGTGCCACATGGAAGACTATTGTACAAACTAAAGAATACATGAATTGCAGTAAATATCTGGTAAAGACAGGAATCTAGTGAAGACAGAAAGCAAAGGGTTGTTGTAAATGGAACATACTCAGATTGGACTAATGTGGCAAGTGGGGTTCCCCTGGGTTCAGTATCTCCTCTCTAACATATTTATTAATGAAGTAGTACTGGAAAGTATTGTCTCCATTTTTGCTGATGACACTAAGTTGTGCAAGGTAATTAAATCAGAAAATGGTGTACTTTCCCTATAAAGGGATTTACATAAATTAGAGAAATGGGCAACTAAATGGCAGATGAGATTTAATACGAATAAATGTAAAGTTATACATTTGGGAAGGAAAAATACCCATGCAATTTATAATCTTAATGGAGCAAATCTAGTAACAGTGTTCAATGCCAATGGCAAGTAAAATATTAGCATGTATTAAGAAGGGTATAGAAGCAAGGGAAGCAAATATAATTCTGCCACTATACAAATCCCTAGTATGCCCTCAGTATGAATATGGAGTACAGTTTTGGGCACCACTTAATAACAACAACATTTCATAGCTGGCAAAAGTAGAAGGGGAACAAAACTAATAAGTGGAATGGAGGGGCTAAGTTATAAAGAAAGGTTAATCAAATTAAACTTAAGAGGGGTATCATGGGTGTAGGAGCCAAAGAAAATCTGGGGGGGATAACACATATAATATAAACATACCACACAACTGCTTCTTTACACATAAACACACACATTGAACAATCTGGGGGGCTGGTGTGACCCCCTTGTCCCCCCACCAGTTCCTACACCCATGCATATGATTACTTTATATAAATACATCCAGGGTCAATACACCTTAAAGTAAGACAAGAGTTCTTCACAGTAAGGGTGGTTAATCTGTGGAATTCTCTATCAAAGGAGGTGGTGACAGAGGATTCAATAGATAACTTTAAAAAGAGGTTGGATATATTCTTGAATAAAAAGAGGGTGTATTGATCCAGGGGCGAATCAGATTGATAGTATCTGGGGTCACCAAGGAATTTTCCTTTTTTTCCCCTTATGAGACAATTGACAATGTTTCAGTGTTTTTTTCTGCTTGCCTCCCTCTGGATCAATTAATAATTAACAATTAAGCCACATATTATAAGGATCATGGGAGATATAAAAATGTTGTACTTGCTGAACTAAAAGTCTTTTTTCAACCTCAATTACTATCTAACTATATAACTATGTAAATCAGGTGCTCTAAGTTAGGGCCTGCAGTACATCGGCTGTGAGAGCTTTTTTCCCCCCTCAGTTCTAGACTAGTGTAAATCTTTCACTCCCTCAGTGCACAGACAAAATCCTGCCGTTGCCGCAACAGATTTCTGTGTAGAGAGTAGACAAACCAAACTTTACAGATGAGACAGGGTTCTAGGAGCCAATAGGAAATGGGAACATCATGAATATTATAATGAGTGGAAAGTGTCATAACAAGTGCAGTGACTGCTGGGCAAGGAAACATTATATATATATATATATATATATATATATATATATATATATATATATATATATTTATATATTTTATATATATATATATATATATATATATTTATTTATATATATATATATATATATAGATACATCGTTTTTTTTATATATATATATAAATAAATTGTTTATTTATTAATATATTTTGATATTAAAAAGGTGTGACAATTATATTTATAGCTTCAAATTATTTTGTGTTTAAATATGATATAAAAAATATTCTTTTAAATATTTGTATGTCATTCTTAAAATATATGGTATTCTGGGATTGTGATAAAGTAATAAGGAATGTTACTGGGCAGCGGATTATGGATATGCTACAACATATTTTGAAAGATCTGGATCAGTTATTAATTGTGCATAAAATATTCAATTTAATATGGTGCAATAAAATAATTACAGCCTTATTAAATTGCGATTCGGCCAATTGAATAGGGCTCCATATAAGCACAGAGCATATTTTTTTTACAGAAGTTTTTGCTTAGTGAAGACCTTGCTTTTAGATAGAAGTCCACTAACTAAAAACTTCTGTAAAAAATATGCTCTGTGCTTATATAGAGCCCTATTCAATTGGCCGGATCGCAATTTAATAAGGCTGTTAGTGTTCTGCACTGCTCGGGAAAATGTACTTCCTTATTGTCAAAAAAGATATCTCAATATCTTTTCCATGCATTTTAATATGCCTTCCATCTTTACTATTTAACCATGGTAATCAAATATTATACAAGATATCCATCATATGAAGAAATATATCCAAAAGATATTCATTACTTTAAATGTTGTTAATTATTTGTATAACATTGTACCAAGCACTCTGAAGCAGGGTCGATTCTCAATCCATAATTATATTCATGACCTATCATGATCTATGTAAACCCTAGAAATCTTGGTTAGATAGATTAAACCAAACTAAGATCTATAATTGCATTTACTAGTTATTTATACATTATGCTACTTATGACACAACATTCACATCAAATGTGTAAGCAAATTCCCACTTGAGTGCATGACATCCTATGAAATAAAAAGTACTAGTACTGGTGTCTGCCGCTACACAATACTTCAGAACCAGAATTGTTATGTTTTTTTTTGCTCTTCACAGAATTATAGTGAGTAGCTGTTGGAAGAGTTCTTAGCAGAGAATTCAGCCAAAAGAGTCATGAGGAGACCTGTTATGCAAGATGCATGAAGCTACCAGTACTTCTTCTTACTCCTTACTGTACCACTTACCTTGTCATATTTTCTATACTTTTCTTTATTTAGATGTATTTTCTTGTTTGTAAATATGTTTATAAACATTTGTGTAATGCCGTGTCCTCTTAAAAGAGGTTTCTCCTCATAACTAGACACAGATTAAGGGTTAAGTGTGAAATATATGAAAGGGGAATGGAGTTACCTGGATAAAAGGTATATAGCTGCCTCAAGGGCAAGTGGATCTTTGGGAAATGCTTAAGATCTTTGTACCACTGCCTCTCTAAATTTCAGTGAGTAAGGAATAGTTACAATTATTTATTTTTGCATTTATTAAAAGCAAATACAGTATGGGTGATCGCCTTAATCCCTTGGACACTAAGGTTTCCCTATTCCACCTCTGGATAGTACCCCTAGTTACACACATGACTAGTACCCCAAGACCCCCCTTGTGTCAAACCCCACTAGTAACCCATATTACTGGCAGTCCCAATCCCCCCGTGGCTAGCTCTTTATTTCTTACAATTACTAGCCCCTCACTGTGGCTAGCTGTCCCACTCACCATTGGCTACACTCCCACTTAGCCTTCAAACCCTACTGATACAGTGCTCAAAGCCCCTCTTGTACCACACCCAAAACCTTTAGATTGTAAGTTTGCGAGTTTTCAGTCTTGCAAGGTGCTTTGGGGAAAGCACTATGGACACTGGACATTAAGCTCAAAGACACGGCACTGCATTTTTGTTATATGTTAATATTGTTTTGCCTTGATCACAATGCATGTATAGCACTACGGAATTTGTTGCTGTGTTACAACTAAATGATAATAATAATAATAATAATAGAAGAGATAGAGGGCTAGCCATGGCTGTATTGAGCTAGCCATATAGAAACGCGCAATATTTTCCCTGGTGCACGTCTATAGCTTCTGGCATAGTCTTCCTCTAACCAAGTGACAGTTTCCCTACATATGGTAAACTCTAGTCGTAGAGTGGAAGTAAGAGTATTGCCGCGGAAGCTCACAGAGAGCCAGACACAAATGAATGACATAACAACAAAAGTTTCTTACATTGGGTTTGAGGAAGATTTCTTGCTGAAAGAAGTGTAACTCTTGTCAATCTTTAGTAAAATGATTAAGAAAAACATTCTCTCAAGTTCTGTCATCAATTTTTGTATTTTCCGGGTTATTTTCTTTTAGACAATTTATACCTTTGCAAATTTAATTTGATGATTGTTTACCCAGGTTAAGAATAATAAGTATATTAAGTTCAGCAAGTACAGAAAAGCTTATCAGTTGCTGTCCAGCGTTGGCTATAAAATACATTACATTCTATACATTTATTATACCAGGAGATCCCAGACTTTGAAAGTGTGTATAATCTTCGAAGAAATACATTGTTTTGTTAAAAACCCAGATTACTAAAGTAAAACAAATGTATGATTTTTTTTATCTTTTAAACATGGCATCCAATACCTCTAGATACCTCTAGAAATCAGAACTTACAGTAAAAAAAATGTATAGTTTTGTTTATGTATATGTACATTAGCTCAAATTAATCTTGTCTAAAGAAATGAATAGCAAAATGTGGAAAAGAAGCTTGGCCTCCTGTGTCTGGAAAAACCCAAAAGCATTTTGAATACTATACAAAAGTTTTTTTTTCCCCCTACGCAAAATAAATTATATTACCAGACAGACAGATAGAAAACAATCTTTTGATCTGCCTTTATTTTATCAGCAAGTTAAGAAGAAGGGTAAACAATTACTCACTCACATCCTGTTAATTGTGTTTCTTATCTGATCTACATTAACATCAAAAAACACATGCGCACAACGTGCTGCAGTTCAGACATCTATAAGGCTCACTGTCCTGTAAATATCATAACAGAGGATGAGAACTATCCCACAATGTCTGTAATTAATGTTTATATACTATAGATTGATAATTTTTTATAGAAAACATTTTGTAATGTTTAAGAAGTTTTTATTTTCTTTTAGAATTTTCTTTCCACTACAATGGCCCTGGATATATCACTCTTTCTTACTCTTTCTTCCCTTGCTATTTATTCCTCAATCATCAATTAATTCTCCTTTCTCTCTTCAACAGTGAATATTTTTGTACACATCCCTCAATAAGTTAACCTTACAGAGAGACCCTTTTTGTAACTGAAGTGCCACACAAGAGTCCCATCGATTTAATTTGCTAATATTTGAGTTTATCTAGTGTAATGGAATATTATTTCTACTTTTAGAAACATGCCTTCATGGTTGTGAGATTGGGCTATTAAGACCTACAGAGACAAGAACAAGATATCAATAAGAAAACTGTTTGGATTGACTGCAACACCTCATCTTGACGGCATTCCTCATTGAACATCAATTGCAGAAATATTCAACATAACCATAAGTGTACACACTCTGTAGCCAGCCAATAATATGTCAACATTAATACAAAATAATATTCATTGAGGAGTGTGGATGAGGAGGACTTAGTACAGTGGTTTTCAATCCTCTTCTCATCAGACAGGCCACGATTCAGGTGAAACTCGGGAACTAAAAGTGAGGCAACTATAATTCAACAGGTGGTGGAGCCTTAAATTACTTCACATGTGTATTCACAGAGTGTTTCACCTAAATCATGGTCTGTCTGGTGCGTTGTGGGGAAAGGTTTGACAACCACTGACCTAGGGGACGTTCTTACCTACTTCCTCTTTCTGAGCACTTGGCCTCCACCGTCCATGACCATGCGCTTCCTCCCTCTACCATGGCCAGGAGGTGTTGGATTGAGGGTGTGGCCAACTGGAATGGCTCTGGAGCAGCAGGCGTTGGTCGGTAAGGGGTGAGATGAGAAGGCCGCAGGCTCTTGTTGTGGTGGTGGTGGAGACTGTGGAACCGAAGGCTGGAGAGTGTTGACGTGGGCTTCCGCCAACTGCACTAGCCACGCCATGTGATGTGTCTGGGCTTGTCTGTCCCTATGAGCCATTTGCTCATCCATCGATTTTGCCTCCCCACCTCACCATATATTGATCTGATGTTGTCAACCTGCTCAGTAGCAATATCTTTCTGCCTTTAAAGCTGAGCTGTCAGCTGTTTCATTACTCCATATTCACTCTCATCATCAATGCGGATGTGCTGCATGATGTCCCTCCTGGTTCCTTCTAAGGGGCTGTGAGGGTTGTCACCAGGCAAAGTTGGACTGTGGATGTTCTGTGGTGAGGCCAGAGGTGTTGCCCGTAGTGATGGTGTTGCCCTTAGGGATGGTGTTGCAATTGGTGATGGTGTTGCCCATAGGGATGTTGTTGCAATTGGCTATATTTTTGCCCGTAGAGATGTTGTAATTGGAGACGCTGTTGCCCATAGTGATGGTGTTGCAATTGGTGATGTGTTGCCCATAGCGATGGCTTCGGCCTGGTCTGTTGCGGCAACACCTGCTGGGGCAACACCTGCTGGGACAACATCTGTTGGGACAACAACTGCTGGGACAACCACTGCTGTGACATCAACTGTTGGGACAACAACTGCTGGGATAACCACTGCTGTGGCATCATCTGTTGGGACAACATCTGATGGGGCCCGGTCTGTTGGGGCTTAGTCAGGAGTGGAAGTGCATTGGGGTCCAGCCAATGCATCAATTGCATCTCACCAAGTGGCAGTGGTGGGCCTGTCGAGGGTTGGGCCCAGGACCTCAACATCCCTACAGTGGTTGTTGGCTCAATGACATGTCTCTTGGTTGAAAGGTCTGGGAAAGTGTCCATGATGCATGTTAGGGCACGGGGGTGTTCTCCTGTGATGATCCCGCTCCCTCAGTTTCCTCCACCACCACCACCTGTGTAGGTGATTGTGGTTCCTCCTCCTGTGGAGCCACTGTCTGGGTCTCTGCGGCTGGGGTACACCTCCTGGGTACTGAAATGAGAGGACAATAGTATTTGAGTATTGATTCTCTAAACAATTGTTTGCTGTGTGTTTCCATATCCCTGGCATCATGGTCACTTGTAATTGACTGTAGTGATTGTTTTACCCAGATAAACATTGAGCTGTATCATGACCTTTGTGGATCATAGCTCCTGTCAATATATGTAATGCTTCAGAGTCTTTATCCACATATGCTGCAGTGTACACACCCATACATGTAGTCTCTTTTGGATGTAAAATCAGTGTTGATCTACAGCTATACCTCGTATAACGCTGTGGATAGGTTACCAAGCAGTAGGAGTGTTAAGCGAAACAGCTCTAAACAGTGCAGTTTAACATGAGAAAGATAGGGATAGGGGAACTCATGACAAAAGATACACAATTGCAATACAAATTTAAACTGTTTTGTTTTATATGAACTTTGAAAAAACAGCAAACAAACTGCATTGGCAACTACTATTCAGAATCCGTTTTATCTGCAGGTATTGGACAGACATTTAGTTGATAACAATTATGATAATAATATGTTTGCTTCCTGAATATACCTGGTTATTGCTGCCCCATATATCTGTAGTGTCAACCAGTGACAGTGCTAAATACAACCAGTGACAGTGCTATTCTATGTCAGCTATCTATGTGTGTGGGGTTCATGTGTGTGCATATGATGGTGTGATGGTGCATATAATACTCACATTGCAGGGTTTCCTGAAAGCCCTTGTCCAGCTGTCCTGGAAGGCCCACTACTGCTGCTGGCTCCAACCACTCCTTCAGAGTCTGCTCCCATCTACAGTGGGCGATATTGCCTGGTGGGCCACCAACGGTTGCACGGGCTGCTCTGGCCTCCACTTCCATCATCTTCTTCACCTTTATCCGGCAGTCATTATATCGGTGTTTCACAGACTTCACATCTCTGTTTGCAACAACAGCAGTAACCTCATTCCAGGCATATGTCTTTTGGCTAGCCCTCACATCCCTCCCACCATGTATAATGCTATGGCGAGCAAGGATTTCCCTGAGGAGGATTTCTGTCTCCTCTGGGCTATAATTGTGGGCCTTCTGCTTTGGCACAAACTCTTGCCCTCCCAACTGTACCTGGGGTTCCCAACCTGTTCTCTCCCTGGGTACTGCCCCTCATCCCACTACCCCCCCCCCCCCCTGGGATCAGGCCCCTGACCCACTGCTCCTACACTTTGTGTGCCTACATTTTTTGGGCACATCCCTCCCCACCTCCTGCTCTCCTATACCTGTACCTCCCCTCCCTGACCTGCTTCCTCCTCTCCCTCTCTCCGTACCTCTACCTCTTCTCCTCTCCTCCTCCGGTGTTTCCCTCTCTCTCCTCACTCTCCTCCTCCAGTGTTTCTCTCTTTATCTCTCACTCACTCTCTCAGTCACTCTCGCTCTCTCTAGCACTCTCTCTATCCCTCACTCGCTCTCTCTATCTCTAAGTCACTCGCGCTCTCTAGCACTCTCTATCTCTCTCTTTCTAGCACTCTCTATCTCTTTCTCAGTCTATCTCTCTCTCAGTCGATCTCTCTCTCAGTCTCTCTCTCTGGTCTCTCTATCAATATCTCTCTCAAAAAACCTCCAACGCCTAGACCTGTGTGTTGACTTTCTCAGCTCAAGCACAGTCAAGGACTTATGGTTTTCACGGCCTTTTAAACCTGTTTCCATAGCTTTCTCCAGTTATTTTTGGTTAATTGAACGGTGACGGGATCGCAAATAACAGGCTTGCTTAATTTTGACGCTCTTCATCGGATTGTATACTCAGAAGCGTTACATGTGACACCAGGGTTTGAGGCCACTCCCCGTAACTTGCGCCATTGCTCAATTGAATAGCACTGGAATTGTAGACGACCGTGAGCCCGCAACAGGCCCACAGACATACGGCCTATATACTGCCAGATGCTGCTTTCAAATTTAATGAGGCTCATTGTGTTTAATAAATTGTGATTGGATATAGGAGAATTTGGCATGTTGTCATTCAGTGCTCTAGATTTTTGCTGGTTGACAAATAAACTGGTTAATAAAACTGAAATATAGGTAATGTTATATTTGGTTGTGTATCTGGTACCAACAAAACATTAGCATGTACTTATAATCTACATGCCCCTTCTGGATCGCTACCTTGTCATAGTGAAGTGGCTTGTGCACCTCAGTGAAGCTGTGAGCTATACTGTGTAGGGTCACCCAGGATGGGCAGTTCATAGCAGAGAGGTTAGACAAATCACAGTCCACTGGAGAAGGAACAGGCAACCCACTCCGGTATATTTGGCAAAAAAAACTGGCGTCATGCAGTCCTTGGGGTCACGGAGAGTCTGCCACAAATGAACTACTGAACAACAACAAATAATCTAAATGAATACAATTTTCAGTCAGTGGCTCAATACAAATATACTTGGCATAACCTCAACTCATTTCAACCACCTATCCACATTCCTCATTCTGTTAAACATTGAGGAACATCTTGATGTTTCTTCAAGAGTTTTTGAACCATTCCTCATTATTTATTTGTTGTGACAGACACGTGTGGCTTTGAGTTTGGATGTTGCCTGACAACCCTGTGCCCGTGTCATATTCTCAAGGACTTCCTTTCAATTGTGAAAGTTGTTTTGCAATCATTAAATTGTTAGGCCCAGTTCCAAATTCAGCTAACAATTAAATGGATGGAAGTTGACGACTGACGTTGGTTTGGGAGACTGTGAATGTGGCTATTTATAGTGGTGGGAAGTAAATTTCACAACTCAAGAAGTGTTTGCGTAAAACCTGTAGGAGGAAACTATGAAAAACACTTAGCTGCGTAATAAATTGCTTATGCATTCATACTGTACCTATCAATTAATCTGCCAGACTCTGTGTATCTTTACATCTATCCAAGATCGTTTAAAGGGTTATCCAAAAAGGACAAAGTGACCCGATGATGGTAAATGATTCCTATAGATGGCACTAATCTATCTCTTCCTCACCCTATTTGTATCTTTCTGTCTTTATTGCTGAAATGTGATCAATTAGAATACATGGAAATCAGATTAATTTGCTGATGCTACACTGATCAATCAGTCTGTTGTATCTATCTGTCTCTGTCTTTTTGTCTAATCTATGCTCATTATTCTTGGTCATTTTGGCCTGATTGAAACCCTCATCCAAATTTGCGACCTGATTAGAATCACTCTATTTCCTGGACATTACCCATAGCAGATATAAGAGATTTTATTATAAGTGAATAAATGATAGAGATTTTTAATAGGAAGAGGCAATTAAAAGTTTTTTGTTGTTATTATTATTATTTATATTTTATTTGTAAAGCACAGCAGATTCTTTAGTACTGGGGGGCACAATAATCAATTAACATTTGTTAAAAAATGAATAAACTAAGGGTCTGAGGGTCTGCTCTTGTGAGATTTTACAATCTAGAAGATCATAGTACACATCTACAGGTGGACGAGATTTGTTCCTGAGAACATTCTTAAATCGGATTTGTATGTAAGTTGATTCCTTGATGAATAATAATAATAATAATAACAATACTATAATGGCTCATATGTGGTAATAATAATACAGAATCACATATATAGTTTTGGATGTTGCGATGTTGGTGACGTTTGGGATGTTGGTAACGCATTTGCAGCCCTCGCAAACCGAGGGACGCATCTGTGAGCCTTGCGTACCGAGGCGAGCATTTGAGGCACGTGGGACTTAGGCTGCAATGAGCGCCAAAGGATGTCATTGCAGGGCTCGCAATGAGTTCCGCAGGCGCTCATTGAGAGGCCCGGGCGTTACCAACACCCGACGGGGGCTGCATCACCCCCAGTACCTGGGTCCTGCCTGTGCAAAGCCCCCAGGGCTCGCATCACCCACAGTACCTTGTTCCTGCCTGTGCAGGGCCCCCAGGGCTCGCATCACCCCACAGTACCTGGTTCCTGCCAGTACACGTACCCCCAGATGAACATCACCCCCACTACCTGGTTCCTGCCAGTAGTTGAAGCACGTATCTATATGCAACCCTGCCAACAGCGCCGCACTCACCGTCTTCTCCTCTGCGGCTCCCGTCCTCCGGACGGAACTACTTTCTGGATCAAGCCGCGCAAATGCACAGAGGTGAGTGCGGCGCTGCTGGCGGGGTTGCATCCAGATACGAGTCAATGGGAATAATTTTGTGTATCATAGGATATAATGTTGTATGTCACTGGTGAGTCAATTGGTATAATGCTGTGTGTCAGAGGGCCCTAACAGTGATCGGCCCCGGTGTGTCAGTGGGTGTAATGCTGTGTGCCAGAGGGTCCTAGCAGTGACAGATCCTGGTGAGTCATACAACCAGATCAGTGGGTATAATGCTGTGTGTCAGAATAACAACAGTGACAGGCCCTGGTAAGTCATGCAGGCAGAAGAGTGGGTATAATGCTGTGTGTCAAAGGATAACAACAGTGATAGGCCCTGGTCCATCAGTGGGTATAATGCTGTGTGTCAGATGGTCCTAGCAGTGACAGACCCTGGTAAGGTTATACAGACAGGGCAGTCAGTATAATGCTGTGTGTCAGAAGGTCCTAGCAGTGACAGGCCCTGGTGAATCATACAGACAGGGCAGTGAGTATAATGCTGTGTGTCAAAGGCTCCGAACAGTGACAGGCCCTGGCGAGTAATAGAGCAATACCGTGTATGATGGGACAGTGGGATACTGTGTGTGTGTCATACAGACATGGCAGACACTGTTTACATTCTGTGTGTCAGTGGATCCTATAGTGACACACTTTGGAATGGTACCCATGAACATAAACAAACTGCATAATATCCTATCATCTATCTATCTATCTATCTATCTATCTATCTATCTATCTAGCTATCTATCTATTTATCCCTCCTCTTCCCCATAGCAGGGAAAGGGTAAAATAATAAAGAAAAATACATTTCATTACCCTATGAGTTGGGAATTCCCTGTGATTCACCCTCAATACACGCTACCCCCTATGACCCAGGATTTCCCATCAATACACACTACCCATATGACCCGGGTATGCCTAAGGATTCCACCCTCAATACACAGGGGCCCCCACGCCTTGTGTTGGGGGGTTGACGATGCAGTCAAAAAACAGTAGTCAGAGTGGGAGAGCCTCGGAGGAGGGCTACTGATAAAAACATTTTTATTATAGTGCAGCAGGATTTTCTGTGAGGAAGCCCATTATCACTAGCCAAAGAGAAGACCAAGTGCTTCCATCAAGTGAGAAGAGAATGGATTCTTCAATCATTATGGATGTGCCTTCTTATTCAGGGCTGAAGTGTGAGGACCAGGGCAACGAGGATCATCGCTGGTGGGTCATCAAGGTGGAGGATAGGTATAATTTCCCTCCTAGAGGTGTAGCTATTTTCCTTGTAGTCTCTTATTTTATTTTTTATTTTTTTCTGTATTTTTTTTTCATTTTGGATAGTCTTTTTTTTTTATTTCTGTAATTATTTTTTATTTTATGTTTTTTTTTTTTCTGTAATTATTTTTAAGGGGCAGTGTTGTGGTCTATGAAGGCCCTTGTTGACCATTATGGGGTGATAGAGTCTATGGGAGACTATAAGGAGCACTATGGTTGAAGTTAGGGAGATATGATAGTCTATATGGACCCCCATGGTATGCAGGATTAGGTGCCATGGGGGTGCAAGGGACCTTGTGGTATAGGGGTTAGTTTTAAGTGCCACTTAGGCACATAAGGACCCATTTGGTATAAAGGTTAATTTTAGGTGCCACGAAGGTCCAGAACAACTCTTGTTGTACAGGAGTTAATTTTAAGTGCCATGGGGTCCAGAAGGACCCCATTGTAATAGTAAAGTATACCATGTATACCATGTATAAAGGTCCATAGCAACAGGGATAAATCTAAAGTGTCATGCGGGTCCGTAGCAGGAAGCGGGTATTGAGGGGGAATTTAGGAGTAAACACATAGAAGACAGGGCTATAGTAAAGAGAGATAATGTGATATTTTTGTATAATAGGTCAAAGCCACCTCCATGGTGTAGGGATCCAAATTAGGTGTCATGCAGGTCCAGAGAATACCATGGACCCTCCATGTTGTATGGTGTTTATTGTAGGTGCCATGGTGGTTCAGAAGGACCCTCATGGTTATAGTATAGTATGACATGTACAGCGGTTGATTTTATATAGCATAGGGGTCAAAAAGGACCCCCATGGTTAAAAGGTTAATTGTAGGTGCCATGGGGGTCCATATGGATCCCCATGGTTATAGTATAGTATACCATGGCATAGGGGTTAATTTTCAGTGCCATGGTGGTCCAAAAGGATCCCCATGGGCTTAATGGACACTCCACAACAAAAAAAAAAGATGAGGAGTGGTGCTCAATTGCTTCCCCTGGATATTTTAGGGGAGTCCTAGTGGATATCTGAGCTTAAGCATTGAGGGAGATCCCTATGGATACCTTTGCTCATAGGGGCAGCGGTAGCTTCATTATAGCTCTGGTTTCAGGCAATCCAGGCTGCTATGACTCCTTATTCACCCTTTATGTGAGGTTGAATATAGCCATTCTCAGAAGTTATGTTTACTAGTGTCATATAAGTCTTACGAGTAACCTTCACTCTGATCTTTTCTTACGGAAGCCATGGAATAGAGCCCCAAGTCATTACGGTAAGTTGGCTTCCAAATTGATTGTGTGTACATTACATTGAACTTTGACTGAATGACCTGTCACCCATATAAAATATCTTCATAGTATTTCAGTGTGGCGATGTGGGAAAATAATCAATTACACATACAGTATCAGCAAGATAACAGCTCCTAAACATTTTTTTTTTAACAAAAATCAATATAACGTAGTGTTGTAAAGGATTCTGTGTTGTTCACACAAGGTCTCTGCAGATCTGTATATTAATGCTAGGTCTCAATAGTCCATTAGTTAGACATATGTAAATCCAGTGCTTTGTATAAAGCAGTCTAAAATATTAACTCCATGCATAGCCTCTTCAGAAGAGCTTAGAAATATATAGACTTAAGGTAAGAGAAAAGGAAAGGAGCTGACAAACTTATATAGGGGTTGAGTTTGCACACAAATTAATATAGAGAGGTTTAAGTAGAATACAGAGTGAATATTGACACATATTAGTGAGCTAGAATTTAGGTTGAGGAGAATTTAGGATGAGGTAGAATTTAGGATGAGGATTGCACACATAGAAGACTGGTTTATAATAAAGACAGACAATGTGACACTTGGTATAACAGTGAGCTATAATACAGGAAAATAGTTAGGACTCTAGGTGCATCACATTATTAGTACTTGCAATGCTAAAAAAACCTTGTAAACACACTTTTTTTCTCTAAGTTAACACTCATTTGGTAAGATCACCCCTTAATCTAAGCTCTCATATCTACATCTACCTAACTAAAACCCCCATTGGAAATACAACAAAATAGCTAGGGGCAGCTTCACATTACCATCTAAGGCTCGATATTTAGTGAGTTAGGCAAACACTCACAATATACTAAGAAAACATTTTTTGGGGTGTTTTGTGTTTTGTTAAGGAGTAGAATATAAAAATGTTATTGTGTATACAGTATCTAATTTGTTTTGATACACAATGATATACAGTAGTTAAAATATTTTCGCATCGGTATATTTTGTTACCAAGAATTATTTTTGCTAGTAAGTTATTGTGACTTCCAGGTAAATTATTACATGCTGAGCTTTAATGGGTCCAGACTGATGCTGATGCTGATATAGATATATAGTTTTGTGCAAATTGAACTATCACAAATTTAAAGTGGATATTGTGAAATGGCAATTCTGGTCAAAGAATCTCAGTTGAATTAAAAAGGTAAGCAAAAGAAAAAGGTCACACAACTTAATTCCGATTTTAATAGCATTTTACAGCAGAGGAACAAGCCTCATCTGTCTGCTATACAAAGCAACTTTCATTCATCTACAATCCTTGGCCAACAATTGAACATTGGCTCTGTCAGAGATCTAAAGGACAAAGGACAATTCAGTGTTTCTAAATAGAACGTATGTTGTTACATTTTTATTGCCCCTCCTGCCAGAAGATGTGACGAGGTACACTTTTGGGAGGCTTCATAAAACCATAAACGTTTGGTATATTTTCACCGCTCATCAACTTTTGGCGTCTGTTTTTAGTTTATTAATTTCATTAATATAGTTGAAACATTAGAATGTAAGCTCTCAGGAGCATGAATCTCTTCTCCTTTTGTATTAATATTTGTTATTGTACATTTGAGTGTCAACCACTGTATTTAAAGGGCCATTTACCTAATTGTAAGTGTCACAACCTACAATGATGATGGAGTATAGAGGATCCTAGTCCTCTTATCTCCTGTAGGTTTTAGACCTAAGATTTGGGTGAGTCAGACCAATGGACCTTCTTTGTAGATGCAAGAGCATAATTCCCAGCTTTTGGTAGTGTGCCTGGGAAACCTGGAAGGGAGTCAGAAACGATCTCCTCTACCAGCATATGCCCCTGGGTCAATAATACAACTGCACACAAAGTCTTGATGAAAATTATGAACAACTTTATTTGGAAAACAACATCTTTTAAACAGGCATACAACATTACCAGGAGGGGCTACCTTTAGTCAGCCCCTAACTGCCTCTGGACAATCAGACAGGGTCCCTACATGGGAACCATGAGACTCCTCCCATGGGCCAACCCCAGGCGTGGCTACTATGCTCATTCTGACCCAGGCTCTCCCAGTGGAAACTTCCTGTTTGAGCTCCTAGGCCCCTCATTGTTATCTAGGTGCCTGGCTGTCTGCCCTGACGCCATTGTCTTGGGATGCTATCACTTCAAGTGTTTACTTCAAGATAGCTGAAAGGCAGATTGTTGATCCACTCAGGTTACTATCTGTAGGCTGTAATATTGCTACCCAAGTACAGTTAACAGACCCTCTCCTCTCATACACATCTACAAATACAACACCCAATGTTTCACCCACATACAACCAACATATCCCACAAGCTCTCTCACATGACACCCCTTACAATGAGCCTAAACATGGAAGGGATGGGAATATGCTAAGGGGTAAACTTATAATACTTTATCCCCTAGACCACAAAATAACAATATAACCTTATAACAGTATAACAGGGGGTCTGGGAGCCCCAAACCCCCAGGTATCGTCTCTTGTGTCAACAGCCTGTGACAGACATCTGTCCAAGTCCCAGATGACTGCCAAGTGAGCCATGACAATTACCCCCCCAAGTACAGATGTAGGTATCCTGTACTCCAGGATGCCTAACTGGACTGACAGTCAGGGCTCTAGTTGGCGCGACAATCCATCTGCGTTCTGGTGGAATTTCCCTTTGCGGTGTTGTACCGTAAAATTAAAAGTTTGTAGGGCTAAACTCCACCTCAGTAGTCGACCGGTCCCTCTGTATGCTATGCAAGTTCTTGTCCATCCCAAGGTGCAGAGTAAAGACCTCCCCCAGCCCTTGGCCTTGCGCCCACTGTATAGAGCAAATTGCTCTTCCCATTCACACCCACCCAAATAGTCCAGGGTCCCTCCCCAATATTCTGGGATCCCAGAGTACAACAGGTGGGCCACAGTTTCTGTCCCATAGCAACCCTGTTCCCCCCAGCCAGTCCCCACAGCTGGGCTGGGATCTCTAAAACAGTCTCTGGGCCTATGGGATTGCAAGGGGGCAGTCCAGTACCTTTCTCAGCAAAACTGCAGTAAAGTACATACCGGTCTGCTCTTGACTCCAGCGTCCCTGATGGAGTCCGGACTTGGATGCTCCCTTTGCTCTGGCTCCTGGAAATCTGTATCTTTGGACAGACCCTCCTGGTTTTCTTCCCCTGGGTCTGTCTGTGTTGCAGCCTGGAGAACTACGCTGTTCCCACCCAGGCTGTGCTTTGGGGCCCTCAGCTGACCCTCTTCTTCTGTTATCTTTTGCTTGGCAACTTGGGCCTTATCCTTTGTGGATTCCTGGGCCCTCTGAGCTTTGTCTGCTCCAGAGTTTGTATTGGACTCCTGGACACTGGTCATCTCAGGCAAGTCCTCACTACATACACAATCCTTTGGGGTCCGCAATGCACCCATGGCTCTTTCTCCCAGGCAGGCACGGCTATCCCTAGCCCTGGTGCCACTGCCTCCTCCTGTGTGAGGTCCGGTTCCCTGTACCCAGTTCCTTTCCCTCCCCACAGTCTCTTAAATAGCAATCCTGAGCCCCTGCCTCCATGAGCAGTTCTGGCCCATACACATTGCCTAGAACTTCCGAGGGCAGACTTAGTTCATCTGGCCCTACCTGTTGAGCAGTTACTGGGGTTTCTGCCAGGATTTGTGCTGGAAGGTAGTCCTCAGGTGAGACCTTTTCCACATCCGGTACCTCAGGCGTGACCCGTTTGGAGAATCTGTGCTCGGCTAGCATTTCCTCTGGGATTAAGTCTCTTGGGGTATCAGGGGACAAACATGGGTTATCTGACCCCACCCAGGGAACATTCCCCTGGGTCTCTGGTTCTTGGAGGTGGTGATTTGGTCCCAAGCTGACTTTACAATCCCTTCTAGGCTCTGACACAGTCTCTGCATTTTTTAGGGGAAAACAGTCTACATTCCCAGGAGGTGGTACAGGGGCAGGGTTTACCCCCTCCTCCTGATCCTCTGACACATCCCACTCAGAGAGCTCCTCTAGGCAACTCTGACCTAGTTCTGCTTGCTGGGCCTCAGACAGCCCAGGGCATGGCCTTGTATATGTGGTCGCCTCCATTTTGCTTACCCACATGCGCTTTTTCCATATTCTCCGGAACATCTGGTCAAGCACGCAGCCCACATTTTGTGCTGTTAACTTTTCTGGAAAAAGGTGTCTGGCTTCTTTAAACCGCCTTTTTGCTTCTTTGGTAATATCTTCCTCATATTGCTGCTCCATTCTTTGTCTTTCTGTAGAGTCGTCCCACCTCTGCCAGCCAATTGTCACAACCTACAATGATGATGGAGTATAGAGGATCCTAGTCCTCTTATCTCCTGTAGGTTTTAGACCTAAGATTTGGGTGACTCAGACCAATGGACCTTCTTTGTAGATGCAAGAGCATAAGTCCCAGCTTTTGGTAGTGTGCCTGGGAAACCTGGAAGGGAGTCAGAAACAATCTCCTCTACCAGCATATGCCCCTGGGTCAATAATACACCTGTACACAAAGTCTTGATGAAAATGATGAACAACTTTATTTGGAAAACAACATCTTTTAAACAGGCATACAACATTACCAGGAGGGGCTACCTTTAGTCAGCCCCTAACTGCCTCTGGCCAATCAGGCAGGGTCCCTACGTGGGAACCATGAGACTCCTCCCATGGGCCAACCCCAGGCGTGGCTACTATGCTCATTCTGACCCAGGCTCTCCCAGTGGAAACTTCCTGTTTGAGCTCCTAGGCCCCTCACTGTTATCTAGGTGCCTGGCTGTCTGCCCTGACGCCATTGTCTTGGGATGCTATCACTTCAAGTGTTTACTTCAAGATAGCTGAAAGGCAGATTGTTGATCCACTCATGTTACTATCTGTAGGCTGTAATATTGCTACCCAAGTACAGATAACAGACACTCTCCTCTCATACACATCTACAAATACAACACCCAATGTTTCACCCACATACAACCAACATATCCCACTAGCTCTCTCACATGACACCCATTACAATGAGCCTAAACATGGAAGGGATGGGAATATGCTAAGGGGTAAACTTATAATACTTTATCCCCTAGACCACAAAATAACAATATAACCTTATAACAGTATAACAGGGGGTCTGGGAGCCCCAAACCCCCAGGTATCGTCTCTTGTGTCAACAGCCTGTGACAGACATCTGTTCAAGTCCCAGATGACTGCCAAGTGAGCCATGACAGTAAGTGCACAAGATTGTATGATAAAATGTTAGGGTAATTAAAAAAAACAGATCAACAGAAATCTATTTTTTTTAGTTTGTTTACATAACAAAGTTTTTCCTGTTTTTTGTTGCATGAGTGAAAAAAGATTGCCGAGCTGTGTGGTGAAGGCAATGATTGATAGCAGTTTTTCCCTGCACTTCCATTGTATATATTGCTGAATAAAATGTAGGCACTTTATAAATAAGGGTTACTAATAATAGCAACAACAAATCTACTCTTTAACAATCACTCCCTATTAGATTTCTACTGTTTCCTACTAAATTCTGCAAAGATTTTAAGCTCAAAACAGTGCTCTCCATCTTCTACAGTTTGTTAATATTGTATTTCTCCTTGTTCTTATCCCCTGTATAGCGCTACGGAATATGTTGGTGCGTTACAAATACAAGATAATAATAATAATAATAAATAGAAACATCTTCACCACTTTGTTCATCTTCTACCCAAGTAAACTTAACACCTGTCTTACAGCAACAGAATTGTCACTCTTTCACTCTCTTTCTAGCCCATCCAAATCCATATCTTTTACTCTTGCGCAGGTTTCTGCCTCCCCCACTCACTGTAGATTGTAAATTTGCAAGTTTTCAATCTCATAAAGTGCTTTGAGAGAAAAGCACCTCATACATAAAAGCACATTATACATAAGATTTTAAACTCAAAGATAGGTCTTTCCACTTTTTGCCATGTGTTTAATATTGTATTTTTCTTTGTATTTAAGCTGCGTATAGTGCTACAGAATATGGCCCCTTTGCTAATCCCAGCACAGTAAATCCTACCTAGGTATGTTAATCCCCCATCCAAAAAACATTGCAATAGAACTCCTACTGGTCACTGCTATGAGTGAACTTCACAATGCCAAAAAGCAAGGCATAAACCTCAAATTACTTTTGTACTGACAAATTACTAGTTACTCCTTTACACTTTGACACCCAAACCCTATGCTAATAAGATTCACTCGCAAGTAAGGGCACTGCTGTAACTGCAAAAAGCAGAAGAAAGAGTAGTAGAGGGGATAAGGGATACACTACTCATGGTGGAGGAGATGGGGGAGGGTTAGTATAGTCAATAGGGAGGTATTACTAAGTAACTCAAGTACAATGGCAGGCACCACAAAACTACAAACTCATAACATAAGATGTATGCTTGCTAATGCCATAAGCTTGCCAGGAAAAATGGGAGAGTTAGAATTATTGGCAATTAATGAAAAATGGGATTTAATAGGCATTACTGAAACATGGTGGGATGAATCTCATGACTGGACTGTTAATCTGGATAGTTATAACCTATTTAGGAAAGATAGGGGCAATGGTAAAAAAGGACTGATATGTCTGTATGTTAAGCCTGAATTTATGCCTATAGTCAGAGAAGATATTTATGCTGGAACTAGCGGCAATGTTAAATGTTTGTGGAGTTAAACAGCGGAGCAGCAAATGCTAAAAGAATATTGGTAGGAGTATGCTATAAACCCCCAAATATAATTGAAAGTGAGGAAATACAATTATTATTACAGATTGGAAATGCAGCCAAGCATGAACAAGTTCTAATAATGGGAGATTTTAACTACCCTGAAATAAACTGGATGAGTGAAACCAGCAGTACGGGTAAAGGGAGCAGGTACTTGAGTACACTCAGGGATCATTATCTGGCCCAGGTTATACAAGAGCCTACTAGAAATTAAGCTATCTTAGATTTAGTTATCACAAATAATATTGATATAGTACCAAATGTTGAAATATGGTAACCTTTGGGAAACAGTGATCACAAAAGCAAAACTGTAAGGGGTCAACAAAAACTTAATTTTGAAAAGGGCAGATTTTAACAGGCAGCAATACAAAGTATAGACTGGGACAGAGAACTGGCAGGTAAAAATACTGAACATAAACTGACAACATTTAAATCTTTACTATATATACATACTTATCACAATATACCATGTGGAAATAAAAATAAAAGGAGTAAATCACATCCAATGTGGCTTAACAATAATTTAAAGATCAAGATACGGAGTAAAAAACAGGCATTTAAATTATACAAACAATAGGGGACAGAGACTGCTTTATGTGAGTACAAGGAAATCAGCAAGGCTTGCAAAAGCGCTATTATACTGGCTAAAATAGAAAATGAAAACATAATTTCAAAAGAGAGTAAGACTAACCCTAAAATATTTTTTTAATATATTAATAGAAAGAAGACCAGCTATAGGGACATTACAATGTGACACAGGCCATCTGATAATCAGTGGCCAGGAAAAGGCAGATGAGCCAAATAGGTTCTTTTCTTTGGTATACACAAGGGAGGTACCAGTGGTGGGGTCACCGCAACATAATGGGGCTACACTACCTTCACCAAAAAATTGGTTAACGCAGGAAGAAATCCAAAAGAGGTTGGAAAAAATAAATGTTAATAAAGCCCTGGGTCCTGATGGAATACATCCAAGGGTACTGAGGGAACTGGGATCTGTAATAGCCAAACCATTATATTTAATTTTTCAAGATTCACTCAACACTGGGTCGCTGCCAGATGACTGGCGAAAAGCAGAGGCGATACCTATATTTAAGAAGGGAGCAAGAGCAAATCCAGGGAATTATAGACCAGTGAGCCTCACTTCTGTAGTGGGAAAGCTTTTAGAATAAGGCATAATATACAAGAATATGTATAATTGAACAGGATTATAAGTAAACATGGATTTATGAGGGATAGGTCATGTGGATGTAGTCGTTTTGGATTTTGTAAAGGTTTTTGATACAGTGCCTTATGAGACTATTAGTCAAACTAAGGGATACAGCAATTGCAGTAAATATCTGCTCATGGATCGAGAGCTGGCTAAAAGACAGGAAGCAACGGATTGTGGTAAATGGAAAATACTCCGACTGGACTAATGTGGTAAGTGGGATTCCTCAGGGATCAGTATTAGATTGTCTCATTTTTAACATTTCTATTAATGACTTAGAGGTGGGAGTGGAAAGTAGTGTCTGCTGTAACGGAACCCATCACTGTTTTACCCTGTTTTATGGTTATTTAATTCTTGGTTAAAATATGATCACATTGCTGTACTGTAGAAATGTTGTTTTATGTTCTACAGAATATATTGGCTCAGAATATTACAGCTACTAGGCTAATAGATAATCCTATTACAGAGACTCCTTTATAAGATAAGGAAGTCTATTGTATAAAGTGTTTTATTATGAGACAGAGAACAAAGAGTATAATCTGATCCATGTCTGATTGCATAAAAGTAGCCAGGTAGCCTAGGGGAGGTGTGACCCACCTATTGTTCTCTTTATGTGTATTGTGTGGCCAAAAATTGGCATGTGTATTGCCTGTGGGAAGAGATGTGTATAAATATTTCTGTACAACAAAATAAAGTTAGTATTCATTTGACTCCCAAGTTGTGTGTCGTCCAATATGGGAGGTCGGGGATGGTGAAACTGTAGTGCCTCTTGGGTATTTTACCGTATACCAGCAGAGATATTGGATTTGTGTTCCAACTCCGTTACATTTGGTGGCAAGTGGCGGAATTGTTCCCACGGTCAGAAGGACAGCTACAGGAGACACCATTCCGTGGAGTACAAATCGAGGGCAACGCTAGTATCCGTACAGCGCCCCTGGCTACAGCAGGCTGGAACCTGCTAGTTTTCGGACAGCATTCCATGATGAGGAGGAGGCGGCCGCGGACTACAGGGATGCAGACAGAAAGGAACTCATGGAGGGAGACCGGGTAGCGGTTAAAGTACCTCTTAATGCCACACAAACTGAGTTTGGAAGAGAACTCCAAAGCAGACTGGCCTTTTTCCCAGGTACGCTTCCCATAAAAACCTTGGAATGGTTAATGACAGATGTCCACAAATACATAATGGAAAAGCAGCGGGCACGGGAGCGGTCCATCTTGGGAGCTGCTAACCCACCTCCCACCATTAACCCCCCCAGCACTGCGTCCGGGTGGTGGGAACTACCAAACCCCACCACGGTACATCAGGTACCACACGTGTAACCAGCAGGGCCACATGCAGAGAGACTGTCCCAGAAACAGAAACCGCTCCACGTGGAATTCTCCAACTAATTCCCCTCCCCAGCGACAGGGTGTACCCCAGGGAGCAGAACGTGTTGTCCTTCCTCCCCAGCGGCAGTGTGTACCCCAGGGGGCCGAAGGTGTCGTCCTTCCCCCCCAGCGGCAGTGTGTACCCCAGGGGGCCGAAGGTGTCGTCCTTCCCCCCCAGCGGCAGTGTGTACCCCAGGGGGCAGAAGGTGCCGTCCTTCCTCCCCAGCGACAGTGTGTACCCCAGGGGGCAGAAGGTGTCGTCCTTCCCCCCCAGTGGCAGTGTGAACCCCAGGGGGCAGAAGGTGTCGTCCTTCCCCCCCAGCGGCAGTGTGAACCACAGGGGGCAGAAGGTGTCGTCCTTCCCCCCCAGTGGCAGTGTGAACCCCAGGGGGCAGAAGGTGTCATCCTTCCCCCCCAGCGTCAGTGTGAACCCCAGGGGTCAGAAGGTGTCATCCTTTCCCCCCAGCGGCAGTGTGAACCCCAGGGGGCAGAAGGTGTTGTCCTTCCCCCCCAGCGGCAGTCTGAACCCCCGGAGGGCAGAAGGTGTCGTCCATCCTCCCCAGCGGCAGTGTGAACCCCAGGGGGCAGAAGGTGTCGTCCTTCCCCCCAGCGGCAGTGTGAACCACAGGGGGCAGAAGGTGTCGTCCTTCCTCCCCAGCGGCAGTGGGTACCCCAGGGGGCCAAAGGTGTCGTCCTTCCCCCCCAGCGGCAGTGTGTATCCCAGGGAGCAGAAGGTGTCGTCCTTCCCCCCCAGCGGCAGTGTGTACCCCAGGGAGCAGAAGGTGTCGTCCTCTCCCCCCAGCGACAGCTTACCCTAACAAGGGGAGACACCAATCTCCCAGACGGCGCAGATGGGACTGTGGTCTCTGTGCCTGACCTACCGGGATGCTGGACAGCCTGTCCAGATCCCCAACTACTCTCACTGGGACAACCGGAGGATGGGGTAAGTACAAATTCCCCTCCCCAGCTAACTCCTAATGTGGCCCCAGGGTTAACAGAGGAAATGTTAACCCCCACTGATCCCCACCTTTCCCTGGCTACTGAGCCGGAATATGTCCCAAGTACCCCAGCAGAAGAGCTGACAGCGGGGCAGAGTGCAGTCGGCCTCTGCCCTCCCTTTGTCCCTTGTACAGAGCAGGATGTCCTGCAAGTTATACCAGCAGAAGAGCTGGCATCAGGGCAGAGTGCCGCTGGCCTCTGCCCCTCAAGTCCCCTCAGCGTGTTGCCCCATCACCACAGCAAAATATCCAGGTGCCTGGTTAGACTTCCCCCCAAAGGGGAGATGTGTGACGAAGTGCGCATCGCCACTTTGTCCTGGAGAGGACTTATTGCCAGCCTCCTGCCCTGCGACAATGGCCCTGGGACATATTGCCCTTTAAAAACAGTATTTGACCATACCAGAGTGTATGTTCCTCATTCTGGCCCTTTAAATACAGGGGGGTCATTCAGTACTTGCCCTGTGGGAGCGGTGATACCCCAGATAGCTATGCCATGGAGCCCATTCATATAATGAAAGACTATGGGAAAGACTTTAGCTACATGGCAATTGAACTGTGTGAAGAGGATCTGAGCACTATTCGGTAGTTTTGTGCGCTCAGATCTCAGCTATCTGGGAATATGTGAAATGTGAGTAAATGTGAATTGCAGTAATGCTGATGGGTTGTAAAACTAGAGAATTGACCAAAAAATACTTTTTTCCGGACATCCCCATGCCGATCCGTTGGGATCAGACCGTGTATGCCAGCTTATGGTCACGGGGGAGGTGTGTAACGGAACCCATCACTGTTTTACCCTGTTTTATGGTTATTTAATTCTTGGTTAAAATATGATCACATTGCTGTACTGTAGATATGTTGTTTTATGTTCTACAGAATATATTGGCTCAGAATATTACAGCTACTAGGCTAATAGATAATCCTATTACAGAGACTCCTCTATAAGATAAGGAAGTCTATTGTATAATGTGTTTTATTATGAGACAGAGAACAAAGAGTATAATCTGATCCATGTCTGATTGCATCAAAGTAGCCAGGTAGCCTAGGGGAGGTGTGACCCACCTATTGTTCTCTTTATGTGTATTGTGTAGCCAAATATGGGCATGTGTATTGCCTGTGGGAAGAGATGTGTATAAATATTTCTGTACAACAAAATAAAGTCAGTATTCATTTGACTCCCAAATTGTGTGTCGTCCAATATGGGAGGTCGGGGATGGTGAAACTGTAGTGCCTCTTGGGTATTTTACCGTATACCAGCGGAGATATTGGATTCGTGTTCCAACTCCGTTACATCTGCATTTTTGCTGATGACACAAGGTCATTAAATCAGATAATGACATACTTTCCATCCAAAGGGATTTACATAAAATTGAGGAATGGGCATCTAAATGGCAGATGAGATTTATTACAAATAAATGTAAAGTTATGCATCTGGGAAGGAAAAATAGCCATGCAATTTATAATCTTAATGGAGCAAATATAGGGGTATCAGATATTGAAAGGGATTTGGGAGTACTTGTGGACAACCACCAAGGTAACAGTGCTCAATGCCAAACAGCAACTGTAAAGGCAAATAAAATATTAGCATGTATTAAGAAGGGTATAGAAGCAAGGGAAGCAAATATAATCCTGCCACTATACAAATCCCTATTACGCCCTCATTTGGAATACGGAGTACAATTTTGGGCACCACTTCATAAAAAGGACATGTTAGATCTGGAAAAGGTACAGGTAAGGGCTACAAAACTAATAAGGGGAATGGAGGGGCTAAGTTATGAAGAAAGGCTAACCAAATTAAACTTATTTTCTCTAGAAGAGGAGATATGATTACCTTATATAAATACATGCAGGGTCAGTATAAAGATTTGTCAAGTGAGCTTTTTGTGCCAAGACATTTTATACTGATAAGAGGACATCCTTTGAGGTTAGAATTAAAAAGATTCCACCTTAAAGAAAGAAAAGGGTTCTTCACAGTAAGGGCAATTGATCTGTGGAATTCTCTACCAAAGGAGGTGGTGACAGTGGATTTGGTAGAGAACTTTAAAAGGGGACTGGATTTATTTCTAATTCAGGGCTATCCTGGATAATTAGAGAGATAGTATTGATCCAGGAAGGATCCGATCACCAGTAGCTGGGGTCAGGAAGGAATTATTTTTTTCCCTTTGAGACGATTGGCAAAGTTTCACTGTTTGCCTTCCTCTGGATCAATTAATTAACAACTAATCTGCATTTTGCAGATCAGAGGAGATCTTAAAAGGTTGAACTAGTTGTAACTATGTAACTATGTAAAAGATTAACATGTACCAAAGACCACTAGTTTTCAAACCCTTGCTAAGTCCCCAAGGAGCATTTGAAGTGACTGACAGTATAGCACAAAAAGTACAACAAAATAATAAAATTTAAACATTATTTGACACTTAACAATCCAGTATCTAAATATGTATAATTAGAAAATAGAATATGTTAGTATTAAGCCCATTTTATGATATAAAACCCAGGGTAACACATAACCCAGTACTCAATGGGTTAATACACATCGCAAAACCATATTGCCTAAGAACAAATGCTCTAATGCATTGTCTATAAATATATCATATTTTAACACAAAATAAACACATCTTTATTTATTGAAGCTATAAATACAATTGTCACATCTTTTGAATACAAAAGAAACTATTTATTTATATATATCGCTAATGTTTCCTTGCCGCAGCCTAGTTACGGCACTTGTTACGGCTCTTCCCACTCATTATAATATTCATGAAGTTCACATTTCCTATTAGCTCCTAGAGCCATGTCTCATCAGTAAAGCTTTGTTTGGGGATGCCCTACACAAAAATCTGTTGTGGCTAAGCAGGATTTATAGCTGTGGGCTGAGTACTCTAACCTGGGGGAGGAAAAGATATACATTAGTGTAGAACTTAGGGGAAAAAGCTCTAGCAGCCGATTTACAGCGGGGCACCGGATTTACACAGAGATCTAAGTTGGCACATTACAAATAAAGGATGACAATTTTAATAATAATAATAATAATAATAATAATAATAATAACCTTCCATGTCTTTTTAAATATGTAAGGCCTTGAGCTCCTGCATCAGATCTCTAGAGGACAGTGCAGAAGTCAATAAATTTTGGACAGGCTGCATGCCATGATTTTTGAATAAATAATATGGGTAAATAAAACATAGAAACTGTATTCAAAGTGAATACATGTATATCAAAAATGTAATAAAAGTTAACTTTTCAATATCATTTTTTGTGATGAATTTCAAATTATCTCCCACCTTATGGGTGATCCTCATACTGATGTTCTTTTGTGTTCAAGCAATTATATATATATATTACATACTGTACAACTGCACAGTATAATGATGCTGAGTATCTACACACTGCAAGATTTCCTTGAGATCCCCAATTTTCTTGAAGAGATCTATTGACTTATTGTTGCTTATTTGTTAAGTCGTGTCCGACTCTCTGCAACCCTTTGGATTGCAGAACGCCAGGTACATCTGTCAGTCACTGGACCTCTGAGCTCCATCAAGCTCATATTCATTGCTTCAGTGACTTAATCTATTCATCACTGCCTCAGTCATCCCTTTTTTGATGTGCCTTCAATCTTTCCCAAAATCAAAATCTTCTCTAGGGAATCCTGCTTCAGCCTCATGATCATACCATCTGGTGAACAGTTTGTCTTGATTTCCTGAAGTACTGATGTATTGGATCTTCCTGCAGGAGTCATATAAAGGAGTCATTTCTTTGGTGCTCAGCCTTCTTCACTGGGAATACGATAGTTCTAACTATGAGGACCTTTGTTAATAGTGTAATATCTTTACTTTTTACTAGCTTATCCAAGCTTGCCATATCTCTCCTCCCCATATGTCTTTTAATTTCATGGCTGCAGTCACCATCTGAAGAGATCTTGGATCCCAGGAAAATAAAATTTGTCGCTGCCTCCACTTCTTCCCCATCTATTTGCCAGAAACTGACATTGGCAATTTGATCTTTTCCTCTGTAGAACCTAGCTTTCACGTCTGGTACTTCCCAGTACATATATTGTTGGAATCAAGTTTGTGGGATCTTAAGTATCACCTTGCTGGCATGTGAAATGAGTGCAATTGTTCGATAATTCATTGGCACTGCCCTTTTTGGGATTGGGATGTACACTGACCTTTTCCAGTCTATTGGCCACTGTTGAGCTTCTCAAATTTGCAGGCATAAGGCAAGCAACACTTTCACAGCATCATCCTGTAAAATTTTGAACAGTTCAGTTAGGATTCCATCAACTCCTGCAGCCTTGTTATCAGCAAGGCATCCTGGGGCTCATCACTTTGCTCTAAAAGATGTCTGGCTCCAGCTCATTTGACAAACTATTGAGGTAATCACTGTGTGAGGAATTGACTCTGCTGGGTTTTGAACCCTAGTCCCCAGGCTGCTATACCTCTTCCCTACCACTGCGCCAGCCTGCCTTTTGTGAATTCCATTGAGACCTTATAAGCTTGACTCTGCTAGCAATTTTATCAGTACCTAAGTCTCTTCAGCTGTGTCTGGTCAGGTGTCTGGTCCTTGGCCTATATAAGGCACTTCCTGTCAAATGTACCTTGCCAGATTATTGTTGGTTCCTGATCCCTTCAATAAAAGCTTGTACCTGTTTAACCTACAAGTTGCTGAACTGGATTATTGCTGACCTTGGCTTCTGGTCTCCACAACTTTGTGATTCCTATATCATTACACACTGCAGTTAAGATCTTTCCTGTAAAGATCTTCAGTGTCTTCCTGCCACCTCTTCTTTATCTGATCTTCTTCTGCTAAGTCCCTTCTACTTTTTTCACGCCCACTTTGACATGAAAGAGATCACTTGACTTACCCATTCTGTTTCACATTACATTGCTCATTGTAGAATTTCTCCTTGTCTCTTCTTGCTATCCTCTGGAATTCTGTATTCAGTTGTACAAACCTTATATTATCTCTACTACTTTTTGCTTTCCTTCTTTCCTAGGCTACTTTCAAAGCCTCATCAGCCAGCCAGTTTGTCTTCTTAGTTTTCTTTCGTTTGTGGATATTCTTTGTTGCTGTTTCCTGGATAATTTTGCTAACTTCATTCCAAAGTTCTTCAGGCATTGTGTCAACCATGTCTAGTTGCTTAAATCAATTCTTTACCTCCACTACATATTCTCAGGGGATATTATTTATTTTGTATCTTCTTGGTCTGATCTTTTCTTCAGTTTAATTTTGAACTTTTTGGACCAACAAAAACAGACATATTTTTTATAGCAGCTTTCTCCTTATTATATAAAATTGCTCACACAATTAATTGTATAAATTAATTCTTTTTTTTGTTGAAAATTCTTAAGAAATGTAACAACGTCGCTTAAAAATACATTATTTAAAAAATAAAATGAAAGATTAATGCTTCATAGAATAATTACGTAGTATTGTTATATATTGCCAAAACAGAGCATACACATAGGGAATGATCTTAATATATATTCTTGTTAATATCACACTTTTTAAAAATTCATAACTAGTTCACTATGTGTGCTTATTGACAATATCTTTTTATGTATGTATTGCACATGTCCATCCACATTTTCAAATATTAGAAATAGAGGTCTTTTTAGTCATTGCCAAGTGTTGAGAAAATGTGGATGGACATGTACAATAAATACATCACATATATAGTTGTGAGCAAGCAAGTGCTGCAGTTGCTGGCAAGGAGCGCCAAACGGTAGAAGCTCTCCCTCAGTAATGTGGTAGGCACCTTCTGACCTGATGGACTCATCTTCTGTTGCCATATTGTTATGTATCTGGTTGTGCTTGTCCATAAAGTTAGTTTATGAAAGTTACTGGGGTGGTTTCAGGTTCCTTCTATTATCTTCTTCTATCTCTTTACCGTGTTCATTATAGAATGTATCCAAGGCTATTAAATATAAGTGTAGGCCTATATAGACCTTCACCAAACAGTAATAAAATTAAATGAAGGTATAACAGGCTTAAATACCTGAAAATGGTGCCATTTCATTTTATTATTGTTTGGTGAAGGTCTATATAGGTCTACACTTATATTTAATAGCCTTTTACCATTGAGAAAGCTCAGTCTATTGAGCGAAACACGTTTGGTCTTTTTGTGATTTTATCTTGCTATTCTCCACATATATCATCGTTCTATATACTCTGGCCCTTTGGATTGTCCAACTAGCAGGCTGCCATCTATTTTTGGATTTTACTCATATGGACACCTGAGATTTCAACTGAGAATTGCCTGCTTTTGGAAACACAACTGAGCTGGACTTATGAGGACTATAGTAGATATATAAGCGATACAAATACCTCATATGACTTTTTTTATATTACTTACTGATTAAACTCCTTTATTGCACCATCTGGCGGTGTGCGCTTCTCTCCCCCATTTCATTTTTTATCATTTCATATCTTGTGGCATTTCCATGGAAGGTGTCCGTTTTATTTGAGGAGCAGCAGATACTGCCAGGTTTTGATCTGCCAACAGAAGTGTCTCTGGACATTGCGCTGGACTGATTTGTTTGATTTTATTATCATTGACCTTTTTTACATTATTAGATATTTTTATGTTGATTCATTTTGCTCTACCATCATTATAGACACTAGTCTCTTTTTGTATACCTCTTAGTATTTTCCTACAGACAAATTCTGGTAGAGCCCTTTTATTTCCATAAACTCTTTTTGTGATCGTTAGGTGCTTCTTTGCTGTCTACAGATTGTATATTCCTCCCCTTATTTTAGGTTGGTTTACTGATCTGCAGTATTAGACTGTGCTTTATTTAATTTAAGGAAGCTCTTACAATTTATATGAATAGTTTTAACTTTATAATTTAGTATTTCTCATAATACAGAACACTACAGAACACTAATGCTATATGAAATGGAATTAATACATTAGATTAATTAATGTGAAGCCACTCGCTAAATTCCTCATGGCCACAAGGGGGTGACTGTTACCTTTCTGGGTAATTGCTTGTGTAATATTTCCAATATGTACATATGTATACATGTTCATTGCTTCAATGATCTCATCTATCATATCTGCCTCTGTCACCCCCTTCTTCCCCAGGTGTAAATATACTACATGGTCAAAAGTAGTGGATTTAGCTATTTATGCCATACATATTGTTAAAAATGCATAAAATCAAGCATACAACCATGCAATCTGCCATACATTGGAAGTAGAATGGGTCATACCGGCGAGCTCAGTAACTTTCAATGCGGCACTCTCATAAGATACCACCTTTCCAACATGTCAGTTCATCAAACTTCTGTCCTGCAAGAGCTGCCTTTGTCATCTGTAAGTGCTGTTGTTGTGAAGTGGAAACATCTAGGAGCAACAACATCTCAGCCACAAAGTGGGATGACCACACAAGTTCACAGAATGGCAAAGCCTAGTGCTGAAGAGCATAGCACGTAAAAATCTTCTGTGCATGTTTACAGCACTCAATAGAAAGTTCGAAACTGCCTCTGGAAGAAAAGCCAGTAAAAGAACTGTTTGTTAAGCAGCCACACATGGGCATCACCAAGATCACTATGCATAATGTCAAGCGTTGGCTGGAGTGGAGTAAAGAACGCTGCCATTGGACTTGGGTGCACTAGAAAGACAATCTCTGGAATGATGAATCACGCTTCACTTTCTGTCAGTCTGATGGACGAATCTGGGATTGGCAGATGCCAGGAGAATGCTACCTGCTTGAATGCATATTGCCAACTGTAAAGTTTGTTGAGGAGGAATAATGGTCTGTGGTTGTCATTATTTGAGCTCGGCCCCTCAGTTCTAGTGAAATGAAATCTTAATGCTTCAAAATACAGTTACATTCTAGAGAATTGTGTGTTTCCAACTTTATGGCAACAGTTAGTGGACGGACACTTTCTGTTCTAGCACAACAATACTACTGTGCACAAAAATAATTCCATAAAGACATGGTTTGTGAGGAGGAACCTGACTGGTATGCACAGAGCATAAGCCACAACACTTCTCCATCGAACACATTAGAGATGAATTTGATACTGACTGCAAGCCAGACCTTCTCACCCAACATTAGTGCCAACCTCACTAAGCTCCTGTTGTTGAATAGAACAGAATCCCTGCAGCCATGCTCCAAAACCTAGTGGAAAGCTTTCACAAAAGAGGCTGTTATAGCATCAAAAGGGGAACAAACTCTGTATTATTCAACATGGTTTTGGAATGAGTTATTCAACAAGCACAAATGTAGTTTAACTCACAGCCGTACATAACTCACATGCATCACTGGTAACAACTAACCCTAGCATCCCATCATATATAGCTACACATATGTAGCTTAGAAACTGTTAATTGTAGCAACCAATCATATTCTTACTACACTTCTGTGGATAGACCGGAACATAGTAAAGGCCACCAAGAGATGCTAGCATAGGTAGAAATTAGGAGATGACAGAGGAACAGGAGAAGATCTATGGAGGAGATGAAGAAGGAGCAGCAGCAGACGGCAGTGCTGGAGGACAGACAGAAGCAGGAACATGAAGAGAAAAAAACATCTATGGTGAATAAGTTCCATCTCACTGTAAGCATTTATTTATAATTAGGTACATTTATTACCGTATTGGTCGGAATATAAGCCGCACCTTTTTTCCATTTTTTTAGCTTGCGAATTAAGGGTGCGGCTTATATTCGCGACCGTCATAAAATCATTGCCGATTTGCAAACTTTGCTTGTAACGAGTGCGACCTATTCGCGAATGCAAAATTACTGCCGATTTGCGTGATTGCGAGTCAAGGGTGCCGATTTTCGTGCTTTAGACTTCGGTATTGAATAGCGATTTACAGGTTTTGTGATTCTAACATCCTGTAAAGCCTGTAACATGCAAAAAAAGCCTGTTTCTTGAAATGGCGGATCACTTTGAGAGTCTTTTTTTCTCCAATTTTACGGGTGCGGCTTATATTTGAGTACTATCTTTTTTCTATTTTTTCACCTTGAACTTTACGGGTGCGGCTTATACGCGGGTGCGGCTTATATTCGGACCAATACGGTATATATATATATATATATATATATATATATATATATATATATACTGTACGTGCTCCAATAATCAAACAATCCACTCATATCACATGCCAGCAAGGTAATGCTTAAGATCCTACAAGCTCAGCTTCAACAATATATGGTCTGGGAACTACCAGATGTGGTAGCTGGATTCCACAGACAAAGAGACACTAGAGATCAAAGTGCCAATTTCTGCTGGCTAATAGAGAAAGCAAGAGTGTTTGTATTTCTGCTTCATAGACTATCCTAAAACATGTGGATCACAACAACATGTAGCAAGTTCTTAAGGAGATGGGAGTACCAGATCATCTCATCCTGCTCCTAAAGAATCTGTATGGGGACAGAATCGAACATGAAACAACATCAGGAAAGGAGTGCGACAAGGTTGTTTGATAGCCTTGATAGCTGATAGTGAGGAATGATGAGAGTGAAAGAAGAGAGTGCAAAAGCTGGCCTGCTGTTCAACATTAAAAAGAACAGGTTCATAGCAAACCTCCATCTCCAGGTAAATAGAGGGGCAAGAAGTGAAGTCTTGGGAAACACCAGACTGGGAAGCACCAGACGTGCAAGCCGAGATCCGCAGAGAAAAAGATCACATTGCCAATGTCGGTTTCTGGCAAATAGATGGTGAAGAAGTGGAGGCAGTGACAGATTATATTTTCCTGGGATCCAAGATCTCTTTAGATGGGCACTGCAGCCATGAAATTAAAAGACAATTGCTACTAGGAAGGAAAGCTATGGCAAGTCTGGATAAACTATTAAAAACTAAACATATTACATAATCAACAAAGGTCATCATTGCTAAAACTATGACATCCCCAGTAGTAACATACGGACGTGAAAGCTGGACCATAAAGAAGTCATAGAATTGACGCCTTCGAATTGTGGTGGTGGAGAAAACTGCTACTACAAGAAGACCCAATCAATCCTTCAGGAAATCAAGACAAACTGTTCACTGGAAGGTATGATCATGATCCTGAAGCTCAAATATTTTGACAATATTGTGAGAAGATACAATTCCCTAGAGAAGACTCTGATTCTGGGAAAGATTAAAGGCACAAGAAGAAGGGGACAACAAAGGAGGAGATGTATAGATGAGGTCTTTGAAGCAAAGAACATGAGCTTGATGCAATTTGTGCAACATAATAACTGGTAATTAATTGGAAAGCATAGGATTATGTATTTATGTATTGTATAATTTTGAGTGTTAATAAAGTTACAAAACCAAGCTGACCTTGCAAACTCTAATTTAGCCAGAAAAGCTTATATAAATGTATTTGTTATGAATACATTTATATCCTTATTTCAACATAAGGCCAGCAAAACAGACACGTGTGTTTCTCATAACATACTGCACAATTTAGTGATGCTGAGTATTTATATTTTCTGCTCAAGCAGATATATATCATAACATATTAAACAACCATACATGGATAATGAATGTGCTACAATGTATATGCTGATAATTAAAGCACTATATTGTATAATATTGCTGAGTATCTGTACAAAGATAATGATCATGCTGCACTAGATACTGTGAGCATATATAAATTTAAATTTAGCATGCTGCATTGATATTGAACTCACTTCACAGTATAGTGATAATGAGCATTTCATTGTACTGTATAATGGTGCAATATATCAATGTGAGTACGTTGGTTTGTATAATTATGTAGCACCTGTTGTTTGCAAAGACATCATTACCAAATCTCATATAATAAATAATAACTATTTGCCATAAAAATATAAAACTGGTTTGCACAGTAAGAGGTAATCTTGCGCACTTAAAGATCAAACACATTGATTAATGACTGTAAAATAAAGCTAATTATTAGCCCAGTAATATCAATAAACTTGATAAGGAACATTTCTCATTTAACTGCTGATTAATTTATAGACAAAATGTCATCACTAATTATCTATGTAATATTACATTGTTCAAGGTATTTTATACTCAGATTGCTTATTTGTTTCTATTTTAAATCTAATATATTCTGAATTTCTTTTTGAGACAGTATTTCTTACACACACATACATGTTGTTATTTATATTTTTGCCACAACAATCATTTAATATATATGTGGGCAAAAGAGCGATAGAAGCCCTCCACCGTAGAGTAGTACAGTAAATAAATAGTACATCTGTGTTCACATTTGAATGTCTAAAACAAGTTAAAAAAAAAACTGCTTACAGCTCAGAATTCCGAGAAAAACAGTTATTACATTGCATTCTGGGAAGCTGAGCAGGGACATGCAAACGTGCCCACAAATGCCTCGCTCTCCAATCCATAGCCATTTTCAAACATGACTTTCTTTAAACTTATGCTTGCTGTATTACACAGCTTTTATGCAAAGCCAAGGCTGGATTATACTCAAGCTGGGAATCCTATCCATGTACAGCTGTTTCAACCTTTCTGCCTATCATCAGCATGGAGAGGGATCTCAGCCTGTGTTGTGGATCTTATGAGTAGGTAGTTCACCACAACAATCATTTAATATATGGTGGACAAAAGAGCGATAGAAGCCCTCCACCGTATTTTATATTTTTGTACTATAGACTTGCCCGTCAAAAATGATGGGGCAATAAAATATGAAGCCATGGCAATGCTGTTTGCCACACAATGTAAAGCTTTTACTCCTCTGAGGACCTTCAGCGCTCATTGCGAACCCTGCGAGCCTCTCCCCTCGTGTACTTCAATTTTCCTGCTTTTCAACAATCGTCTTCGTCGCTCATAGCAAAGCCAGATATATAAGTACAGTGTAAAATATAAAATGTATTTAGTACAGTGAATTCATAAATTAATATGAATTAATAAATGAATATAATTTACCTATAGCCTATGTCTTACGAGCCTCTGTATTTTTGTACCTCGTACGTACCTGTCAAAGTCGTACGTCCCTGGCTGTGCTTTGCGCGATTTGGGTAGTGTAGCCTTGTTTTCATTTTTTTTCAAGCTCCATTTCTTTTTCTCGCATAGCCGATTTCCAATTGCCAAAACTCTGCAAATTTGGCTTAAATTTGCGTGCAACCTTATTCCCAGACGTCGTGGCTGTCCCCCCGTGCTGTGTGTGAGTGTTTTTTTATTTTTATTATGTTTTTTTTTGTGTTTTTTGTGTTTTTGGATTTGCACGTTTCGTCCGTTAACGGCCTATTTTTGCGAGCTCGGATTTTGTTGGCTCAGGGATTGCGAGCTAGATTTATTTTTCTAAGTCCTGCGTTCCTCAACTGCTTGCAGCCTAATACAATCCCGCGTTTCCTAACTGCTTGGAGTCTAAGTCCCACGTGTTTCAATGCCTCAACTCCTCGCTTTGCGAGGCTTGCAAAGGCGATGAGCGCCTTTGGCGCTCATCGCCTAAGTGCTCCGAGCTCCTGCGTGTTTCAATGCCTCAACTGCTTGCCTTGCTTTGTGAGTCTCGCAGGGCAACGAGCGGCTTCGGCTCTCATCGCCTAAGTGCTCCGAGCTCCCGCGTGTTTAAAATGCCTCAACTGCTTGCCTCACTTTGCGAGTCTCACAGGGCAACGAGCGGCTTCGGCTCTCATCGCCTAAGTGCTCCGAGCTTCTGTGTGTTTATATGCCTCAACTGCTCGCCTCGCTTTGCAACGTTCGCAGGGCGAGGAGCGCCTGAGAGCCTCGCCTAAGTGCTCCGAGTTTGGAAGGCTTCTATGCGTTAACGGCTTGCCTTGCTTCGTGAGGCTTTCTGTTGCGGCCCTGTGGCCCTGTTGCGAGGCTCACAAACATGACGACAAATCGGAGTTTGACAAATATAATATGTGACTAGCGACTTGCCCGTCAAAAATGACGGGGCAATAAAAATGTAATCCATGGCAATGCTGTTTGCCGCACAATGTAAGGCTTTTGCTCCTCTGTGGACCTATGGCGCTCATTGTGAGCCCCACGCTGAGCACCATCGGCGCTCTTCGCAGGGCTCGCAATGAGCCCCTTCGGCATTGTGAGCTATCCCCTTGTGTACTCCAATTATCCGGCTTTGCAACGATCACCTTTGGCGGTCATCGCAAAGACAGAAATATAAGTACAGTGTAAAATGGCAAAAAATTTGAGTAGAGTGAATTAATAAAGTAATATGAATTAATAAATGAATATACTTTACCTATTTATATTGAATATGCAGCAATCAATATCCTGAAGAGCTACCAATCTATTTGGAATATAAAATGTACAGTTGGAGTGTTGATCATGTGAGGAGAAAGTGTCAGCAATGTTGCAAGTTTGCAATGTAAATAGGCTGGTTGCGCGAGGGCAAACCGTGTATTTAGGCGGGTAAAGCGGCATTTTAGAATCCTAATGTTGTAAGTAAGTGTTGTAATGGTATATTTTCTATGTGCTATGTTCCTGGCTAACTCGTACGTGCCTGGTGGTGATTTTCGCAGCTCTGTCCTGCGGGTCGTAATTTTTTTTGTCTATGTCTGTATTTCCTCATTGCGCGTTATTGTTTTTTTTCTCAGCCTCGCGGGACGTATATTTTTTTTTCTAAGTCCCTTGGTGTGGTTGTTTTTTTTCAAAGTCCCGCTTTTCTGGGTTCTATTTAACCGCAAGTAAGGCGCAGAAGAGCCTCCACCTCCGCAAATGCGGACACTCGCTTTGCAAGGTCCGCATTTGCATCCTGCAATGAGCCTTTGGCTCATTGAAGTTTATGCACCCCTCCGCAAATGCGGCCCCTCGCTTGTAACCTGCAACTTGTATTTAAATAATTTCAACTACCAAGGTATTGAATCCAGAGAAAGGCAAACAGAAAAAACCCAGTGAAACATATACAATTGTGTCAAAGAGGGATACAAAATTTATTCTTTCCTGACCCCATTAACTGGCGATCGGATTATTCCCTAGATCAATACTCTCAATTTATATATACATTTCAATGTAGCAAGAAATAATCCTCCTCCTACTGACATGAATCCTTAATGAAATAGAATAAAACTTTTTTTTCCAAGCAATTGTAACAGTGCAAACATTAACGTATGTAATAACAAAACATTAACGTAATGTAATAACATTTAAAGTCTATTTTTATGAAAATGCATTGGTCTTGAACATTGAATCCAGGGGAGGGCAAAAACACCCATTGCAAATTAGCCAATTGGGTCAAAAGGGGGGGGGGGGGAATCAATTCCTTCCTGACCCCAGTAACTGGTGATCGAATTACTCCCAAGACTCTGTATTTAATTATACATTTCAATTTTGCAATAACTGATCATCCTTCTAGTAACATGAAACATTAAAAACATAGAATGTATCAACTTTTCACACCTTGTAAAATTCAATTCTAACATTACTAACAGTAACTTAATATAATAAAATTTACTGTTTTCTATGTTTGTTGGGGTATATTTTGTGAATTTGTCTTTGATATAAGAGCAGTGTTCCTTTTTTAATGTTGTTATTTCTGAAGACATTCTAATTTTTTTGTTTTTGTATGTCTAAGTGATTCCCTTAAAAAGAGCTCAGCAGAATTGCAAGTTTGTCTATGGGATATAACCAATGTTATTCTTGTTTTTTTTTTTTTTACATTTTGTTGTTATTCTTGAAGTTCTTAAAAATGGCACATAGAGTTTCTTAGTGAAATAGTGGTCCTCTAAAAATAGTCCAAGTGACATAAAATTTCATCCTCGAAATCAAACCACTGTTCTATATGTTTAAAGAACCTCGTAGTACACAATGATTTTGGTAAAAATGCATCCATCGTCTAATAAATTACCCTGACTTGGATTTTCTTCAATATAAACTTTAATGTCATCTGGATTTGGAAATTGTCTCCTTTGAAGGACAAAAGGCAAACCACTCTCACTTGGAGTCAAATCAATTCTTGATATAAAAACTTGTTCACCTTTATGGGTACCATTCATAATTTCTGCATGTATGAAATTATCTTTTAAATCTGGCACAATTAATCTGGTCCCATTACAAAATCCTTTTTTGGGATTCATATTTCTCAGTAGCATGACAATTGCCCCTTTTTTTCAATTGCAAAACATGTGGTGGCATTCCAAATGGTGTTAAAGAATTGATACATTCTATACTAAAGTTAGACTCACTGTCTTTGCATTAGCCAAAACTGAATCTGCACTTTAATATATTTTTTCGGGTGCATTGAGGAATTTTTTAATTTTCTTATTTAGATTCAAGGCATCAATATTTTTGGATGTTAATATGACTTTATTTGCAATGTTTGAGTAATCTTTGTTATTGATAGTATTTAGAAAGATTACCGATATGAGAGATTCTTTGCAAACCATTTGTTATGGAATTTCTACAGTATCATCAGGTCGATTATTTATTTGTGAATGTTTTCCTTCTCCAATTTGAATTAGACAATTCATTCATGTTGTCCTTCAGATCTCATTTTAATTCTAATTTGAGGTGTGTAAATATTTCCCACAGTTTACTTGTCTTTATACATGTTTAGATGGTGTCAGTCCTATTTCCCTGTGGCACAACAGGTAATTTTTGGCTAAATCTCCTCCTAACAGCATCACCTTTGCACCAAATGGCAAATCATTATCCATTACTTCTTTTAATAATCTAATAATACATTGCAAGGCATGACCCGACATCATCATTGCCTCATCTATGATAATTCATTTCATTTTCTTAAATTGTTTTGCTTGTAAAGAATTCAGTTGAATATCTGAGACTGATGTTTCTAAAATGGGAACTGGCAGTTTAAATACACTATGCACAGTTCTGCCACCTTCTAACAAAAGTGCGGCAATTCATGTTGTAGCAAATGGCATTGTTATTTGACCCTGTGCTCAAATGTAACTCATCAAACAATTGTACAGATACGTTTTTCCTGATACACCAGAGCCATCTAGATAGAAATAACACTCTTTGACCATTTCATCATCTGTAGCATTTGTGATGGCGCTAAATGCTTGCAATTGTAATGTATTTAAAGTTGCAAATTTTTCTTGTGTTTTTTTGTTTTGTAGCTCAGGGTCATAGTCTTCAAAGTTTATTTCATCTATAAGTCCTGGATGAGGCAAATTAAAACTTGCACAATTTAATCCATGAGCAAGAAATATTTATTGAATTTCCATTAATGCTTTTAAGAGCGCAATGGCCTCATTGTAATGTTTCAAGAAGTCTTCACACATGTTTAATTTAAATGTTTCCCACAAAGCTAATGCATGAGGTACATTGGAAAAAATGCAAATGAATGCAAATTGTTCTCTCATTTGCTTTGGCATGTGACATAGTGCTGCTTCTTCCAGACACCTCTCCCATTCTGTATCATCTGCTATGAAGTTTTGAAGTCTTGCAGCTAATTGGAAAGTATCATAAACTATGTCATTCACTGTGCATAAATGTTAATAACTTTGTACACTGGGAACATGTAAAAGAAGTAATCTCAAACTGAAATGTTCAATATCTCTTGGACTAACAGTATATATTCTTGCCATCATTTTTTGATTATTTTTTGTTGTTGTTGTTGCCATTGGCCATTTACAAATACAATATATGGCATCTCAATGTATAAAAATTGTCTTGCCTCAGTGTCCTGGCAATTTAATTTAAACCAAGCAGTAAGTGTTGTTGAATGATGTTCACTTTGGGCTAGGGCATTTCTTTCATTGCCTGCAGTAAAGCAAACAAATTAACTTTGTGGCAAATATACAGCTAATTGATACACAGCATGTGACTGATCATGCATATCAAATTTGAGAAGACGCCACATTGCTTCTGGAGCTCTGAGATAGCGAGCATCTAAATAAATATAAAGTTTGTCATGCAAAATTGGATTTTCTTGTTCATTTTGTGCACCTTGCACAACAACAGTTGCTGCATCATATCCTTTGTATATATATTTATACACATATTTGATGGATTTGATAGAGGTGCAAGCTTCAACATTTATGTGTGCATTGTACTTCATCAGCAAATGTGGATTGTATGGAACTACATATCTATTATCGACCTTTTGGCCAGGTATAATAGCTGTTTGTCCTTATCTTCTTTTATACAAAGGGTATCCATAACAATTAGCATAAGTTTGCATTTGAAATTGTTTTGGGAACTCTTGTGAACATTTTTTATTTTCCATACATGGTGAATTTGGATTGATATCTCCACATGTAACATGAATCATTCTATGAGTTACAATCTCATAAAGTTTTGAATATTTTTCTGGATATGGCAGTTCAGCACTAATCACTGAATCCACTATCTCTGCAGTATTCAATGTTTCTTTTTCTTGCAGGATTAAAAGTACAGTATGTGTGCATGTGGAAGGCCTCTTTTTTGAAATTCAATGGTATAAACAGAAGCCACACATTTTCCAAATAACTGTGCCTTAGTTATATCATGTACAATGGGGGGGGGGGGGGGAGTATTTGTTCCCCTGCTGATTTTGAATGTTTGTCCACTGACAAAGAAATGGTCAGTCTACAATTTTAATGGTACAGTAGGTGTATTTTAACAGTGAGAGACAGAATTACAAAAAAAAACAAGACAAAAGGCATGTCAAAAAAGTTATAAATTGATTTGCGGGTCAATGAGGGAAATAAGTATTTGACCCCTTTGTCTTAATACTTGGTGGCAAAACCCCTGTTGGCAATCACAGAGATAAGACATTTCTTGTAGTTAACTACCAGGTTTGCATACATCTCAGGAGGGATTTTGTCTCACACCTCTTTGTAGATCCTCTCCAAGTCATTAAGGTTTTCAGGCTGTTTGGAAACCTTCAGCTCCCTCCACAGATTTTCTATTGCATTAAGGTCTGGAGACTGGCTAGGCCACTCCAGGACCTTAATGTGCTTCTTCTTGGGCCACTCCTGTGTTGGTTTGGCTGTGTCTTTTGGGTCATTGTCATGCTGGAATGCCCATCCACGACCCATTTTCAATTCTCTGGCTGAGGGAAGGAGGTTCTCACACAAGATTTAAAGATACATGGCCCCGTCCATCGTCGCTTTGATGTGGTGCAGTTGTCCCCTACCCTTAGCAGATAAATACCCCCAAAGCATAATGTTTCCACCTCCATGTTTGACGGTGGGGATGATGATCTTGGGGTCATAGGCAGCATTCCTCATTCCTCCTCCTCCAAACATGGCGAGTTGAGTTACTGCCAAAGAGCTCAATTTTCATCTCATCTGACCATAACACTTTCACACAGTTTTCCTCTGAACCATTCAGCTATTCATTGGCTGCAGGATATCAGTCCTTCACGGTGTAGTGTGTTACCAAATGTTTTCTTGGTGACTCTGGTCCCATCTGCCTTGAGATCATAAACAAGATCCTCCCATGTAGTTCTGGGCTGATCATTGAAACTCCACAAGGTGAGATCTTGCATGGAGCATCAGACAGAGGGAGACTGGCAGTTATATTGTGTTTCTTACATTTGCGAATAATTGCACCATCTGTGGTTACCTTCTCACCAAGCTGCTTGGCAATGGTTTTGTAGCCCATTCCAGCCTTGTGTATGTCTACAATCTTGTCCCTGACATCCTTGGACAGCTCTTTGGTCTTGGCCATGGTGGAGAGTCTGGAATCTGATTGATTGATTGCTTTTGTGGACAGGTGTCTTTCATAGAGAGTGCTCCTAATCTCAGCTTGTTACCTGTATAAAAGACACCCAGGAGCCAGAAATCTTGCTGATTGATAGGGGATCAAATACTTATTTCCCTCAAATCAATTTATAACTTTTTTTATATGCATTTTTCTTGGGATTTTTTTGTTTTGTTATTCTGTCTCTCATTGTTAAAATACACCTACCATTAAAATTATATACTGATCACTTTTTTGTCAGTAGACAAACATTCAAAATCAGCAGGGGATCCAATACTATTCCCCCCACTGTATTAATGCATTTTTCAAGAGTTTTATCTTGAATATTTTTGCCACTAAATCTGGTCTTTCAGAATTATTTCGGCCATGTTTAAAATGTTCTTAATGAATAAATCTGATTTTCCAAATTTAGTTACAATAGCCATGGCATCATTGTATCTTTCTCGCATATTGCGAGGAGATCCTTGGAAAGTGGATGGCAAAATGATTGCTCTTCCAGCTGCAATGTCTTTGTTGGTAGCCAATGCAGCGACATAATCCATCAATCCACAATATCGTTCTATGCAAAGCTTGTTTTGTTGAAATTTGATAAAATTTAGATTATTTGCTTCAACTTGTGGATAAGAATCAATAATCCATTGTTGTGTGAGTTTGCCCCCACATAAAATAGGATTAAAATGATCCCGAATAGCAGTTTGTGCCACTTTATATTCCAGCATAGAAATATTGTTTCTAACCCGAACTCTACTATTGGAATCACTTTGCAATTGTAATTTTGGTTCCCATCCTGGCTCACCATTTGGAAAGAAAATGGGATATGTCATTGGATCCAAATTACAAATTAATATATTTATGTTTATAAAAGGTTGGGTCATTAGGCAATGTTTCACATACATTTTTTTGTTTACTTTTTCTTTTCTTTGAATCTCCAGCACACTCAGTTTGTGCTTTTTTACTCATTTTTATTTTATTTTAAAAGTCTCTGTCGGTCTTCTCTTAAGCATTGGGAAGTTTTGGGGGACTGTGCATCTCCCCACCTTTGCTTCTGTTTCCTTGCCATTCTTCTTAACGTTCATTGAAGTTTTCTGCGCTGTCTGCCATTGTAATCTGTAATTGTAAATAAAGGTGTAAGATCTAATATGTATTTTTATTGTACATATTGTCATCAAAGGAAAACCTAAAGAGCAGTAATGAAACAGTAAAATGACCATAAATACATTTGTAATTTTTTCATTAAGTTAATTAATGAATCAATGAATGTGTTATTTTTAATTGGCATACATGAAAACCTAAACAGCTAAGGATATATATGTCACGTATAAATTAATATATGTGAATTTATTAATCCAAGTTTAAGTTTCATCAATACAAAACAAAAATACTTAATCCTGTTTTCCTAAAGAAGGGCATCATTAAATCATATACCTGTCATCAGGCAGCTGCACAGATGAGGAAACTGTAAAATGACATGAAAAGCATTTTTAATGTTTGGATTCAATTAATTAATTAATTAATCATTTAAAGTATCATGTTTAATTGGCATACATGCAAAACGTAAAGGCTTAAGCATCGATATATTCATAAATAAATGCAGTATAAAAGATTAAAAATAGCAGGTGTCATAATCTAATAAAGTTATTTAAATATTTAACTGCTTTGACGGTCCTATGCCTGTCAAGCAATGAGCAGGAACAATTTTTTTGTACTGCGGTGTAAAATATTCATGTTTTTAAGGTCCAGAGCACAAGAAATTGATTAAAGTAAGTGCACTGTAAAATATACACTTTTGGAGGTCTTTGAGCATAATAAACTGATTTAAGTAAGTGCATTGTGCATTAAACACTTTTGGAGTTGTCCGAGCATAATAAACTGATTTAAGTAAGTGCAGTGTAAAATATACCTTTTTTGTACTGTCGTGTAAAATATTTTTTTTTGAGGTGTCAGAGCATAATAACCTGAGGTAAGTATGTGCCCTGTGAAATATACAGTCTTTGTGGTCTCATAGCATAATAAACTGATTTAAGTAAGTGCACTTGGTCTTTGAGCATAATAAGTAAGTGCACTGTGCACTGATTTAAGTAAGTGCACTGTGCATTAAATACTGTTTGAGGTGTCAGAGCATAATGAACTGTTTTAAGTAAGTGCAGTATAACATTTTTTTGTTGTACAGTGCAAAAAATGTTGGGGTCTCAGATCATAATAAACTGATTTAAGTTAGTGCACTGTAAAATATACCTTTTTTTGTACTGTAGTGTTAAATATCTTTTTGGGAGGTGTCATAGCATAATAAACTGATTTAAGTAAGGGCACTATGAAAGATATATATATATATATATATATATATATGTATATATATATATGTATATATGTATATATATATATATATATATATATATATATATATATATATATATATATATATATGTATATATAGAAAATATATTTGAAAATATAATTGATGGACTAACTCTTTATTCATCCTCCAATACTATACTATTAATAATGATTTAATCAATAATTTAATTAATAACTATTCCGCATATTGCAGATCAGAGGAGATCTTAACAGGTTGAACTTGATGGACTGAAAGTCTTTTTTCAACCTTAATTACTATGGGCCTCATTCTATTAGCGGCCGCAGCCGTTGCGGGGCCGCAAGGACCCGCCGCAAGCTATTCTGCTATTCTATTCCCTTACGGCCGGGGATTCCGGCAGGCTTGCGGCCGGTGCCTTGCTATCTCTTGCGGTCGCTCGCGCCGGAGGAAAGCCTTTGATCTAAAACGGCCGCAAGAGATTTGCAATTCAATTGCTCCGGGAAACCTCTCTGCAAGGCTAAAAGCGAGCCGCAGCTTACTTGCAGGAAAGAGGTCTCGCTAGCACCAATTAAGCACATAAAATAGCTCAAATAAAGCCATCCTGCACTTTGAGAAGACTATAAAGGGATTTTAGGTGTTAGAAAAAATAGCACATAATTATCCTGTACTCAAATCCGTAAAATATTTTATTTTTAATATCCGTAAAATATCCATGTAAAAAGGCCAGAGTGCTTGGAGCACCTCAGACACACCCACGCCGCAGCCGGAAAATAAACAGTTAATTTGAACTCGGGTTTGGGCAGATGTGCAAGCTTGAGAGTGGGTTCCTTTTAATCCTCATGTCCCCCAATATGATCCCTAGCATTTACAGTGCTGTACAGTGCAGGCTTGAATTTATTTTTGCGTTTTTATATTTCACAGCTTACGGCCGGTTCCAAGATATGCGGCCGGCCGTAAGATGAGATCCTTGCGGGGCCGTATAATAGAATCGCGAGTTAACTGAACCCCCGCAAGGAATCGCAGCCTTACGGCCGATTTATGGCCGATAATAGAATGAGGCCCTATGTAACTATGTAACTATGATTTAATTATTAAGAATTAATAGTTCCTAAATTAATGTACGTTAATGAGCAGTAATCCAGATATATAAGTGAAGTATGAAATGTATATTTATTTTGTAGTGCAGTGTAATATTTTTATTTTGATAGTGATTACTAATTAATAAATAAATGTACATTAATAATTAATTAATCAAAGAATAAATACATTATAAAGAGATAACCATTTATGTATTCAGAAAGTAAAAGCAGTCTAATTTGTTTTGTGAATGATTACTAATTACTAATTAATACATTAATGTACATTAATAATGAATTAATCAATGAATAAATATATTATAAAGAGGTATGTATTTATGTATTCATAAAAAAAGCCAGTATATATATATATTTTTTAATAATGATTACTAATTACTAATTAATACATTAATGTACATTAATAATTAATCAATAAATGAAAAAATATATTATAAATAGCTAAGCATTTATGTAAAGTAAGGTCAGTGTAAAATATAAGATTGTGCTTTTTTTAAAAATTAAAAATTAGTTAATTAATCAATTAATATACTTTACCTATTTCTAATTAATATCCAGCAATCAATATCCTGAAGAGCTAACAATCTCTTTGGATTTTCCGGCAGCAGAAAATGTCCATTGTCATCACCTGAGGAGAAAGTGTCAGCAATGTGGCAAGTGTGCACTACATATACGCTGCGTTCACGAGACAAAACCGTTGGTTTAGGCTGAAAAGCCGCCATTTCTGAATCGTAATGTGTAGATTTGCAAGTTAGGGTTTTAAAATGGCGTCGATAGACTATGTGTTACGAGCCTCGCGAGCATTTTCCGTCCTTCCAAATAGTCTATTTTTGTACCTCGTACGTCCCTGTCCGTGTTTTGCGTGCTTCAGGGTTGTGTAACCTCGTTTTCATTTTTTTCGGGCACTATTTTTTTTCTTGCCTACCCGATTTTCGGGTGCCGAAACTCTGCAAATAGGACTTAAATTCGCGGCCAACCTCACTCCCGGACGTCCTGGCTGTGCTGTGTGTGAGTTTGTTAAATTTTTTTCTGGTTTTTGTGTTTTTCGATTTGCGTGGTTTGGCCATTAGTTCTGCGTTGCCTCAACTTCTTGCAGCCTAAGGCAATCCTGCGTTTCCTAACCGCTTGGAGGCTAAGTCCTGCGTACTTCAATGTCTAAACTGCTCACCTCGCATTACTGCCTAATTCCCGCGTTTTTTAATGACTCAACGGCTCGCCTCGCCTTGTGAGGCTCGCAGGAATGCCTTTGGCGCTCATTTCTGCCTAAGTTCTGCGTGTCTCAATGCCTCAACTGCTCGCCTCGATACACAAGGCTTGCAGCCGATGAGCTCCCCCGGCGCTGATCGGCTAAGTGCTCTGAGCTCGAAAAACTTCTGTGCTTCAACGGCTCGCCTCGCTGTGTGAGGCTCGCAAACGTGACGATTATAATATGCGATTATGCTTTATTTGTAATCCGCCAACATGTTCTTCAGTAGCTCTATACAAGGTTCAAATAGAAATCAAAAACAGTGTTAACAAATTGCGAAAGAAGGGCCCTGTTTTTAGCGTAAAATCCAGCAATACACTGTGCTTTCCCCAAAGCACTGACACAGGATTGAAAACTTGCAAACTTACAATCTAAAGAGTGGGGTGAGGTACAGGGGTGATAGATATTTATTAAGCCAGGAAATCATAAGCTTCTCTAATCATAGATATAAGAGGCTATCGGAAGCCAATGGAGTAACTGACAGAAAGGTGCTGCAGACACTGAGCACTGAGTAAGGTATTTGCATCTAGCGTATGCGTTCACTATGGATTGGAGTGGGGACGGACGGGTGATGAGGAAGCCAGCAAGGAGAGAGTTGCAGTAGTCAAGGTGATATAAGATGAAATAGTAAATTAGAGTTTTATATGTACCTTGTGTGCAGTGAGGTATTTTGGAGATGTTTTTTAGGTGCAAATGACAAGATTTTGTAATGAGTGTATGTGAGGAGTGAACGAGAGGGCAGGATCCAGTAGAACCCCAAGACAATGGACCTGGGAGGTGAAAGTGATGATGGCATTGTCAACAGTGAGAAATATGTGCGGAGTGGAAATTGTGGACAAGGGTGGGAAGATTATGTGCTCAGTCTTTGAGTTTGAGTTGAGTTTATTGGCAGACATCCAGGAGCATATGCTAGAGATACCGCTGGCAATTTGAGCTAGAAGAGAGGGGGGATTCTGGTGCTGAGAGGTAGATTTGTGTGTCGTTTGCATATAGATGATAATGAATTCCAAAAGATTTTATTAAGGTATCAAGTGAAGATGTATAGATGGAAAAAGGGAAATAAATTGGCTAAGGTGACTGTAAATATCACTCTCAAGCAGCTTGGTGATGTAGAGAGATAGGACGATAGTTAGATAAAGAAGCTTAACAAGAAAAAGGTTTAATTATGGCATGTTTTAAAGGTGATGGAAGCTTGTCATTGTTTAAGGAACGGTTGAATAGATGTGTGAGAGCTGGGATAAGCGTGTATAAGAGGGGAGGGATAACCTGTGAAGGAATAGGATCATGTGGACAAGTTGTAAGACGAGAGATTGATTGATGACTAGCAACTTCATCCTCAGTTACAGGGTCAATGGAGTTCATAATGAATATGGGATTTGTTGAGGCAAGGGTGATTTAGGGTCACAATGACAAGAGAGCTCATTACGGATGTTTTCAATTTTGTTTTCAAAGTGGCTTTCAAAATATTCAGCTGTGAGACAGGAAGGGGTGGGAGGTAGTGGAGGGCACAGGAAAATGTTGAATGTGGCAAACAAACGTTTGGGTTTGGAAACCAAATTGGATATTAATGTTGAGAAGTAGCACTGTGTTTCAAGATTGAGGGCATAGTGATAGGAGTGTAGAATAAACTTGTAGTGAAGGAAGTCTGCTGATGTGTGAGCTTTCCTCCATAATCGTTCAGCACCTCTGAATCTATTGTCTTTGTGTAATGTGCCATGGTTGTAAGTGAGGGGGTCTGTATGTGGTTATGGGAATTATGGGGGCCAAAGTGTCAAGGGTAGAAATTAGAGTCAAGTTGTATTGTGTGGTGGCAATGTCAGGGCAATTGAGGGTGGTAAAGGGGGCTGAGAAGGGGTTGTAGCAGAAGAGAAGGGGTTGGAAAGGTGATGTGGATCAAGTGCTTGCAGATTTCTGTGGGTTCTGGGGACTGGGGGCGAAGAAGGCAGAGAGCAGGATGTGTGTTGAGGTTGTAGGTTAGGAGATGATGGTCATAAAGAGGTTGTGGTGAGACAATACGGTTGGAGATAGTGCAGTGATTGGTAAAAATAAGGTGAAGGGAGTGTCCATCATGGTGAGTTGGGGATTTTGTCCATTGTGAGAGGCCAAGGGAAGAGGTATGTGCAAGTAATTGTGCAGCTATAGGGGCAGTGGGAGTGTCAATAGCAATGTTGAAATCACCAAGAATTAATAAAGGTATGTTGGAGGAGAGAAATTTGGCAAGCCAGGCAACAAAAATCCAGAAATTGAAAGGGTGGTTTAGGCGGGAGATAGATGACAGCAACTCGCACAGAGATGGAGAGAAGAGGCAGATAGTGAACTTGAAAGAGGAGAATTGAAGAGAGTGAACTGGGGAAATGCAGTGAAATGTTCAGGAAGGACAAAGTAATACTCCCACATCTCCACCTTGCTTATTCCTAGGTATAGGTGTGTGATTGAAGTGAAACTCACCGAATGATAGTGCCGCAGGGGGGTCAGTATCTAATGGTGTGAGACAATTTTCAGTGATACCCATTAGATTGAGGGAATTGGAAATAAATAGGTCATGAGTATAGGTAAGTTTATTGCAAATAGACCTTGCATCCCATAGGATGCATGAGAAGGGCAAAGTAGTAGGTATGTGAGAGGTGGTGGGTATTAAGTTATGGGTGCTTTGGGTATTTGCTGTTCTGGAGGCTGAGTGCGGCTGATAGAAGGTGGAAATGAATGAGAGTCCTGGGATAGGAGATATATCTCCAGCATAAGAAGGAGCAAGAGTGAACTGAGATGGGAGTGGGACTTACTGAAGTGGTTATCAGTGGTTATCAGTGGTTGTTGCTTTTTTATAAACTAGACAGCTTAGACCAACCTTACTTCTTAAGAAGATGTTGCCTTGCAATATGACATTGATAAGAAGTCCCAGTACTAGCAAGATGACATCACACAATATTAAAATGATTTGAGCCATGTTGTTTTGGAGAAATTATACCTAAACCTGTTTATTAAACATGTTAAATAAAGAAGAATATTGCTGACCAAGAACCTTAATTAATTCCCTATTCTGTATAGTTACAGCACTAAAATTAGTCCGTAACTTTACCTAGCTTTAAGGATACCAGTGGCACCTAAATGTTAACCCCCACATCGGGGGACCTCCATGGCATCGTGGTTAACTGTGGAATTGATGGACATAATCAATCTGAACAATCTGATTGTTCCATTAAACTTCCCAGTAACAATGAGCTGGGTGACATCTCAAAAACAACTCTGATTGGCTGAAATATGATAAACTTCTATTTCAGCCAATCAGAATGCATAAAAATTACTATTTAAGCCACTGAAAATGCAGCAATGGCTATTTGCAGCGGGGGCGCTCCTCTTATTATTTGTTTTTTTTAAGGAGGGTCATTTCCAGGCCTGAAGCTGAGGCTTTATAGGACTCCTGTGCCATAGGTGTTAACTCTTTATGCCACAGGGATCCTTTAGTGACATCTGTGGTAGGAGTTAACATTTAGGTGCCATGGTGGTCCATTAAGGACCCCTGTTGCACAGGATAAATTTTTTGGTGTCATGAAAGTCTCAATAGACCCATTATGATAATATATATAGGGGATTGGGTGTGAACCGGAAAGGGGGGATTGTGTGTGAGCAGCGAAGGGCATCCTCGGGTATTCTCTACACACATGGATGGAGAGAATCCCCAAGGATTCTTATTGGTGGTAGTGGAGTTTGAGCACCCTAATTTTACTTAGCACAGCATTTCTCTTGTAATCCTAAACCTTGTAACTGTACTTACGACGTATGGGTTTACGAGTTGTGCGTGAGCTATGTAATATTATGAGTGACTGGAATTGAATACATGTGTAACATTACTGAAAAAAACACTTGCAGTTCAAAATCAGTATCTTTGCGAGGTATGATTTTAGAGTTGAATAAATCTCCAAATGGAATTAACCTTGAATAATAGAAGAAAGATGGACAGAGAATGTGGTTGGAATCTTGTACGTATATGTAGTTTGCTTTGTATGTATGTGATAAAGTGACTATTTCAAATATTATAAAATCAGATTAATAGCATGTAGTCTTACCTAGGTCAGGAAGAAGGCACTTGTATTAGAACTCTGTACGCACAGAGAGGTTTTGATTATTAAATAAATCATATTAACTTAATGACTGCTTCTTGAGATCCTTCTATTTCCATCGGCTACCAACAGTCCCTATTCCAGTAGGAATTCTCATCTTTTGTAGACCAACATGTATAAAATGTATGAGTAAAAGTGTTACTTTCTTCCATTTAAATGCATCAAGGTAATCTGGTACCCATATTCTTGACCTATATAAATACACTTTTGCCACTAAATCTGGTCTATCAGAAGTATTTTGGCCATGTTTAAAATGTTCTTAATGAATAAATCTGATTTTCCAAATGTAGTTACAATAGCTATGGCATCATTGTATCTTTCGCGCATATTGCGAGGAGATCCTTGGAAAGTGGATGGCAAAATGATTGCTCTTCCAGCTGGAATGTCTTTGTTGGTAGCCAATTCAGCGACATAATCCATCAATCCACAATATCGTTCTATGCAAAGCTTGTTTTGTTGAAATTTGATAAAATTTAGATTATTTGCTTCGACTTGTAGATAAGAATCAATAATCCATTGTTGTGTGAGTTTGCCCCCACAAAAATAGGATTAAAATGGTCCCGAATAGCAGTTTGTGCCACTTTATATTCCAGCATAGAAATATTGTTTCTAACCCGAACACTACTATTGGAATAACTTTGCAATTGTAATTTTGGTTCCCATCCTGACTCACCATTTGGAAAGAAAATGGCATATGTCATTGGATCCAAATTACAAATTAATATATTTATGTTTATAAAAGGTTGGGTCATTAGGCAATGTTTCATAGACATTTTTTTGTTTACTTTTTCTTTTCTTTGAATCTCCAGCACACTCAGTTTGTGATTTTTTATTCATTTTTATTTTATTTTAAAAGTCTCTGTCGGTCTTCTCTTAAGCATTGGGAAGTCTTGGGGGACTGTGCATCTCTCCACCTTTGCTTCCGTTTCCTTGCCATTCTTCTTTTACGTTCATTGAAGTTTAAGTTATGCTGCAGTTTCCTCAACAGCTGTATATTCTATACTTTGCAGTTAGCAGAGATGTTCTGACTCCATTCATTATTTGCAACCCAGTTGTGTTTGGAATCGTTTTTTGTAAAGTTTGTACAATTAGTATTTCATATGACGACCCAAGTGATTTGTGTAAATGTCACAAAGGTATAGTACATTCAGCTCTAATCCAAACATGTATATTTGTCATGAAATAAGTGGACATATAAAAATCTATGTATTAACAAACAGCATAAATAAGCTTTAGAATTACTTATTCTTTTAAATTATTTCTGCAATTCCTTAATCTCACCAGGAAATATTGTGACAGTTCTGCCTCTATTCCCAAATTGCTGACACAAAGTTTTAGTAATCCTGGTCCTACATGTATGGCTGTATTTATGCCTTATCTTATCAGACCTAGGCCTAAGGCAGAAATCTAAGAGAACTTTCAAACTTTGAGGTGCCCATTTAAATCTGTAGCAGGCACTGGGCATGGGCAATCAGCTACAAACTGCAAAAAAAGGCCCAGGTGTTCCCTCATTGCCCCTTCCCTCACCATAAATATTTTAGAGCAGTTGAGACTAGCTTTATGAGGCACACACTGTGAGCCTCCAATGAGACATATGTCAACACAATCCACCTCAAAACCAGTTCATACATTTCTTAAATTATTTCCCTCCTGAAGTGACCTGAGAGCATCAGACAATATATAATTAATGCAGTTTTTTTAGAAAATTCAGTACTATATACAGACCTGTAGCAATATGGTTGCCATTAGTAAGATCTTTTCAGGTCATTTACATAAGACAAAACAATGCAGCTTCTTATTTATTGCAACATAACAGTAGTGTACATAATAGAAGGGCCACAGAAGGCTTACCAAAAGGCTTCTTATACATACTTTGTGCTTCTTAAGTCTCACCAGGAATGGTAAATTTCATAAGAGCTATTTTTAACATGCATTAACTGTTTTCCCTAAAGTTTAACTTGTATTTAATGTTATCTATACAAGTAAATATAGTATCTGCCTGCATATCTCTAAACTGACGTGTACTTATAAATACTGTATTGTGTAGATATACTACTCTGTATAGTATATTATTTCTTATCAGAACATATAAATTTAGAATAAATTAAAAGCTGATTTCAGATTAACAATACAAATATTGTATACAAAACAGAAAAATATTGTACATAAAACATAAAATGAAATCTTGGCATACAACTTTAGTTTACAGCCAATCCTCTACAGGGCATGACTAAGTATGCAATGTTTTAATCAAACAGCCACATATTTCACAATATCATCCAGTTCTTCCTCTGATGTCACAATGGCTAAGACTCATTTTGCTGCTATATTTATCCATGAATACACTTTTGTAAGCAACCTAATGATTCTGCTAGATTTAAGAGTGATACTCATAAAAGAAAGACACACAACTATTATTAGTATCATGGATAGGGTAAATAAATAAGAAAACTAGTACACAATATGATGAGTGCCCTACTATAAACATAAACTTTATCTTAGAGGATCAGCAAACAAAGATAAGGAACAAGCGATCATAAGTTCTTGACTCAATAAATCTTCAGTCTGTATTTTGAAGGTGAAAAACATTGACTTTTACATAAAAATATTCAAACCAATAAGTAAGTAAAACTTGGAGAACATAGACCACTCATGCAGTCAACTTCAGAACTGTCCAGTTTTTGGTTAGGCAAGAACTGGCGTGATCAATCTTGTGGAAAAAAAAAACCTCTAGTTCTGACACTTAATGAAAAGTCAGAACAATGGGCAGCTATATTGTGCTCTGATAAATCCACCAAACACCTTCATACTAGGGTTTAGAATAGGATGGTTGGATATGAGCTATTTACTTCCCTTTCAGGAGAGAATACATTGAGGATTACATTATATCCCCAAATCAGAATCATTGTAGTGCAAGGTAACAATAAATTTAAAAATTTGATGCTGAACTTTGCTTTTTAAAAGCTATAAAAGCTTAACCATTCACATGGTCTTCTAAATAACATTAGAAACCATGGCCTCCATAAAAATCCCAGAGAGCACAAGTTATTAAATATTAATTACTAGCGAATTACCCGTCAAAAAATGACGGCAATGAAATTGTAAGTGAGCTAATGGTGTTTGGTGTTTATAATGTGGCTGATGTAGCATTCGTTTTCTATGTCATGCGACTTTTTCGGAAAATCCATAGCTGTTTGGTGGGCTTTTTCGGAATATCCGTAGCTGTTTGGTGGTGTTTTGCGTGATTATGGTGGTGTTTTGCGTGTTTAGGGACCTTTAGCCTCGTTTTTCGTTTTGTTCGGCGGCCATTTTTTCTCTCGCTTAGGTGATTTTCAGGTCTCTAAAGTCAGAAATTTGTGCTTAAATGGAGGTGTAACTTCACTTGCAGAGGTCCTCGGTGCCCCCCCTTGCTGTGAGTAACCTTTGTATGTGTTTGTTGTGTGTATTTAGTGTGTTTGTAATGTTTTTGGGGTTGCGCGGGTTGATTCCTTGTTTTTTCATCTCGTAGGTGTTTTTCGGCAAATACGTAGGTGTTTGGTGGTGTTTTGCGTCTTTATACTGCTGTAGCCTTGTTTTCGTTTTTTTCGGAGGCCATTTTTTCTCTCGCTTATAGAATTTTGTAGTGTCTAAACTCTTTTAATGTGATTTAAATTGAGGTGTAACTTTAGTTTTCGAGGTCCTGGATGCTCCCTCTTCCTGTAAGTAAGCTTTTTATGTATTTGTTGTATTTTTCATGTTTTCTTGTGCGCGTGTTGCGGACGATTTTTGTGTGGTCGTAATAGGTTGTAAAGTGTCTTGTATTTTCTTTGCGTTACAACGTAAATTTTTCGAGTGTCGCAGTGGCTGGCAAGGAGCGCCGAAGGCGCTCCTTGCCAGCTACTGCAACCCTTGCTTCGGCTCGTATGCTCACAACTATATATGTGATTATTGCTTCAACAATAACACAACCAAACTTTTTTTCCCCAAATCCCTTTCTGACAGGATGCTTTGCACTTTAATAAACAAAAATAAAACTAACTTTTCTTAAAATGCTCTTATTCCAGGAAGCTGGCATATCCAGCTCTGTGTCACACACAAAACACTGGTTGTTTAGTTTCCCAGCCTGACGCTGATCATTTGATTAATGTAACACACATTCAATAGAATCATTTTATTCTGTAGTGCAGCCTTTTCAAGGAAATTATCTGAAATGATTGTCCTGCCAAGAAACTAATCACATAGCCCCACAAATACACATTTCCTTAAATGCTTGTTTTTATAAATTGCTTCCGAAATAATACTTAGAAACAGGTTATGCAATGGAAAAAAAAACCTCCATTTTACTATATTGAAAACTGTCAATTGCATTGGTTTAGTATTTAAATGAAAGAATAAATATCTTAAAATAACTAAATAAGTTTGGATTTGTTCAGCAGAAAAGTGCTTACATTGTATCATTTGAAAGAGGATAATAATCTTGTATAGAGAGCAGTTAAACAAAAGTCATTATGCATCGGCCCCTGCTAATAGACCTTTGACAACTGTCCATGCAGTTTGCATTGCAAGAAGATAGCTCCTACTAACACACATAAAAACATATTCAGATAAGAGTAAAATAAACTTATTTTTTATAGTAAGGACTGCTTAAAAGTTTAGACCCATTGAGGTAACAATCTGATATGTAAAAAAGATATTTTACATATTCACTTCTACTGAGACCATCTTATCACATACATAACTATATCACTGACAAATGTAACATGATTTGACTACGCCTCTCCTGTGCACACCTGAAATATATAAAACCAAACTAATAATTCATTGATAATAGTAGAGATATTCATGCAGATACTAAATGTGCTTATATTGATAACATTAAACACCATTTTTAAAGTGTGAAATATGCCATATTGCTTTTAGCAGCTCATTTATTTAGGTGGTAGGAGACTATGGGCCATATTAAATTCCAAGCCAGTAACTCCAACGTGAAGCTCAAAACAGCTGCAGGCTTGAAATTTACAGTGCTATTAAATTAGACTGCAAGTTACGAGCTGGAGACGCAAAACCTAAAACCAGTTGTCAGCCGACGGATTTGCGGGCTAGAACGTAATCAATTAAGCAAGCCCATAGTTACGGGTTGAGATGGAACCAATAGAAACAGAGATCGTCAGCATTGCGTCACAAGAATAATGGAGTATGGATTTCAAAGTCCTACAGGCTTCAATTACGAGCTACGAGTGAACCCACATTCTAGTCATAATGCTATATTAATAAAGCTCCAAATATGATATTCTATCACATGCAAGTTACAGTATATGTATTAACACAATGATTGCCGGAATCGATATAACACAAAATATATACATGAAATTAAGTATCTTTTTAGCTGATCTGCAGGCTTGAGAATGTTGTGCTATTCATTCGAAGACCTAACATCACTTTCCCTTTTAATATTAGCACAATTTTTTTTTGCATTACAAGTGCTACGTATTGGACGTTACCCCCTTGCGAGTCCTCTCGAGCACATGTTGGGCTTTGGGCTCCATTTGTGTGTTACGAGCTTGCACGTGAGTGACTTCTTTGTAATTTAATAGCTCAATTGGAAACAGAGCGGTTACAGGCTTTATAGATCAAAGGATTTACGGGCACGAAGTTCAATGTTGCTCAACCCGTAGGCTTTTTTCAGCCCTGCTGCGTCTTAATCCACAAGTCGTCTGCGGGCTGCGTTACGGGGCTAATTTAATAGCCGTATGTTAAGAAGTACGTTTTAAAATGTAGCCCGAATTTAATAGGGCTGTATGGTAGTAAGAACTGCCAGTAATCTCAGCATGACTTTAGGGAAACAAGGACACATCAATCTCAGGAAATAGCAAAATCAATGCCTGTATAAAAGACAAATTACATAAAAAATGGTTTAGTAATTTTTATTTGTAATTACATTTTGCCAGCTATCTTGTTAAATAACAAAAGACTATATAAAAAAATGACCATGATAGTCTTTCAACATCTCAACTTCACCTCTAAACCTAGTATAAATAGACATTTTAAAAATAGCACAGTTGTTGTCCTGTTACTGAGTGCTTTAAGTGTAATGCACTTAAAGATGAATGAATAATAATTACTTGGGTGAGAAGATTATTGACTCACTTTTATTTAAACATTCTATTAAGTGTTTGCAAAGTAAGTTTAGAGGCAGCAAAGTAAAAAAAAAAGTCTTCAAGATATACATCTTGATCATTACAACATAAATAATACTAACTTTTGTGTGGAGCTTATTTACATTGCTAACAGACCACTACAGTAGTAGAGTACCAATATAAATATGAATTGCAATTGACGGTAATTAAAAAAAACAACGTTGAGTTTAGTAAATGTTGGCTGTGATTCAGTTCAAGACATCCTCCCACCATACAGGCCTTTTTCAGTATCTAATTATCTCATTAGTGTACTAATGGCTTACTTTTGCATGTGACTTCTGCACTGTACTGGCTGTTTATTGACTGACACCACAGTCACATGCAAAAGTAATACGTTAATAATGGAGGTAATTAGATACTTACGAGTGGCAGCCACAATTTAATAAATTCCTAGTAGTAATTACATTTCTGAATAACTTCCACTTTCAAATATTCTTAATGTATAGGTACTTTACCGACCTGTCATAATTGGGACCTCTCCTGTGTATTTAGTTTACTTCTACATGTACGGGAAGGTTCTTGCACATTGGGGGGGGGGGGACAGGGAAAAACACAGAAAGGAGCAGGATAAAAAAGGAAATCAGGGAGAAAAAAGGAGGGTTATTTCCTCTATTTTCTCTCTCTGTGTCTCTCACACATATTCTCATCCTTACAGAAGCCATCTGCAATCGAGCCAGACCTATCCTGCTGTGGGAAACTCACAGGAAAATCTAAAGATTACTATAAAAATGGAGAAGCCATCTTTCTTAATCTAGCCAGACCTCTCCAGCAATCGCCACTCACTGCTGCACTCTCACTCACCCTTGATTAGACTTTCTTTATAAAGACAAATACATCACTTGCACCTGACCTGTTAGCAAATGCTGTAAATATAATGTATACTCTAATTGGTAAATGATACCAACACATCCACTTTGTCCACCCTTTCACCACTCTCTCTCCACTACTTTGACACAGCACACCCAGTTTTTGGCGGATTCCTTCAACTTTGCAATAAGCTTCTTCTAACTTTCCCACCTGTATTATAATAAATTGTACAGTGTTTTAATTGTCATTAATTGTCCTGTAATGGTAATTTTGTACTATGAGTATTTTTATTGTTTTGTTTTTAATTTTGTACAGCACTTTGGATAAAGGCACTATATAAATAAACTAGTGACTTGCCCGTCAAAAAATGACGGCAAGGGGGCGGAGCTAACGTCCAGAGAGACAGGACATGTTTGGGGAGAGCTCCGAGAAAAGGCTGCAAGTGAGGGCTTATAACTGCCCAAAAAGACCCTGTGAGATCCCCAGCAACATCGGGGGGCAGCAGGAGGAGCCGACCCAACCCCCACGGGACAAAGCAGACCGGCGGAGAAAGACGCAGAGAAACGGCGGATCTGGCCAGGAGGTGCTGGAGGCAAGAGAAGACCCGCGTTCCGGGGCTGCAGAGGTCGGGGGAGCATCGGAAGGCAGAGGGGAGAAGAGCAGAGGCCCGGCAGTTGTGTCCCCGAGAGGTGAGAGCAGAGAAGAGGAGGAAACAGGCGGGAGCCAGTGAAGAGGAGAGGGCCGCCATCTTGGATAGCTCGGTAAGCTGAAGAGAGAGGGGCCCGGGCTCTGTATAAACCTCCAGCCATAATTAACATAGGAGGGGGACAAGAGGAGGCAACAAGAGGGGCAGAGGGGCCAGCCAGCCCAGAGGAGGGAGGCCAAGGGAGGCGAATTAGAGAGCGGCGGGGCCGAAGGAAAAGCCCGCGAAAAAGTGGGCCCAAAAATAACCCCTGTGCCCAACCATCCACCCCTGTACCTAGACAAGCACTACCCTCCTATACCCAAGGCAGAAATACTAAAGCTCAAGAGGAGGTATACATATAAAGCAGTGCATGTTAAACACAGCCAGCCACGATACCAAACAGAAGCTGCAAGTTGCACCCTAACAAAAGGAGACTGTGTGAGAGGCCCAGAAAAGATTACAGCTTGGCTGCTACTAAAAGCCTTGCAAACCTAGAGGCACTAAAGGGAGGCTTTCATATTCTCGGCTCCAAAAGACTCAGGGACCTGTACAGCTAAAAACACTCCAAAGCTACAGAATTGCGGAGCATACCAGCTTAAGGAGATGTAGCTGAAGGGACTATGCACAATTCTCGCCGGCAGGGACTGAGAGATGCCAAGACACCACTACAGAAACTAGATATGAGCAGACAAAACAGATCACAACAGACCTAAACACTAGAGAGGAAAAAGCTAATACGGAGTGACCCCCCCAGTGGAATCCATCCGATGTCTGGACACTCAACGGCTACCCCGGGAAGAAGCAGCTCCATAAAAATGGTGAAAAACAAAAAATCACTAACATCAAAAAAAATTGATGAGCATTTCAAGGCCTCAGAAACACAGGCGGCACTGATGAAGGACCCTGTCTCGGAGCAATCTGACACCTCAGACTTGGATTCCCAAGAGGTGGCCCCACAGCCTGAAGTTTCCATTAACAGCAACTCAATGGCAAGAATCGAGGCCCTCCTGGCCTCCCACATCAATAGGGCGGTCACATCTTTGCAGAAAGACATACAAGAGATTGGCCAAAGGACCCATCAACTCGAGGATACCGTTGACCAGGTGGTAGAGGCCCAGGAGAGAGACAGGGCCAGCATCGCTGACAACACCTCCCGTATCTCTGGCATAGAGGATAAACTGGAAGACTTGGAGAATAGATACAGACGATTCAACCTGAGGATCAGAGGCGTTCCTACGGCAATAGTCGACCTCCCTCGCTACCTTAAGGCAACGATCGATGAGATCCTCTCAGGACACCCGAACCATGAATGGGAAGTTGAGCGTGCGCATAGAGCCCTTGGGGGAAGCCGTAACCTGGACCTACCTAAAGACATCATCGTCAGGCTTCTACGTCAAAAATCCAGGGACCTGATCCTTGCAACTTCCCGCAAAAAGACCTCGATCACAAGTCCAGACGGGGCTAAACTTCAATTTTTCGCGGATCTCTTCCCTTCCACACTACAAAAACGGAGGCTGATGAGGCCTGCCCTGGAAGTCCTCCTCCACCACGGCATCAGGTACCGTTGGGGATTCCCATTTGCCCTTATTTTCTCAGTGGGAAGCACCCAATATACAACACGCTCTCTAGACGAATGCCAAGATCTTCTAAAGAGACTGGATCTTATCGGGGGGACCCGACCCTGACAACATCCGCAACAGCAGCTCTATCTCTTCCAAAAAGACAGTGGTCTGAAACGACCAGGCAAAAGAGGCCTACAGACCAAACCCCAAAAATCGATCATAGGCAACCCACCCAGATCATGGACTCGCAGATGCAATAGCACAGTCAATGCCACCCTCAGAGACTATCAAACAGGTTAGAACATTTGAAAGGGTACCAGGCTACCAAAGACTAATCTCGGCATCCACAGGATCTACAAGGGCTGTCTAAAAACACCATACCAAAATTCCCTGGTGGGGACCAACATAGAAGTCGCTTGGAACAGAACCAGCCTTTTCTCATGACTTTTTATTTTTCTTACTTTTTTACATAGGCCCTCAAAGGAGCTTGGGACCCCAAGCAGGGCCACATCAACCAAAGACTTTTGAACTGTTACTAACCCATGTTTTGCTTTCCCTCCCTTCTTAGCAGGTTTTAGCAGACTGTTAAAGTTATAAGTTTCAATGCAAATTGAAGAAAATTTAGTAAGACTGTCGGGACCTTCCTTCACTAGACCAGGTCTAAATGTTTATACTGCTTTTAGTTAATATAAAAAATTCAGTTATTAATGTTTAAATAAGCTATCCATGGTTCTGGCTTTAAACTGCTCCCTTAACGCTTTCTCTAGATTACTCTCACCTGTCCTTGCCGGCTGGAATTGGAACAGAGGTAGTTAGTGTTTTAAGAGTGTAGAATGCTTAAGACAGGGCGGGTATTTCTAAGACAGCAAGACCTCTTGGCAACAACTGTACTCTCTTTCCTTTGTGCTCTCTTCATTGCTGCTCTTCTCCCTGCCACTTATCAGCATGGGCTCACTAGCCCTTGTACTCCCCCCTGCTGTCTAGCTGAAACCTTTCACCTAGTGCTTCCACATACTTTTCGTCTCTTTCTCTCTGGCTGTTTAAGGGAATTTGAACCAAATCAGGGTACACTTTACATAGCTGAGGCAGAGGCAGCGGCCTGTCTGCTGGACAGTGGGCCAAGTTGCCCGGCTTCAGAGAGTGGAGAACCCCTGGTACTATTGGAACGGATGTCTTTTAAGCCTACTAAGTTGGGTTCAGATAGTTCAGAGACAATATCAGATTTGTTTGCTACTACCTTTCCTCCCTTAGACTTCCTGGGAACACCTTTGAATTACTCATTCTCATGCCTCTTTACCCACCACAGAGCTAATCATACTAGATCACTTCTTGGCCGGACTCAACCACTCCTGTTCCCCAGAGGGGGAAAACCGTTCCGCACTCCCGCCTCAGCGATCCTCCGGAAGGGTAAGGCTACACTAATGCATCAGATATATACACCTCCAGTCTACCTATGACCACATCTATGACATTACTCACCCACAATGTGAAGGGTTTCAACTCCCCCTTCAAGCGAAGGAAGGCTTTCCTATATTATAGGACCCATAACCTCATGGTGATCTTCCTACAGGAGACACACTTCGCCAGGAATAAATCCCCAACCTACTTCAGCAAAAATGATCCTCATTATTTCTACTCCACCCAAGTCTCCAAAAAGTGCCGATATTGCTCCATAAGAGCCTCCAACTTCAACTAACAACTAAGATAGTGGATCGAGAGGGCTACTATATCATTTTAAAGGGGACGATTTTGGGTACTCCAGTTTCACTGGCCTCCTTCTACGCCCCCACGACAGCGCCACATAAGACCCTGACCAGATTCTTGAGGGTTCTGGAGGGGGGAGAATGGGGTAAATTAATTATAGGAGGGGACTTTAATTTAGTATTAGATTCAGAGGCAGATAGATCTAAAACTCCACAACAAGATCGCTTCGCCCAAAAAAACAGGCATATCCTAAAACTCCTACACTCCTTAGACCTGGTTGACACCTGGAGAGGTTTGCACCCAAGAGGGAGGGAATATACTTTTTACTCCCACACCCATGGGACTTATTCTCGTATAGACACAATATACATAAGCAATCCGCTTCTAGACAGCTCGAACAAAGCGAATATAGTCCTGTGTACTTGATCGGATCACGCAGCGGTCATTCTAGAGGTGGACCTGGGAGCTCAATTTCGGATGCTTTATGCCTGGAGACTGAATGAATACTTAGTATCACTACCCAGATTCCAGGAGCAAACTGAAAGGGAATTAGTTGAATTTTTCGAGTCCAATGTGGGCAGGGGTACAGGGGCGGGATGGGTCTGGATGGCCCATAAAGCCTACATAAGGGGGGTGCTCATCAAGCTAGCCTCCCAACACAGAAAACAAAACAGGTTAAAAGAAAAGGAGCTCACGGGGAAACTAACTCAGTTAGAGCGGCAACATCAGCTTTCTCCCTCAATAGCTTTGAGAAAACAGATAGACAAAACCAGACTAGAGTTGGATAATATACTGACCATAAAAACGGACAAGGCATTAAAGAGGACTCAACATTTGTTTTATGCCAAGGCAAATGAACCTGACAAGCTACTAGCAAGGAGTTTAAAAGCAAAATATGCTCAAGCCAGGGTATCCCAAATCAAAAATAGGAAGGGCGATCTCACCTACAGCCAAAACGAAATTCAGAAGGTCTTTAGGGACTTCTATCAAAACATTTACTCCACTCAGAATTTGGCCTCAGAGAATGTTATTCACTCCTACGATGTAACGGTTAAGGAAATTCTAGATGCCATTAAAGAACTGAAGCTAGGGAAGTCCCCCGGCCCTGACGGGTTCACTAACATCTACTACAAAAAGTTCTCAGAAATTCTAGCCCCCCATTTATGCAGTCTATTCAATTAAATTCTGAGAGGAGAGACAACCCCCCCAGAGCTGAACCATGCCGACTTGACGCTCTTCCCCAAGGAAGGTCGAGACCCAAAGGAAGCTAAAAATTATAGACCAATCTCGCTTCTTAATGGCGACGTCAAACTACTGGCCAAAATTTTCTCCCAGAGGATCTCGATCTTCCTACCCTCCTTAATACATAAGGACCAATCGGGCTTTATTCCAAACAGGCAGACTAGTGACAACATTAGGAGGACTCTAAATGTCATTCACTTGGCTAGGTCTAGAGGTCTCCCTGTATGCCTGCTCGCATTGGACATCGAAAAAGCGTTTGACACCCTGGAGTGGCCCTTCCTATTCGCCGCACTGGCAAAGTTTGGGTTCAGAGGAAACCTCCTAAACCTGCTGCGTACATATTATACACTTCCCAGGGCCACACTAAAATTGTCTGGTTCCCATACGGCCAGCATTAAAATCGAGAGAGGTACGAGACAGGGTTGTCCACTGTCTCCACTTCTCTTTGCTCTGGCCATTGAGCCTTTGGCTCAAGCGATTAGAGCTAACTCCTCTATAGAGGGGGTGCGGGTGGGACACCAGCATCTAAAGTGTTCTTTGTTTGCTGACGACCTTCTCTGCACCCTCTCGAACCCTAGCTCCTCCGTGGATGCCCTGATGGACACGATAAGAGACTATAGCAACTTATCAGGCCTGAAGCTAAATCAAGACAAAACAGAAGCTTTAAGTGTTGGCATCCCTTTAGAAACCCTAAATCACCTGAAGGGAACTCATACATTTCTATGGCCCCCCTCACACATCAAATATCTAGGGATCAATTTGACCAACTCATTAACCGATATGTATAAAGCCAACTACCCACCTCTCTACAGGGCTCTGCGGAGAGACCTGGAAAACTGGACTAAACGGCATATCTCATGGACGGGCAGAGTAGCCACGGTTAAAATGAACATATTGCCGAGGCTGCTCTATCTTGCCAGGACGCTGCCAATCCAAATAAAAAACACAGAATTGGCTCGCTTCCAGACCCAAGTGTTTAGGTTCATATGGAGAAATAGACCCCCTAAGATAGCGAGAAAAACAATGTATGTACATAAATCCAAGGGGGGCCTGTCTTGTCCTAATTTCCTTAATTACTTCAGAGCAGCCCAACTTGCATCTATTCCCCTAGCTCACTTCATCCCACTTCAACCAAACTGGGTCTTTGTTGAGGAGTTGCAGATGGCCCCGCTAACGTGGGGTATTATACTTTGGGCTCCAGGTACAAGCACGTCTTACTCTAGAATAAAGAATCCCATAACTAAGTTTACACTAAGAGTTTGGAACTGGGCTAGGAGGAAATACAAACTAACTCACCCTGTATCACCTCTCACATCAATCTTCTCATCACCTTCCTTATCAACCACCATCACTGCGGAGTCCAAGGAATACTGGACTTCTCATGATCTAGATAAACTAGGGGCTTGGTTTGAGGGAGGTAACATGATAACTTCAGAATCTATGATTAGGAACTTTGGGGTACCACATCGGGAATTTTTCAATTACATTAAAATTAGAAGCTGGATTGAAGAGATACATAGGACCTATGGGCCCCCGAGGGATTCGTGGATGTCGGTAGTGTGTAAAAGTGAGGTCGTGTCCAAAGGAATCTTAGGATCATTATACAATATCTTCAATTGTCCACCAAGCACATGGAGGCCTTCCTTTGTATCGAAGTGGGAGTTTGACCTAGGACAAAATTGGGATGGGAATAAATGGGCTGAATCCTTATCGAACCTATCTAAGGGTTCATTTAACTATAGCTTGCTAGAGACCTCTCTTAAGATTTTACACCGGGCATAAACAACTCCAGTTCGACTAAACAAGATATCCCCAACAATCCCGGATAGATGCTTTAGGGGGTGCCAGGGAAGGGGAGACTTCATACACACATGGTGGAGCTGCCCTAAGGTATTTAAAATATGGTCTGAAACAACCAGACTAATCTCAAGAGTTCTCAAAACCCCACTCCAACCATCAATAGCTGCCTGTCTTCTGGGAACGTGCTTTTCAAAACTAGGAAGGGAGGGGAATAAACTGGCCCAATTGATATATCTAGCAGCCAAGAATACCATTGCAAGACGATGGAAGAGCAGGGCCATTAATTTCCACGAAGTAACAAACAAAAAAAAATGTATTTGCGCTAATGAGCGGATGACCCATATCATATCAGATACCCATCACAGCTTCCTGGAGGTTTGGGAACCCTGGATTTTATTCACAGATAGTAATATGTTAAGACTAAGTTAAGGGAAAACAATAAAGAAGCCTTTCCTGATGTGCTGCTGGGGAGTGGAGTGTGGAGCGGACGGGAAGAAGTGGTGAGAGGACACGGAGAGATACTTCCTCACTATTCCAAAGGTACAGAGGGGGTAGATGGTAACCTAAAGATTGGTTGAGCAGGGAGTAACTGGGAGAAGACACTTCACCTTACGCTTTATAGAATGCTATCAGCTTTCTTTTTATTTCATTTTCTTTTATCATATTTCTTTCTGCACCGGTCCATCCATGGAAATGTGACCTCAAAAGCTGTATATATTGTATGAATATCAAGAGACAAGTTTGAATATATTTAGACAAAATCACCAAAAAAACGAAAAAGAGTTGTAACAGGGATTTTATTTAAATGAAACGGTTCCAACATGTTAGAAATAAGCTGTTAGTTATGTGAAACTTTGTGGACTATGTTTACCATTATTCCTTTCTTTTTGTCAATACAAATCCAGAATTCCTCAATAAAATTTATGTTATAAAAAAAAATGACGGCAATAAGATTGTAAGGCAGGTAATGTTGTTTGCATGCAAAATTAATTTTGTTGTTTTTTTAAGATCCTTCGCCGCTCATTGCGAGGCTCTTGGTTGTTTGTGTGCTATGAGCAGCGTTGGTGTTTTTTCTTGGTATGGCAAAGAATAATCAATAAAATAAGAAATTAATATACTTTACCTATTGTGAAGTAATAAATCCGTAGGTGTTTTTCTCTCGCTTAGTGGATTTTTGTGTGTCCAAACTCTTTTATTTGGAGTTAAATTGATGTGTAACTTCAGTTTTTGAGGTCCTGGGTGCCCCCCTTTCTGTAGGTAAGCTTTTTATGTGTTTGTTGTGTGTATTTATTGTGTTATTCATGTTTTCATGTCCGTGGGTTTCGGGTGTTTTTTGCGAGGTCGTAATGGGTGGTAAAGCGTCTTGTATTTTTGTTTCGTAACTCCGTAAATTTTGCGAGGTCCGCAGTTGCTGGCAAGGAGTGCCTTTGGCGATCCTTGCCAGCAACTACGGCCCTCGCGCTATGCGAGCCCGCAGCGTTAGCAACAGCCCGCATATATGTGATAAGCAGGAGGACTCCAATGTGTAAATGGGGTGTATACATAAGGGAATTTGGTAGACAGAAGAAGGAACATAATACAGAACAGAAGATTAGGTTATTTATATCTGTTATGGTATCATTCCATCTCTTATTTCTGCAGGGAAATCTCTCTTCTGTCACATTTCTGTTGTGAGTATCATATGCACTGGCCAGAGCAAGAACTATATAACTTTATATAAACTCACAGGCACCAATGCTTGGTACTTGACTCCATATTAGTTAAATGGGCAAGTTGTATGATATTGCATCACTCTCTAGTTCACCCATATTGGACACCATATACAACAGTCCTAACATCTGGCTTTTAACAACAAACTCCAAGAAATGTGGCAAGTTTTCTATAGACAGAATCAGCTCTCTATTGAGGTTCACCTGTACACATACTGGTCGTCCCTCTTCACCATTGCAAAATCTGACAGCTGCAGTTCCACCTCCGGCCGACAGATCTTGCTGCCAATTTTAGCATATAAGGCGCGCCGACAGAAGAGGTCTTGAGCTATGAGAGGTGTGCCCGAGGCCCTGGGGGGCCGAGTGCCAGCGCCAAACATAGTGATGGCCTCACTGTCGATTCAGCACCATCAAGTTGCGCCAAGTCAGAGGGGAGAATAGTTATTTGCCTTCCCTGGAACTTGATGGTGCCCGAAAACTCACAGCGCCCTCTGGCGGATGGCACATGTAACTGCAGCTGTCAGTGCTGCAGAAGAAATGCGCAGGCAAAGAGGGATAGATCCGGCGTCCAAAACAGGACATCACACTCCTTATACATTACACTCATTATACTCCTCTAAGGTGCTTAATACATCCTGGTTGGGTGAATCAATCAATCATCAAATCCAATAAAGGTGTACAATAACCATTTAAGAAGATAAAGTCTATACAACAAAATACCTGTGTCATTTCAGAGACCTCCTATCTGAAGGGCTATGGTGTGCCCCGCAAGTTGGGTAAATGCCCTTCAATAATGATATACAAAATGTTTAGACTGAATAAAAATGATATCAAACCAAACCAGAGATGCATAAATGTACTAAAAATACTCATTAAAACAGCTAAAAACAACTTTAGCCTTATATAAACCACGTTGAGACAAACTTATTAGACTACCAGTGTAATATGGGTATAACACCATAGTATAACACCCTAATTGTGTAAATAATTTTCTGAATAAAGGTCTAATTCACCACTGGTAGTAGGATATAGCAACATTGAACTGAAACCAGTAAGTAATTTGTTTCCAAAATTATCATTAAAGTTTACTTGAAAATACCCCTTCTAGTTCCAGCCAATGTGGAGCTTAACACCCATCTCTACCACAGTGTCTGCTGCACTGGGATCTACTCACTTAATGCCCATGCAGTTCCTTGGAATTTAGGCTAACTTAACAATGTGGACTCTACATCTCCTAATTCTCCACTGTTTTTTTTTTTATGGGTTATTTTGACTGGATCACCTCAGATCGATGTCCACCTCAGATCGATGTTTGCTACATCATATCACTTAACTTATCACTCAAACTTCCATGTCCCCAGTGTCCATAGAACCTGGAACCATACAGGCTTAACTGGATTTAGCAACTCTGTGCTCTTTCTCTGTGGATCTGCACACACTTCAGTTTGCATAGTCATTATGATGCTTGAATCTCCCATTTCCCTGTTGCAGGTTGCTTTTGTATTTACAGGCCTGGTAACCATTGTAGCTCCATGTAGTATTTCCCAAGTTCCATCCCTATGGTGGTTCACTAGCCCAAAGTCCATCTTTTCTGATGCTGGATTTTGATGACTTTTAAACAGCACTTCTGCTAATAGTTTTCAGTTCTTATTCTTTTAATTGTCATGCAATTATTGATTCATACAACAAATATAGTGTACACGTTACCGAAAGGTAGTGTATCCACACACTGGGAGCACTGGCAATTCTAGGTAGATGTAAATAGGTGTATACCCAACATAATGAATGGAAGAAATTAGTGCCAAAGTAAGGCCTGAATAGCCAACTTCAAATTATATACGTACTCTCAGTTATATGCGGTATACTCAATATGATAAAAGGGAGTACATAAAAAAGTCTTATCTCAAAGACCCGTGGTAAAGAATGTCCAGTCCTGTAGATCCTATGAGTGTCTACACATCTGTTGGGACGTCTGTGTCGAAATATTGTGCTGTATTATTGTCCAGATACTGCATGAGGTGTGCTGCCCTCTACACGAGCATTGTTCACATAGTGCTCTCAGCAAAAATGCAAACCAAGGAAGAGAAGGGGTGGGGGGGGGGGGGGGGGAGAAGCGCACCACCTCCTAGTGCAAAATAACTGGTATAATCCTTTGTAAAAGTCAATACTGAGCTAAAGAAGGTAAAAAACTCACATTTGGTGACCTCAGCACATGAGGTATGGAAGGCACATCAGGGGGACTCTCTCATCAGATCATCACGGATATGTGGGTAATCCTTACGTCTGTGGTGAGTCTCCAATGGTCCGTTGTTAATCAGAAAGCTCCTATTCTTAGGAGAGGAAAAGATGGAATCCACCCAAATATCATATATGTGGGTGTGTTAGGTCTGCAATCTCCACATGTAGTGTCCCAGTTGGGTAAGTATATTGCAGCTATACTACCAAAAAAGACTCATTCGTGTACTGGTAGGTAAACGTTGAAGATGTCTTTATTAAAATGTAGTATATATATATATATAACTTTACATAGGTATCAAAAATTAGTCATACTGTTGCAGGTCAGACCTGAATGTCTGAATGAGACCTGTCCAGAAAAACTGACAATTGCAGTAAAGTGGCAATAGTATACACCACAAAACAGGTAGGTAATATAATACTATTAAAAAAATAATAAAAAATAAAAGTAAAAAACATATATATATATATATATATATATGCACAACATAAGCAAATATATGTGCAACCAAACGCGCTGTTGCTGCCACTGCTGGCGAATTTTTGGTGAATTTGAAAAGGGAAAAGACCCCACTTGCTACCAATTTGTGACAGATGAAGGTGACATATCACTGTGGCCGAGACTCATAACAATAGTTACACATGCATCTCCCTTAAAGTAATGCACTTTGGTTAGAGAATTGTGGTGATACACTTTCTGCTGATCACCCAGAGATGATGCAGAACCACTCAGGAAGTAAGAGGCATTCCCCAGTGATGACACAGTCATGTGCATGGAAGTCATGTGCATGGATCATTACACAGGTGATATTCTGTGATATCCAAGGATGAAGCCCTAAACCTATAGCCTTGATGAGGACTACTAGGCCAAAATGTCTCACCCTCTTTAAATTGTAAGGTCATGCACACAATATACAAGTATTTGAAAGGTTAATATCAGTTTTAATGATGCATTGAACTGCCATGTCAGACAGCTCATGAACAAGGCGTTCACACCTATGCCATAACAATAGCTGACATAAATAGTTGTGATTTATCAAATTACTTAGATATTTATTGAATGATGAGACACCTTGCCTTGAACTATTTCAACTTGCATAAAAGTATAGAAGGAAATTTGTAGGCAATATTCATTATAGTTTCTAGAATAGCTATTTAGGCATTTGTAACCACTCCCTAAATTCCAACAATTTTTGTATGTCGTCTTCTTACATTTGCTATTTCACCTTCTAAAACACATGTATCAAGGGCAGCCTATACATAGCATTACAGTCTCTCACTTACACCTGCTCCCTTTAACCTTGAATATTATTCAATATAACCACTTTCTACTTACAATCTTATTATTGTAAAACTAAACTGTATACCATCTTCATAATTTACAGCCTTATTAAATTGTGATTCAGACAATTCAATAAAGCTCTATATAAGCACAGAGCATATTTTTTTACAGAGGTTTTTAATTAGTGAAGACCTTGCTTTTGAATAAAAGTAAACTAACTAAAAACTTCTGTAAAAATATATGCTATGTGCTTAAATAGAGCCCTATTCAAATGGCCGAATCACAATTTAATAAGGCTGTATATTCCTAGCAAATTGTGCCCGATAAACCCTACTTGCAATTTATCATATTGTTCTAGACGACCTCTCTTGGTAACTCTTTTCAATCCATATAACATCTTCTTATAACTGCTTAAATTGCCCCATTTAAATGTTCCTAGCTTCATATAAAACCTTCCTTAAATTTTCCTAATATTTCTTTGTATAACCTCTATCTATAACTTCTTATACTGTTTCATATAACTTTCGGGTTTTACTCTGTGTAGCATCTTTCTGTAATGCTTCCTATTATTCCATATAGCCTCTCCCTATAAACTCTCCCTATTCCTCCATATTGCTACTGTCTATGATGCATCCTAATCATCCCTCTATTGTTGTATCCTCCTTATAACTAATTTTGAGCTTCATATACTGTGTCCCTTTATCTAAGATGATTATGTACTAGCTACTTGCCCGTCAAAAATGACGGGAATAAAATGTTAAGGCTGGCAATGCTGTTTGCCACCCAATGTGAGCACCTTTGGTGATCATCGCGAGCCCCGCGCTGAGCCCCTTCTACGCTCATTGCGAGTCTCTTCCCGTGTCTACTTCCTCCCTTGTGTTTCATTTTCCCCCTCCTCTCCATCCCTTGTGTTTCTTTTCCTCATCACCTGTGTTTTACCCCCCTCTCCCTTCTCTGTGTCTCTTCCCCCTCCCCTGTGTCTCTTTCCCCCCTTCTCCCTCCCCTCTGTCTTGTTCCCCCCTCTCCCGCTTCTGTCTCTTCCCCCCATCCCCTGTGTCTCTTCCACCCATTTCCCCACCTGTGTCTCTACCACCCCTCCCCTGTGTCTTTCCCCCTCCCCTGTGTCTCTTCTCCTCACTCTCCCTCCCCTGAGTCTCATCCCCCATCTCCCTCCCCTGTGTCTGTTCTCCCCTCCCCTGTGTCTCTTGCCCCCCTGTGCCTCCCCTGTCCTTTTCCGCCCTCTCCCTCCCCTGTGCCTCTTTGCCCACCTGTGTCTCTTTCCCTCTCGCCTCCCCTGTGTCTCTTTCCCCCTCCCCTGTGTCTCTTCCCCCTCCCTCTCATGTGTCTCTTCCCCCCTCCCCTGGCTCTCTTTCCCCCCCTCTACCCTGTGTCTATTTCCTCCATCCCTCCCCTTTTTCTCTTTTTACCCCACTCCCACTGCTGCGTCTCTTCCCCCCTCTCCCTTCCTCTGTGACTCTCCCACCTGTCTCCTTCCCCCTCCCACCCCTGTGTCTCTTTTCAGCCCTCTCCCTCCCCTGTTTCTCTTCCTCCCCTGTGTCTCTCCCACTCTCCCTCCCCTGTGTCTCTCTCCCCCCTCTCCCTCCCCTGTGTCTCTTTCCCCCTCTCCCTCTCCTGTGTCTATTATCCCCTCTTCCTCCCCCTCTTTCTCCCCTTATCCTCCTCCTTCCTCCTTCCCATCCTCCTCCATCCTTTCCCTCATCCTCCCTCCTTCCCCCTCATCCTCCTCTTCCCTCCTTCCCCTCCTCCTCCCTTTCCCTCATTCTTCTTCTCCCTCCTTCCCCCTTCTTCTTCTCCTCCCTTTCCCCTCTCACCATACTATCAGACGAGCAGCTCCTGGTGCTCTGTCCTCCCTGCAGCACGGCTCCTGGCTGTGTCCCAACCGGCATATGCTAATGACGTGACGTCACATGCGCGTCACGTCATTAGCATATGCCAGTAGGGACACAGCCAGAAGCCGGCGCTGCAGGGAGGAGAGAGCATCAGAAGCTGCTTGCCTGATAGTAAGGTGAGAGGGGGAAAGGGAGAAGGAGGAGAAGGAGAAGGGGGAAGGAGGGAGGATGAGGGGGAAGGAGGGAGGAGACACAGCACTGGAAGGAACCAGGTAAAGGGTGTTGTGAGCCTGGGGGGCTTCGCGATGAGCGCCTCCGATGCTCATCGTGACCCCCTACTGGCAGGAACCAGGTACTGGGGAGTGATGCAAGGTCGGGGGCCTTGCCATGAGTGCCTCTGGCGCTCATCGCGATCCCCCCCCACTGGCAGGAACCAGGTACGCAGTGACAGCGCAGCTGGCTGCAATGAGCACCTTCGGCGGTCATTGCAGCCCAAGTGCTGCGTGGCTGAGAGGTCACAACTGCGTGACCATCGCAAGCGTTACGGCATTCTTGGTCCAGAACTATATATGTGATATTTGCGCTGTAAATCGTTTCTCTCTGTTGTTTCCTATTTCTCCATATACCCTGTCTATCAGCCCTATTAAATTTGGGGAACGTAATTCCAACATGAAGCACGCAACGGCTGCGGGCTATAAATTTGGCTGAATCGTAGCTCACTCGTAGAACGTTGTATTTGGGCCTTGCGGACAATCAATTAGTGTAGACAGTAGTTCCGGGTTTAGACGGGGCTAATGGAAAAAGAGATCGTTAGCGTTACATCACTGAAAAAGGGGAGGGTAGATTTCAAAGTCCTACGGGCTTCAATTACAAGTTGTGATCGGACCCACAATCCACAATAATGCTATATTAATAAAGCTATGAATATGATATTCTGTTACATGCGAGTTACAGTATATGTATTAACACATTGATTGCCGTGATTGATATAACACGGAAATTAAACAAGAAATAAAGTATATTTTTGGGCCGATTTGCAAACTTGAGAATGTTGTGCTATTAATTCTAAGACCTAACATCACTTTCACTTTTAAAAAAAAGTGCAATAGTGTGTTGTTATTTGCATTTACGGGGCTACATATTGGTCTTTACCCCACTTGTGAGTCCACGCCAGCACTCGTAGGGCTTTGGACTCCATTTGCGTGTTACGGGCTAGCTCTCGGGTGACTTTGTTGCAATTTAATAGCATGATTGGAATTGTAGCGGTTACGGGCTTGACAGATCAAAGGATTTGCGGGCAGTTCCACGTTCACGTCCCATAGGCATTTTCCCACCGTCCTGAGGCTTACCCCGCAAGTCGTCTGCAGGGACGTTTACTGGGCTAATTTAATAGCCGTAAGTCCTACTTTCAACATTACGTGCTACGTTCTTACACATAGCCCGAATTTAATGAGGCTGTATATCTCTTTCTATAGCTGCATATAATAAGCAACCAGATTGTAAAAATGTTATTCAGGAATGTTTTTAGCGTTAAATGGATGTGTCCATAAACAGCTGCTACTGGAGCATTTTATATGTAGTCTTCTTAAATATGCTATACTATTATTAGCTGAAAATCTAATCAAGCAATGATATTCAACAACAGTTCCCAGGAACCCTAGCAATTCACAGATCCCTAAATATTCCTAATAATATTCCGGTTATTTGACTCATTTTTAATGTGTTTATACTAAACTGGTTTAAGCAACTACATTATAATGAAGTAATTTTGATATAGTAGATTGTAAGTTTGCGAGTTTTCAATCTTGTAAGGTGTTTTGTAAACAAGCACTATGCATGTTTGATTTTACGCTCAAAGGCAATGCCCTACATTCCTTTGCAATGCGTTTTGCCTTGTACTTACCCCTGTGTGGAATATGTTGACACGTTACAAATAAAGGATAATAACAATAATATACAAGGCCTCTAACCTCTGACATTCCATTCTATCATACTGCAGTGACCATCAAGGTCAGAGAAGAGGCTGAGGTTCCTGAAAATGTAAAAATATCTCTTTTAGGCATCCTTATATATATAAAAAAAATCTATAGAGAATCAGGTGATTCACCTTCCGTTTGAGGATGCCTCACAGATGCTCAATAAGGTTTAGGTCTGGAGACATGTTTGACCAGTCCATCACCTTTACCTTTAGCTTCTTTAGCAAGGCAGTGGTCGTCTTGGAGGTGTGTTTGGGGTCGTTATCATGTTGGAATACTGCCCTGCGGCCCAGTCTCCAAAGAGAGGGGATCATGCTCTGCTTCAGTATGTCACAGTACATGTTGGCATTCATGGTTCCCTCAATGAACTGTAGCTTCCAGGGGCCGGCAGCACTCATGCAGTCCCAGACCAAACATATATACACATATGTCTATATGTGTATATATGTTTTCTATAATATAATGTGTTAATTCCTCCTATATACATTTACCTGATGATGTCAGATGCTGCCTCCACTCTCTCTGCATCGCTGTTTACTTTCAGACTGAGGGTTTCATCTCATGTCAGTGTTTTTGTGCTCTTTGTGCCTTATCTGTTTATCTGTCATTTATGGATTATTTCAACTACCTTTCCTCAGTACAGATGTATACTTTTGGTGGTAAGAGTGTCATGATCTGGGCCTGCATGAGTGCTGCCGGCACTGGGGAGCTACAGTTCATTGAGGGAACCAAAAATGCAAACATGTACTATGACATACTGAAGCAGAGCATGATCCCCTCCCTTCGGAGACTGGGCCGCAGGGCAGTATTCCAACATGATAACGACCCTAAACACATCTCCAAGATGACCACCTCCAAGGTTTTCCAGAGGAAGAGCTCTGCCAATTATGGAGGCAATATTACCTCATAGCCCTCCAAATATACATGCATACAGAAATTTGTTTGCCTCTCTTCCTCTAAAAGTAACACCTACAACTGATTGGAGCTAGTGTTAGTGTCAGTGATTACCAATTCTAATAAAATAAGTAAATAAGAATAAAATGATACATTATCATTAAAATGTATATTCTTATCTAGTGGGCATGAAGTAGACATCATAGAAGGATCATAAGAAAAAAATATATTTAAAATAATAGAAATGTATTATTTGTACTTACTGTTGGTTTGTGTTGGGGGTATTGTCTTAATGGACCAACCACACCTGCACATAAGCTATACCTATTACACCTTCTTTGCTCCGCATACTCTCTCTCTATATCATACTGTTCTTTCATATAATCATGCCCTAAATCTCTTCTACATAACACTCCTTCCCATAAACATTGACTCTGTACCTCCCAATATTGATCCATATATACTCTCCCTGTAACTTCAAATCATATTTAAAGTAAATTATTCCATTATTTTCAGTTGTTTGCATCTGTTTAAATATTTCCCTCTTTGAGTGCCTTTTTGTCAAATAACCTATAAGTAATGGCACAGTAAATTATTTGCAAAATTGAGAGACAATTTTCGAAAGTAGAGAAGTCAGCAAGAAGGACTGGCTGGAATGTATTGAACTGCCCTCACAAACCTACAGTATATGTCACATCCATTAGTGTTAGCAATCATATGATGATGAGATAAAGTTATGGCCACAAGGTCAATGCACCCACAGTAAACAAACAAGTGTTCTGGGAGAAAAATAATTCATCCATAAAACAGTAATTTAGGTTAATACCATGATCAGGACATTTTTAGATTGCATTCAACAAAAATGTATTTTATAGGCTGTAAATCTGATTTCATCTCATATTTTAAACAAACTTTGACCCTTAACCCGAAAAGCAATACTTTTCTTTCCCTATAGTAAGTCAGTTTATTTCTTTGTTTTGAAATATTTTACCAAATCTCTTGCAGGACTGGCAGAACTGTTTTATACCCTAAACAAACGCAAACACTTAATTTACAGGGCCATTGGGCCATACTCTTCCCCTACCCAAATCCCCTAAATAACTAATTCCTAGGCCCACTCTAGACCCTAAAAGCCATGTGGGTTATGATGGGCCATCATCCCCACCCACCATATCTACCCTATTGACCCCATAGAGTCTCTATCACAATACTACATGGGTCTATGCACCTATATGACACTTGAGCACCCTACCATTGGTTTTCTATACACTTTTGTGGTCCATAAGGACCCCAAACTAAACCAACATTAATTAAAAACACTAATATTAAAATAGAAAAAACTTACAAGAAAATAAATAGTCATTACAAGAAAAAAAAAACATATAACATATAAACATATATTAGTAAAAGAAAAAATAATTAAACCAATAAAAAAATACTTTGTTAATACAGTACTTTCAATCACTCCAGTATTGCCACGCTGATTCTCAATCTTCAGTACTGGTTAGGGAGCACATGCAATCCAATGAAACCTTGGATAAAGCCCCAGTCCTCATTTTCTTGGCCTCCAAGAAATGGCTGTCTTGGTTGAAGCCAATGTGTTGATTAATGCCATTTAGCATAAAGGATTAGAAATTCTTGACATCTGGTCAAGATGAGAAGACTACCACCTACTTATCTGATTGGTGGATTAACAACCATTCAGATAACAGTATACTCATGATGTTGTGTTTCTCTGATTGGCTAATGGATGGAATACATTCCCTTCTCTGTTTTCATTAGCTAATCAAATAAAGGCAATGTTATGACTATACTGAAATATCACTGATTGTTACTCGAACAATTCAATTAGGGGACAGTAATCTTCTCTGATTGGTAAATATTGATTATTTTATGATAATTGGTTGAAATTTTATTGACAGCTATTCCAGCCAATCAGAGGCCTAGAAAGTCCATATAAAAGGTGAGGATGAAGCCACAGTGTGTTACTGATAGAGAAGCTTGTAACATAGGGCTTATAAAGTGATCATTTTTAAACATTGTGTATTTAGTAAGTGTATCTTATAAAATATATGTAGTCGTATAAATCTTTATTTATGATATATAGATTGTGTTAGTCAACTCCCATCTTATCCCTGAGAAACTTTCTAGTCCATTCATACTGTAACAAAAGACTTATGCCTGAAGTTGTTTATGGGTAAACAAAAGAACAGTTGGGTGTGGTGGACGCTCTATCATATAGACAACATAATAACAGGGTCTCTTGGCCCAGGGTGTTTATATGTAAACAAGGGGACATCTGTGTGTGAGATTCCCATCTATGGAATTTCTATGGAGTTTGGGGTAAGGTGAGATGATTTTAGTGAGATGTACAGTCATATATCCAGGGGGAGTGTCCAAGAAAGATATACAAAAGCCCAGAGAGTTTAGTCAGTCTAAGGCTGGAAGTCCAAGAAGTCTAGGAGAAGTCTAGGAGTGTGGGTGTCCATGAAGAGGTGTCCAAAGGAGTGCCCAGCTGAGTAGAAACCATGCCGTGCTGTGACTTGAGGCCTAAAGATATGGACTCTGAAGGTATTGCTGACCTTTGGTGTAGTATTTAATAATAATGTAGTATATTCATATAAGTATCTTTTTGTAAATATCATTTTATCCCTACTGTCTATCTGTTTGTCTAAAACCCATTGTGTAACCGTATATTGATTTATGCAAAATATATCTTTTAATTATAAACTTATTCATATGTTCGTTTATTGATTTGTCCAAAAGAACTTATTATTTGTAGAAATTATACATTAATTATTTAATTATTAGTTAATTTCTTACAAGCTCCTGTTTGTATAAGTAGAGGTTATTTATTAGAGGCATGGCTATCTTCAATCAAGGTTTTATCAGTCTGGATGAGCCTGCTTACAGGGCTGAAGTTTAAGGGCTAGGTGTTGTTTGACAACGCTGGAGCGATGGGGAGTAATGTGTTAATAACAAAATATTTTTTACAGGCTTAGAATTTTTTTTACATGAGTTTTTTATTTTAACAATAATGTTTTATATAATGCTATTTTAGTCTTGGAGTAGTGTTAGGGAGTATGGGGGTTGTTACGGAACTCTTTCTAGTTCCTGGGTCTTTGCCCATTAAAGGACAGACAGCTTGGCTCCAGCCACTGGATTATGTACATAAACACCTCCATTGTAGTTGTAATCTCTGTTTTGTCCCATTGTTTCCCAGATATAGTTAATGCACTATATTTGAGGTCTGGAGACAGCATTATGTGTATTTGGAGGTTGGCCTATTGTTCACAGGTGCCAGACAGGATGCCAGGGTATAAAACCCCATGTGTAGTCAATCTCCTGTGTGTGTCTGCCACTCCCTGTCATTGTTGTGTTGTATACACCCCCTCTGTATCTAAGCCCTACAATTATTGTTTACTTTCCAAAAATAAATCAGCTCACTGCTGAGACATATAGAAATGGTATGCTCTCTTATTTGCTGTGATACTGATCCTACCTCTTTACCTTCATACCTAGGATCAGAACAAATCTCACTTACCTAACAGACGCTGCCTCTGACCTGGAACTTCTTTTCTCTGCAAAAGTGATCATCTTTTCTGCTACAATGATTTTAAAGCTACACAGCCTATTACATTTATTCAATCTGTATAATTGTGATTTGTTTGTTCAATTTACTAGTCTGCTCTGTTTGTTTAAGGAAAAGTAATTCCATCTCTGTCTGTTTAACCATACCCAGCCCCCATCTGCAGTCCCCTCCCACTATACTACCCCCTCTGTATTCCTTTCATAGTCCTTTTACTCACTTACTAACTCCCCTTTACCTTCATATCTAGGATCAGAACACATCTCTCCATCTCTTACCTAACAGACCATGCCTCTGACCTGGAACTTCTTTTCCCCCTGCCTATAATTCTTGCCATACTAACTTCCTCCTGAATCAAGATACCACATCCCTCCCATCCACTTATAACTGTTACAGGTATATAGCAGTCATATCACCTGACTTTCCCATTTGCAGGTTATATCATCTGACCACTAGGGGCAAATAACATATTGCATATTAGAATCATTCACCTCAAATGACTCTATCAGATCCCTTAATGAAAAAACCCTTTGTAATTCTGCAAACCTTCTTAACGAAACAAAATCTCATTTCCTTCCTGACCTTCCTTGCTTTTCCCTATCTGCTCTTCCCTAGGCTTTTGCCTCTCCCATTCCCTTTAGATTGTAAGTATTGCATTTCTAATTTTGTAAGGCGCTTTGGAAAAAAGCACTTTCTACAATGATTTTAAGCTCAGAACATGGCCCTCTTTCTTCTACAGTTTGTTATTGTATTTTCTACAGATTGTTAATTTTGTATTTTCCTTGTTCTTATCCCCTGTACAGCGCTACGGTATATGTTGGCGCGTTACAAATAAAAGTTAATAATATAATCTCCACTCTGCAAGTAACTTGTGCTGGTCACTACCACAGGAAGGTTACTGAGACTCCTGGAAGCGTTGATTCCTGATGGAGAGACCCTGACTGATACAGAAGCCAGATATCAGGGTGCTGGTGCTGAGATTTCAAAGAACCCAGCGGTCCTTGTGGGTAGTTAACCTGCAGTCTATAGCAGGTGGCCCTACGCAGTGATAGCCCCTACCCCTGGATCATCACACCGCTCACATATATTTTTCTTTATATACATTTACAAAGCTGATAATATCATGGGCCTTTACATGTAGTCATTAAGGCTTTCAAGCCTTAGCATGTGTTTCAAAAGATTTCAGAAAATTCAAACACATCTATTACAATGTAATGACTAGTCAAGAAGTATCTCTGAACAGAAAAAAATCATCCTTAAAGGGACAGGGGCATGTAAATAGTATTTTTTTTCTTTGTTTTGTCAGAAAGAAGGTGTTTGATGATAAATATATTTTTGTTTTTATAAATTAAGGCCTTAAAGCATAAACACGTATTCAGGTTTGTCACTGATTTTGGGTGCATTCCTTCTGTCAGCCAATGGGATCTACAGATAAAGTATGCTCTCTGCATTTCCTATTAGTTTGAATTAAGTTTAAACAAGTTTTGCGACCAAATTGATATACTGCAGGATGTTTATACCTGTGAAGGGCACAAGTGAGCTACAAGGGGCTGCTCTCAGGGTGGATTATCATGTCCATAGAACTAACTTATTGAAGTTAGTTTGTCCTCTGATGGAGCACCTCTATTTTTGTTGGTTGCAAAATATTTTTTGGTGCAACAAACAACTTTTGTAATGTTTAAAATGTGTTCTTTTACATGCATGGAAAAAAAAGATGTATTCCATGTCTCTTTAATTAGGCAGAATGCAATGTCCTCAATAAACACAGAGTTGCCATGTTTAGCAATGATAAGAAGTTATATTGCATGTTTCTTCTAAGGAATATATTTCAAGTTTAACTAAATAGGCAATAAACAAAGTTGTGGTAAAGTCAAGAATTACTATTATTCCGGAAGTGACAAAAGAAAATTAGGTAGTTAGAAAAAGTCAAGCCTATCTCCTAAAGTTCATCACAATATTATAATAATAAACTTATTTATAAATAGGTAAATTATTCATGCCAATTCAGGATAAGAGCAATATAATAAAGTCTACAATATTCAATTAGGAGAAAAGAGTTGCAGATACCTGTGCTGTCTGTCTTCATCAGAGAAGCTAAGTTAATTTAGAGGAAAGAACAGATAAGGTGTCACAAAAGCATCACTGGTAAGGGATATTATGTCCTCATGTATCCATCATACCAATGTGTGACAGTTGCCTAACATGACTCCAAATGACATTGGCAGGTATTGTTTTATAAAGTAGTTTGGAAAGTCTCCAGTGTAAAGTGAGTAACCCTTATCCACTTCAGAATAGATAGTCCCTATATTGTTGCATTTTTGTCATGTTATCTAATTAGAGCCGATGGGACCATTCTTGGTGGGATGAGCTGACGTTGCACTCTATACCCATTATCACCATGTGGGGAGAGGAGTGAGTTTTGGTGAAGTTGATTTGGTGTCTCAGTTATGGGATGAGATTGTAATAATGTGAATGAATATTGAAAGCTGTGCTACCCAGCCTGTGACCATAAATTAATTTGTGTGCAACTACTCTCAGATAGCAGGTTCAACAGTGGCAGTGCACATAGCTAGGGAGCATAGCATTGTTGGTTCAAATTCAGACAGGTATGTTCCAACATGTCATATTAGATGTGGCTGCCATGGTGCCCTATAATACATTAATCTCCTGGAGAAGGGAGTTAGTAATTTTCTGTTCCTGTCCCTTGTTGTTTTAGGACTTTTTACTGAGACATATTGGTGAGACACAATATGGCTCTTCAAATGCAAAATATGCTATTAAATGTGATCTCATGACTGGAAGAAGCCTGAGCTTGGATGTAAAATAGTGCTGGGTGAAACACTTGTACCATGTATAATAGTTTTTGATTTGTATATACAAGTTGGTTGTGGGTGGGTTTTAAGCTGGAGTTCATATGTGAAAGTCTCCAAGATTTAATAAGGCCGATAATGAGGAGGCCAAAGACAAACTGGGATAAAACCAGAGGCTTCACAATGCAAAGATTTGAGCTAATTTTGAAGCCATTTTACTCCGGAAATGGAAAGGTGCAATATATACCCGTTGTGGGTAAGCAAAATGGAGGCGACCACATATACAAGGCCGTGCCCTGGGCTGTCTGAGGCCCAGAAAGCAGAACTGGCTCAGAGTTGCCTAGAGGAGCTCTCTGAGTGGGATGTGTCAGAGGATCAGGAGGAGGAGGAAGGGGTAAACCCTGCTCCTGTACCACCTTCGGGGAATGGAGACTGTTTTCCCCTAAAAAATGCAGAGACTGTGTCAGAGCCTAGAAGGGATGGTAAAGTCAGCTTGGGACCAAATCACCAGCTCCAAGAGCTAGAGACCCAGGGGAATGTTCCCTGGGTGGGGTCAGATAACACATGTTTGTCCCCTGATACCCCAAGAGACTTAATCCCAGAAGAAACGCTAGCCGAGCACAGTTTCTCCAAACGGGTCACGCCTGAGTTACCAGATGTGGAAAAGGTCTCACCTGAGGACTACCTTCCAGCACAAATCCTGGCAGAAACCCCAGTAACTGCTCAACAGGTAGGGCCAGATGAACTAAGTCTGCCCTCAGAAGTTCTAGCCAATGTGTATGAGCCAGAACTGCTCATGGAGGCAGGGGCTCAGGATTGCTATTTAAGAGACTGTGGGGAGGGAAAGGAACTGGTTCCTAGCTACAGGGAACCAGACCTCACACATGAGGAGGCAGTGGCACCAGGGCTAGGGATAGCCGTGCCTGCCTGGGAGAAAGAGCCATGGGTGCATTGCGGCACCCCAAAGGATTGTGGATGTAGTGAGGACTTGCCTGAGATGACCAGTGCCCAGGAGTCCACAAAGGATGAGGCCCAAGTTGCCAAGGAAAAGATAGCAGAAGAAGAGGGTCAGCTGAGGGCCCCAAAGCAAAGCCTGGGTGGGAACAGCGTAGTTCTCCAGGCTGCAACACAGACAGACCCAGGGGAAGAAAACCAGGAGGGTCTTTCCAAAGATACAGATTTCCAGGAGCCAGAGCAAACAGAGCATCCAAGTCCGGACTCCATCAGGGACGCTGGAGTCAAGCGCAGACCGGTATGTACTTTACTGCAGTTATTCTGTTATTGGGCTCCCAACAATAATGATTTTGCTGAGGGAAGTACTGGACTGCCCCCTTGCAATCCCATAGGCCCAGAGACTGTTTTAGAGACCCCAGCCCAGCTGTGGGGACTGGCTGGAGGGAAAGGGGTTGCTATGGGACAGGGGTTGTTTTATGGGGCTCCCAAAAATACGGTTTTGCCTCAGAAGAATGTATGGGTGCAACCCACTGTGTCCCCAGAGATTTCCATGCTGCGGCCAAAAACAGAGAGATGGGATCCTGGACTGTTTTGGGTGGGGGTTGCATGGGAAGAGCAATTTGCTCTATACAGTGGGAGCAAGGCCAAGGGCTGGGGAAGGTCTTTACTCTGCACCTTGCGACAGACAAGAACTGGCCTAGCATACAGAGGGCCTGACCAAACCAGCAGATTCATGACTATCAGCGTAGCTGGGAAAATCTTGGATGTTCCCTGCCCGCTTGGGGAAGGATTGTCATGAATCAGCCAGTGGCCATATTGGATTTGGTGTGAACTATGCTGGGGCCATTTTGTGACTGGCAGCAGTGGCCATTTTGGGCTGGGTTATCTTCCACATGCTGTTGCCATGGGGAAGAACAAAAGGTTTGGGGCCCACTTGTTATGGATATATTGTTATGTTGTGGTCTAGGGGATAAAGTATTATAAGTTTACCCCTTAGCATATTCCCATCCCTTCCATGTTTAGGCTCATTGTAATGGGTGTCATGTGAAGGAGCTGGTGGGATGTGTTGGTTGTATGTGTGTGAAACATTGTGTGTTGTATTTGTAAATATGAATGTATGTTATTATATTAGTATGTCATTATATGGTAGAGGGGAAGCCATTGAATACAGCCACGCCTCCTTTGTTCCCAAAGGCCTGTTAATCCCATTAGCTAAGTGTCCAGCATAGAACTAACAATGGGAAGCTCACAGCTGGAGAGCAGACAGGCAGGCACCCAGAAACAATGGGATGGCCTGAAGGCTTCTCAGCTTTCATAGCCTGGGCACAGGAGAGTAAAAGACATGCTTTGCCCTGGAGAGTCAGAGTCCAAATGAATTAGTTGTCCTCGCCTAGTGGGCGGACCTGGGAGGGGACTATTGGTTCACACACAGTTCCCCTTCATGATTGGCCAGACGTCATTTGGGGCTGGCTAACGGTAGCCACTTCCCCCATTATTGTGTGATGTGGTTAAATATGCTGTTCTAAAATAAAACATGGTTCATAATTTTCATCAAGACTTTGTGTGCAGGTGTATTATTGACCCAAGGGCATATGCTGGCAGAGGAGATCGTTTCTGACTTCCTTCCAGGGTTCCCAGCGCACACTACCTTAAGCTGGGACTTATGCTCTTGCATCCGCAAAGAAGGTCCATTGGTCTGAGTCACCCAAATCTTAGATCTAAAACCTACAGGAGATAAGAGGACTAGGATCCTCTATACTCCATCATCATTGTAGGTTGTGACAACGGGTTTAACTAATTTAACATGTTCATGGCCGCACATCCAATGTGCGAAAAATTGTTTACGGGCTTGCGTCTCTGGCCCGTAACTCGCGGAATGGTCTAATTGAATAGCTCTGTAACGCAACCGAATTTCAAGCCTGCAGCCTTTTCAGGCTTGCCGATGCCTCTACGGGCTTCAAATTTAATAGGGCCGCTGGTCGGGACAGAAGGCTTTTATCTTAAAATAGAGACAGCATCTTATTGTTCTCTAACATTGATTTTGTTTTTATTAATTTGGCTAATATAAGGGAACTGCAGGCAAACAAATGTTGTCCTACTGATAATTCTGAATGGAAATCCAGTAAATGTAACATTTTGTCTCTTAAAAGGTTATAAGTAAATATATACTGTAGCTCTCCTAGGACACAAAGATGTCTTGGATCGGTTTGCTTTAAAGTTATTACCACATAGCAGATGATTCAGTAAGTGAAGGCACTGATTATGTATACAGTGTTAGACTTTGGATACTAGCCTAGTTGTTAATGCAAGTTCAATATTTACAGAGCAAAGTGTATCTACAGTTTTATTCTTCTTGTGTAAAGTATTTCTAAATGTAAAACAATTTATATATGTACAAAGCTGAAGTCATTCACTTCCTTCTGTCTGTGTTACTGAATCTATTGCAGGCTACATCATCATGCTCCAATCAATACTTTTTCAGCACCTCTACTTTTCAGTCCTGGTGCTAGATTAACCTGGGGCCTCATTCAATTTTCTGAGATCCGGGCCCGCAAGTGGAGATAGCAAGTTACTTAGCTATTCAATTGAATCCTCCTTGCAGGCTTCGATCTGGTTACTTACTGCGCGCTACTAACCATTGCCAGTCTCAAAATTTAAAATGATATCCCTCAAAGCCTTTAATCGTTCACGGCTGCAAGAGTTGTCGCTATTCAATTGCTCCAATTTCCCCTTCCGTCAATCCCGTAAATGGCAAATATCAAACCACAGGTTACTGGGATCAAGGAGGTCTTGCAAAGGGCTTACTTACAAATCGGAGCATTTTAAAATCAAATATAAATTCAATCCAGCACTGTAAATGATTGGGAACACAATGGGTGACATCAGAATTAAAAGCACAACATTCTCAAGCTCTCACATCACCAAAATAAAATACTTTATTTCAAGTTTTTTTTCTGTCCAAAGTCCTACAGGCTGCGACCTCCAAGCCCATAGGACTTTGTAATCCAACCTCCATTTTTGTTCAAAGTCATACAGGCTTAAATAACGAGTTACGGGCCTGGAGGTCATTCAAGCCCGTAGGAATTTGGATGGAAGGGTAAGTGAGTTAAGTAAACAGTAACAGTTTAAATCCACACATTGAAATTCTCAAACTTGAAGGATTTTGAAGTTGGAGATTTTAATTTGGTCAGTGATCCAAATTAAAGCATATTAAAGTAGGAGAGGAGGGCAATTAAATATCATTTATTACTCACTCACATGGAATCCAACTGCTCATCCTCTGATTACTCCTTAGGCAATATCTCCTTTACAATTGCTGAATCTAGACAATTCCTTGTAAAAATTATACACTTCAACTAGATTCTCCATCCTGACTTTTAGTTGGCCTCTGTAACTGTGCTTACCTCCTACTTTGAAAACCCACCTCAAGGTAAGGGCTAATGAACTCAAAGTTGTTTCTCCAGTCAGTTATTGCAGGTTTAGGAATGCTCTGCTACATGGAAGACTCCTTGCACCCCCAAGGACTTAGATCCTTAGTGACGCAAATAAAATGTGCTCATTCTCTCATGAGATTTAACTATATGAAACTGTACCTTATATATAGATTAGCAAACTGCCCATCAAAAAATGACGGTCATAAAATTGTAAGGCAGGTAATGCTGTTTGCCACATAATGTAATTCTTTTGGTCCTCTGAATACCTTTGGCGCTCATTGCAAGCCCCTACCCTGGTTTACTTTTGGTCATCTGAGCACCTTTGGCACTCATTGTGAGCCCCGTGCTGAGCGTCTTCGGCGCTCATTGCGAGCCTCTTCCCTGCTTTTTTAATATATAATTATATAATTATATATATATTTTAATATTAATGAATTAAATTATAAATTAATATACTTTTCCTTTACTTTCTAATTAATATATGCAGCAATCAATATCCTGAAGAGCTAACAATCTGTTTGTATCTTCCTGCAGCATACAATGTACATTTGGAGTGTTGCTGACCTGAGGTGTAAGTGTCAGCAAGGTGGCAAGTGTGCAGTATAAATAGGCTGCGTGTGCGAGGACAAAGCGTTTGTTTAGTTGTGTAAATCAGCATTTTAGAATGGTAATGTTATTAGTTGTAATGTTAGTGTTGTAAAATGGCGGTGATTGTCTATGTGTTACGCGGGTCTGGATCATTTTCCGTACTTCCTAATAGTGTATTTCATACCTTGTACGTTCCTGGGTAAAAGTCTTATGTGCTTGGCGTTTTTTTCCATGGTTAGGGGTCGTGTAGCCTTGTTTCGCTTCTTTTCATCCACCATTTTTTTTTGTCGCTTAGGCAATTTTCGATTTCCGAAACAGGGCAAATTGTGTTTAAATTGTCATGCAAACTCACTCCCAGACATCCTGGCTGTCCCCCTGTACTGTGTGTGATGTTTATTTAATTTAAAATATATTTTTTTAATTTGTGTTTTTGTTGATTTTGTCTGTGCGCAGTTCTGCCGTTAACCTTGTATTTTTTCGACCTTATATATTTTTTTCTAAGTGCTGCTTTGCAGTCTTATGTGCCTGGCGGTGTTTTGCATGGTTAAAGGTCGTTTAGCCTCGTTTTCGTTTTTTCGGCCACCATTTTTCTTGTCGCTTAGTCAATTTTTAGTGACTAAATTTTGCAAATTTTGTCTAAATTGTCATGCAACCTCACTCGCAGACGTCCTTGCTGTCCCCCCGTGCTGTGTGTGATGTTTTTTAAAGTTATACAAACTCTATATTCTATTAGACTCTCAGCCTTACACGTTTCTGTCAAAAATATTACGAGTACTCAGGAGGACTCGTAAGGCATTTTTCCGTCAATTATTAGAGCCTTAACAGCTATTAAATAAGCAATACTGTTCTTTAAAAATATGGGAAAGCATAGAAATACATAACAATTATTTGCAGAACAGTCTCAAACCCACAAGTACGCAAATGCATTTTTCTTTTTTTTTTTTTTGTGAAATGGATCCAGGGACTTAAGGGGTTAATACATATCATGGAATCCGCATAGACTAGAACAGTTGCTTTAATTAATTTTATTGATTTCTACATGCGAGTCCGATCGCTAAATTTTCTTCTCGACACTAATTAATTTGTATAAACTCCATGTTTTACTGACGTCATGATGTCGGTCTCATTTACTATTGACTGTGTCTAAGAAATATCGTGAGTACTTAAGAAGTAAATTACAGACTTGCTTAAATATTGTCAGATCATACGATCACTCCCCCCGCCACAGAATACAGAAATACAGATCACACCCCCAGCCACAGAAATACAGTATGGCCTATAAATAAGGGTGCAGCTTCTATTAATTTTAAGTAGATAAGATAAGTACATAAAACTTTTCAATGTATTAATTTACAAAAAATTTGAGACAGTTTGCATTGAAAATAGCTATTTGTCCCACAATCTTTGGGCTGGAGGTCCTCCCATCTTTTACGTACTGTGGCAGAGTTTGCAGCACAATAAAAAGGCAGAAATAGCATTTTGTAATAATATGTCATTATTTATCATTTATTTGTAACGCGCCAACATATTCAGTAGCGCTATACATGGGTTACAATCAAGGCAAAAACAATAGCAGTATTAACACGTTGCAGAGGATGGAGGGCCCAGTCTTTGAGCTTAGAATCCAGTGTCCAAAGTGATTTCTCCAAAGCATCTTGCAAGATTGAAAACTTGCAAACTTACAATCTAAAGGGTTTGGGTGGGGTACGGGAGAGTGAAAGGTAAGTTGTGGAAGTTAAGGTGGAAGGTGGTAGCCTTCTTTAAATAAATGCATTTTTAGTTAGGATTCAAAGGTTTTGAGGCCGGGAAATAGTCTGGTGGAGCGAGGCAAGGAGTTCCAGACAATATGACAGCACAAGAAAAGTCCCATATGCGGGAATGAGAGGAGGTAATAAGAGAGGTAGAAAGAAGAAGGTTGTTAGCAGAACGAAGAGGGTGGGTGGGGGAGAATTTGGAGATGAGAGCAGAGAAATAAGGGGGTGCACTGCTGTTGAGGGATTTGTAAGTTAGGGTCATGAGTTTAAATTATATTCTGGATGGAACAGGAAGCCAGTGGAGAGATTGACAGAGAGGTTCTGCAGACACTGAACCTTGCATATGATTGATGAGTCTAGAGTGAAGTGAAATAGTATCTCAGAGAGAGTGAAATAGTATCTTAGTTGTGTAATAACGTATTTTAGAGATGTTTTTGAGATGAAGCAGGCAAGATTTTGTTAGACTGTATGTGAGGAATGAAAGAGAGGCCAGGGTTCAGCAAAACCCCAAGACAACAGGCGTGGGAGGTGGGAGTGATGATTGCATTGTCAACAGTGAGAGAGATGTGAGGACTTGAAGTTGAAGTAGAGGGTGGGAAGATTAGGAGTTCGGTCTTGGACATGTTGAGTTTGAGTTGGTGGGTGGACATCCAGTAGTATATACTTGTGAGGCAGTTGGAGACATGTGTTAGAAGAGGGGGGGGGGGGGTAGATCTGGTGTTGAGAGGTAGATTTGAGTGTCATCTGCATACAAAATCCAAGTGAGGATGTATAGATGGAGAAGAGGATGGGGGCCTAGGACTGAACCTTGGTCTACACCGAAAGACAGATGATGAGGAGAAGAAGAGCTGGCGGAGAAGGAGACGCTGAATGTTTGATCTTGGAGGTATGATTTGGACCACCAGAGAGCAGTGTCTCAGATGCCGAAGGAGTGAAGGATATGTATTAGAAGTGGGTGGTCTACTGTGTCAAAGGCGGCAGGGAGATCCAGAAGAAGTAGAATCGAAAAGTGACCCTTTGACTTGGTGGTGAGCAAGTCATTAGTGACTTAAGTGAGAGCTGACTGGAGTGTTGAGGCTGGAAGCCGGATTGCAAGGTGTCAAAAAGGGAGTTGGAGAAAATAAATTTGGTAAGGCAGTTGTAAACGAGTAGTTTGGAAGCCAGGTGAAGTAGATATATGAGTTAGGGTGATAGATGCAGATTTAGAATCAGATGAGGGTTTCTTAAGAATGGGTGTACTTATGGCATGTTTTAGAGAGGATGTAAATGTGCCAGTATTTATGGAAAGATTGAAGAGATGTGTGAGAGATGTGATTAGTGCGGTAGAGAGGGGAAAGTTGGACTCACATCATCACAGAAAACAGATACTGCCAATTATAAAGAATGTTATGGAAATTAGAGTTTTGTTAAACATATTCATTTGGATGGTTTAGAATATTATTACTCAGCAATAAAATGAAAGGGCAGAACTGCCAGATTCTCCACAGACACACTAACTCTGCACTAGGGTATATGTAATAAAGTGTTAAGCCGGTTCTGTGTTTTCTTGCTCATCTTCACTTTTGCTGTTTTATTCACTTAGATAGTTCCTTCCTTTCTTTTTATAACTTTGTAAATGTCCTTAGATCTTCATGCATGCTTGAACATTTTGTACAAAGTGAAATTACTTAACTTTTGGGATTATTTGTGTACGTTAGTGAAGAAAGCTATAGTTGACAACTGTGACATGTTTTATTTGACTATCATAGCCTACTTCTTAAGACAAAATTTGTAGTGGATACTAGAATCTGAAGTGTTACTTGATTTTTTATAAAGTGTTGTTAACACTGAGGTGGATGCAACCCCTTATATCTAGCGGTAAACACAATCGGCATTGTGTATTATTGTTGTAACCTAAACTGTGAGATGTTCGTCACCACTGAGCTGAGGTCTCCCAATTCCCATTTTATGTATTCGTCATTAAATAAGTATGTTTCAAACAACAACAACAAAGGAACTTAAGGAATCAGTGAGGATAATTTAATAATCCTCTCAATTGCCGAGATATGCATCCCTGTATGTACTATGCCCCCTACTGGATCGCTACCTTGTCGTGGTGAAGCGGCTTGTATATCTCAATGAAGCTGTGAGCTATACCTTGTATGGTCACCCAAGATGGGTAAGTCATAGCAGAGAGGTCATACAAATCACGGCCCACTGGAGAAGGAAATGGAAACCTACTCCAGCATCTTTGCCAAGAAAGCCATATGGATGAGCAACACCAGACAGATATGCCTGGCACGCTGTGCACATATGGTCACTGATAGTTGGACACGACTGAAGGAGTGAACAACAACAAATATACTTTGCACTATTTCTTATGGCATAAAATTTATATCACAACGCTTCTCACCTAATATCACACAGCTGAATTGTTGGTGGATTCTGTAACAGAATATACAGTAAGTTATGACATATAACATGGCATATTAGAAAGTTAACTCACATATAATTTTTCTTATTCGTGTTTAAGGTCGGAAAGATGTTTTTCTTCATTTTGGAACTAAATTGGAAGCTCTCTGAAATGGATGGAATTCTGACATCTCTATTTTACAGTGTACTGTCACCTATGAAGGATGGGAATCTGTACACAGTATAATTATTGCAACCACACAGATAAAAATTCTATGGGCTCAAGTTACAATAAATCAATGTCTTTACTGGAGTATCTAAAGGTGCTCAGCAGAAAAATAATTTTAAAGATTTAAAACAAAAGAAAGAAATCCCTTAAGGAAATTATTTTGTTTATCATAGTGTAATGATGTAAGAATACGCTGATAATGAACATGCCTCTATATCAATCTGTGCATTAACAAACATATGGTTATATTTTACTAAGGATATATTAATTGATAAAAGAATAGACAGTCAAAATGATTGTGTATATACTCTGAAACTGTATACAGTGCAGCATGGTATATCACAAGTTCACAACTGTCTGATAGGTGTATGAGCAGGAACATGCTGGAGGGAGGGTGTATAGGAGGGAGGGAGATTTACTGTAGTGCATACCTTACCTAGCATAGCAGACAGACTACTCCCTGTGTAATGAAGAGGAAAGCTAGGAAATCATATGCCGGTCTCATTCCCTCTGTGTCAGAACGATAGTCATAGGAAAGAGGGCGAAAGAGAAAGATACTATGAAGAGATAATTCACTGAGTTAACAGTGACAAAGGTGAATGGGAGCAGTATCAGATAGGACAATAAAAGTAGACAGGCAAAAGAAGAGGACGCAGCAAAAAGGAGGAGACAGTGACTGGAGGAGAGAAAACAGGGAAAGAAAGGAGGAGATAAAACAGTGATAGAAGGTGGAAAGAGGACCAAGGAAAAGGCAAAGTGCCATAGAGGGGACACCAAAAAGAAAAGAAGACACTCAAAGAAGGAGAGAGAAGAGCAGTCTGTGTCAAGTCCTTCATCTCTGTTACTGAACTTCTAAGAAAAATGTCAGTCATTGTGGAGACAGTGGGATTTTTCTTTGCAGTGGCAGGGTCTGTCATGTTGGGGATAAGCCTCTTTAATGCAAACTGGCGTGTGTCCAGTGTGGACGGCAATGTCATCACAACATCTACACTGTTTGAGAACCTCTGGCTGAGCTGTGCCACTGACTCAAGTGGACTTTACAACTGTCGACACTTTCCATCCATGCTGGCGCTTTCTGGTGAGAGGGGTTGGGATGGTTGGAGAGGTCTACTACCTCTAATTACTGGGATCTATGAGTTGTGGTGGGTTGGGGGAAGAGTTGGACAAGTGTTGATGGGTAACTTACCAGGTGTAATGTGATAATGTTTAAAATGGGGAAATTTGCCATATGTGATAAATAGAGGGAAGTGAAGAGGACAAGTAGAGAAGGGGATACATTATGGTATATTTATCAAAGGGAGATTAAGCAAGTTTAAAAAAAGTAGAAAATATCCCCATTTTCTATGTTTTCTATATGAAACATACACCCCATTGACAGAGAATAGGGAGAACAACAAAGAAATAAGAGGAGGTAGTTGCAAAGTGAGTGAGAGTAAGTAATAAGACTTTTGTACTAGTTTTTAATGTCAGCAAGATCTTAAGCTTGGGACTAAATTGGAAGCTATTTTTCTGTTTTTGTAACTGATAGAATTATTGCATCTCTATTTATCAGCTACCGGGTAAACATTTACAGCCTTATTAAATTGTGATTTGGCCAATTGAATAGGGCTCTATATAAGCACAGAGCAAATTTTTTTACAAAAGTTTTTAGTTAGTGAAGATCTTGCTTTTGGATAGAAGTTCACTAACTAAAAAATATGCTATGTGCTTAAATAGAGCCCTATTCAATTGGCCAAATCGTAACTTAATAAGGCTGTATATATACAAAATAAGAGTGTTCGGTAATTTTGTCCTTGCAGAAATTGTATACTTAACATTTTGTGAGGTCATCCAGTGTCACACAGTGCTACAATAGGCTGATAATGTACATGAATAATGAATCTACTGATTGAATCGTATTTGCCTTATAATTTTGCTAATTAATATTCAGTGACAAAAGAATATACTAAACCTACCACAGTCAAAATGATTGTGTAGATACTCTGAAACATTATACAGTGCAGCATGGTATATCACAAGTTCACAACTATCTGATAGGTGTTTGAGCAGGAACATGCTGGTGGGAGGGGGTTAAGGGGGTGGGGGATTTACTGTAATTCATATCTTACCTAGCATAGCAGACAGACTACTCCCTGTGTAACAGACAGGAAAGCTAAGCCATCATATGCTGGTCTCATTCCCTCTGTATGAAGACTATCAGAAAGGAGAGAGTAAACTTTGGAAATAAGGAGAAATAGAGAATTCACTGAGATAACAGTATCAACAGTGATTGAGAGCAGTATCAGACAGGACAAAAAAAGTGGACAGGCAAAAGTAGACATAGAAACAAGGAGGAGACAGTGATAGGAGGAGAGAAGACCGGGAAAGAAAAGGAGGAGACAAAATAGTGACAGAAGGTGGAAAGAGGACCAAGGAAAAGACAAAGTGCCATAGAGGGACTCAAAAAACTAAAGTCAGACACCCAACAAAGAGAGAAAAGAACAGTCTGTGTCAAGTCCTTCATCTCTGCTGTTGAACTTCTAAGAAAAATGTCAGGCATCGTGGAGACATTAGGATTTTACTTTGGGGTGGCAGGGTCTGTCATGTTGGGAATAAGCTTCTTCGATGCTAACTGGCGTGTGTCCAGTGTGGACGGCAATGTCATCACAAGCTCCGCACTGTTTGAAAACCTCTGGCAGAGCTGTTCCATTGATGCAACTGGAGTTTACACCTGTCGGGACTTTCCATCAATCCTGGCTCTTTCTGGTGAGAGGGGTCGGGGTGGCTATAAAGACGTACAACCTCTAATTCCAGGGTTTTGGTGCATTGGGGACGAGTTGAACAAGTATTGGTGGGTAACGGTTAACAGGTGTGATACAGAAATGGTTAAAATAGGGGAACTGACCATACAGTACAAAGAAGAGAAACTGACAGAGAATGTGGAAAAGGGCAAATGACAAGACAGGTGTTTTGACGCTGATCATTGAACAAGTAAAAACATTAAAAGCGTAAATGAAGAAAGTGACAGAGAAATAAGTGATTAACTACAGTGTTTCGCAATCCTCAGCTTAGTGTGTCATAGCCCCAAGCTTAGCGTGACAGAGGGTTTGAGGCAATGCAAGACAAGATCTGCGACAGTCAAATATTGAGAAATACAGTGGATGTTTATAAAATGTAGAGTACATAATATGCTGAATGCATTTTGTTTTTAGCAAGATAAACTGAATTACATCACATCCCCCATTTTATTTATTAGTTCTAAAAGTTTATATTTATCTTTTTATTATATGGAAAGAAAATATTGGCTATGTACAGTTACTGCTTATTTAGGTGTTGCAATATGATTTAGAATGTCCTTTATTAGTAAAGGCATAAAGTAATACATACAATTCACCATGTAAGTATGACATACAAAATTAGAGAGTTTGTCCTTGCACAACTTACATATTTACAATTTTCAGCCAGTGTCTCACAATGCTAATTGATCAGATGGATGGGAATCTATAATCTTATCTTATAATGACATAATGGATATGTTGATAATAAACAAACTTCCCTACTGAGCTGTGCATTAATGTTGATTCTACTATGCCTTATAATTATGTGAAGTAACATTAATTGATAAAAGAATATTCATTGTAATTCCCCAGTCAAAATGATTTGTAAACACTATACCATGCATCATGGTGTATCATAAGCTGTCAGATAGGTGTATGAGCAGGAACATACTGGAAGAAGGATGTATAGGAGGGAGGAAGATGTACCTTACCTAGCTCACATGTACAACAAAGAGGAGAGCAAGGAAATCATAAGCCGGGCTCATTTCAGCTGTATCAGGTCTATAGGAAAAGAGTGAAAAAAGAAATGATGTTATAAAGGCAAAAAAATTAGAAAATACATTGATAGTCAAAGGAGGGAGGGGGGAAGAAAGAGGGAGTAGGAAGAGATAATTCACACAATTAATAGTGACAAAGGTGACTTGGAGCAGGATCAAAAAGGACAATAAAAGTAGACAGCCAAAAGTAGGGGACACAGAAAAAAAGGAGGAGACAGTAATAGGAGGGGAGAAGACAGAGAAAGAAAGGAGGAGACAAAACAGTGATAGAAGGGGGAAAGAGGACCAAGGAAAACGCAAAGTGCCATAGAGGGGACACCAAAAAGAAAAGACAGAAATCCAAGTCCTTCATCTCTGCTACTGAAAAATGTCAGTTATCGTGGAGATGGTGGGATTTTACTTTGGGGTGACAGGGTCTGTCATGTTGGGGATAAGCCTCTTCAATGCTAACTGGCGTGTGTCCACTGTGGAGGGCAGTGTCATTACAACCGCTACACTGTTTGAAAACCTCTGGCTGAGCTGTGCCACTGACTCAAGTGGACTTTACAACTGTCGACATTTTCCATCCCTACTGGCTCTTTCTGGTGAGAGGGGTTGGGGTGATTGGAGAGGTCTACTACCTCTAAGTCCTAGGATGTATGGGTTGTGGTGGGTTGTGGGAAAAGTTGTACAAATGATAATGGGTAACTGTCACCAGCCTTCACATGGGAATTGTGAAAATTAGGGAACATGCCGTATGTTATTAACAGAGCAATGTGATGAAGACAGGTAGAGAAGGGAAGACATAGAGGTATATTTTTTAAAGACTAAAAAAAGTGGAGTTTAATCCACATTTTCTATGTTTTCCTAAACTTGTTCCACTGACAACAAAGATGAGGAACTTGTAAAGTGGGTGAGAGAAACTAGAAGTATTAGTGCAAATGGAGTGGAGATTGGACAAAAAATAAGAGAAGGTGACCAAGAGAAGAGAGCTAAAAGATGAGTCAGTAAAAGTATGGAACATTTCTTAGGGGGAGAAGCAGGAGGAAACATGAAGGTTGAGAGAAGTAGGAACAATACAAAGAATAGTAACAGAGAACCTGGAAAAGGGCAAATACAGGTGTGTTGACATTGAACAGTGAAGAAGCAAAAACAATGAAAGTGACAGAGCAATTAGTGATTCACTAAAGTGCGTTGAAATCCTCAGTTAATGTGTCATCAGGTTTAGGGTAATGAGAGACTGGATTTGTGAGTGCCAAATATTCAGAAATACAGTGGAAGCTCATAACACGTACAGTAATAGCCATTATTAGTCTGTACCTTTATCAGATTTGAAGTCCTATTAAACACCTTTTGATTACCTATATGGAAAAATACTTTTTTTTCCGGGGAACTTTCAAACTGGCCTTGAACAGACATCCGTTAAGATATTAACAATTCCTTTATTTAAGTTGTTACTTACCACGGCCAGAGAGGCCATCAAAAAGCTTGTGACCCAGTACCCCCATCATCACCCTGACCCACACTTTTATTGCCATCTCCTATAGATAGCATTTATGTTAACTGCACATACAGTAGTGACCTTAATTGATTTTCTGTTATTAAATGAGCATATTTTATAGATTTATAATTATAGCTCACCATTGCACCAACCCTAATATATATGTGTATGTTCCATCTCATATTAGTGTTGCTTGAGACTTGATAAAGAGTGGTTAAGCCTCTCGAAAGCTCGTCAGTATTAATAAGAGTTTATCAAATTATATTGCAATACTCATTATTAATCTATATATATATAGATTAATAATTACTAAATTACTATATATATATATATATATATATATATATATATATATATATATATATATATATATATATATTAGGGGTAGACAAAAATATCTACCACACAGGTGCTCCCCCTATCTTAGCAGATAAAATGAATGCCTGCCATCTTGGTCTCTCACAGGCCCCACACAAAAGTGCCCCCTCTCTCCCAATCCCATTGCCCTTACCACAGCACCCAGAATCCTCTTTCAATATAATCAGCAACCAGTCAGAGGTGATGGTGTCAAACTAAGAATTTACTTATGTATCCTGATATTTCTATTGAAATACTGAGAATTCCCCCTGCTCTTCATATGCATGCCTATATAACCTCACTTTTTTTCTTTAATTTCTCCCCATAACTGTATTTCCCAATCACCCCTCTTTCTCCCCTACTCTCTCTATCTCTGCTTGTTTCCCATGTAAATTCTGCATTATTGTAATTATAAACTTGGCTGATAAGGTTTGACGTAGCTAAGTATATGCATCGATACAGGTGCACAATAAGAGTATTGCAGTATAGAATGTTCAACTAGAAAAAGGATATTTGAAGGAGAGCACCAAAAGGACATAGAGTGAAGCATTTCTAGACTATTTTCATAGGCACATTTTGATATAAGATGCTTAAAAGACACAGAAAATATCAAGGAGAAAAAAGAACACTAATACTCTATAAACCTTCAAACCATTTTGGATCGATATCTTGTTCTTGTGAAGGGGCTTGTGTACCTCAGTGAAGTTGTGAGCTATACCATGTAGGGTCACCCAAGATGGGCAGGTTATAGCAGAGAGGTCAGACAAATCACAGTCCACTGGAGAAGGAACTAGCAACTCAATCTAGTATCTTTGAAAACCTTATGGATTAGAACAACCGAACACAAGATGTGCCGGGTGTGCTGTGGTCCATAGTGTCACGGATACTCTGACATGACTGAACAACAACAAATTAACCTTCAAAGCCAAGGGTTGGAGGGATATAACCCTATTTTTAAAGAATAGTATAGTGTATTGTCCCTGATGAGACATAACGAATTGTACTTGGTTCCTCTTTAAAAAATGTTTAGGCACCTCAAATGTAGATCAGATGTGATGATTATACCTTACCTCACTTCAATACTTAGAATATAATAAAGTACACCTCTCTAGAAAAAAAGTATGGACAATTAAAAACTTCTTAAAGGACCACTGTAGTCTTATATTTACAACATTTGACTTTGATGAACTAAAGAGTAAAAATATATAGCCTCTTTTATATTCAATTATATTGCTGTGGAATCTACCTTTTTGGTTTCTACTGATAAACTTCCTTTGGTTGGAGGAGACTTTGAACTATCTGCACAATGAGAATATGGCATCTAAAACTACCAGGGCATACCCTCTAGAGAAAGTAGCATGCAGAATCTGGTTTGGAAAAAATGAAACTCCACAGTAATAAATACTTGCATATACAATTTTAAATTTAAATGTGGTGTTTATTTAGTTTTTGTGCTTTCTTTTGCCTATCATCACGTTTAGTTACTCCAAAAATCCTAATAAAAAATTGACTACCAATTCTATATTTTCCTTTATATAATCTCTCCCCTTCTGCTCTCTCCCATTCTGTAACACCCTCATGTCTCTTTCCCTATGCCACTATCTTCTCTTTTTTGATTCATCAGCACACTTTCTTATCTGTTCCTCATTCTTCTGCCTTTCTTTCTCTCTTATAATTTATGCCTCTCGCCCTTCCCGATATGTTCTCCCCATCATCTTTGTCCTAATTGTGCAAATTGCGTCAAAACCAGACAATCCACCCTCCACTGAACCTCATCCACCTGGGGTAGATAAAGAAGATTTTAGCAGCTCTCCCCACCCTTGGTTGTAAAAGCGCATTTAGATTGTGGAATAGCACTCTACGTTAGAAAGACTCCAAAGTCCAAAATGATAAAGAGACTCATGATATTTTCTAAGAATAACAGCTTGTTTTTTAAAATAAACCTTTAGCATTGAGCTTCTACCTACTGAAGTGCTGTCTTCTCTCTCTCTGTTCTCACTTATTCTACATTACATTTAACAGAGTTTAGATATTCATTATATAATGCAGAATGTTGAATATTCCTGTATAGATACTCAGCATCATTATGCATTTGGCATGTTATTACCAAGACATATATACTCTGCTTATTCATACAATACAGTGTATCCATAATCTGTGTAAACGTATTGAGCGTTATTAATCAAGGTGTAGATGCCCATAATCATTATACATCACTGTGTGCTTATTATCAAGGTAACTATGCTCTACACATTATGCAGTGTGTTGAATATCCCTGTATAGCTACTCATCATCATTATACAGTGCAAGATGTTCAGTATCAAGATATAGATACTCAGCATCATTATACAGTGCAACATGTTCAGTATCAGGATATAGATACTCATCATCATTATACATTGCATCATGTTCAGTATCAGGATATAGATACTCAGCATCATTATACAGTGCAACATGTTCAGTATCAGGATATAGCTACTCAGCATCATTATACAGTGCAACATGTTCAGTATCAGGATATAGATACTCAGCATCATTATACAGTGCAAGATGTTCAGTATCAGGATATAGATACTCATCATCATTATACAGTGCAACATGTTCAGTATCAGGATATAGATACTCATCATCATTATATAGTGCAATATGTTCATTATCAGGATATAGATACTCATCATCATTATACAGTGCAACATGTTCATTATCAGGATATAGATACTCAGCATCATTATACAGTGCAACATGTTCAGTATCAGGATATAGCTACTCAGCATCATTATACAGTGCAACATGTTCATTATCAGGATATAGATACTCAGCATCATTATACAGTGCAACATGTTCATTATCAGGATATAGATACTCAGCATCATTATACAGTGCAACATGTTCAGTATCAGGAGATAGATACTCATCATCATTATACAGTGCATCATGTTTATTATCAGGATATAGATACTCAGCATCATTATACAGTGCAGCATGTTCAGTATCAGGATATAGATACTCAGCATCATTATACAGTGCAACATGTTCATTATTAGGATATAGATACTCAGCATCATTATACAGTGTAACATGTTCAGTATCAGGATATAGATACTCATCATCATTATACAGTGCAACATGTTCATTATCAGGATATAGATAGCATCATTATACAGTGCAACATGTTCATTATCAGGATATAGATAGCATCATTATACAGTGCAACATGTTCATTATCAGGATATAGATACTCAGCATAATTATACAGTGCAACAAGTTCATTATCAGGATATAGATACTCAGCATCATTATACAGTGCAACATGTTCATTATCAGGATATAGATACTCAGCATCATTATACAGTGCAACATGTTCATTATCAGGATATAGATACTCAGCATCATTATACAGTGCAACATGTTCATTATCAGGATATAGATACTCAGCATCATTATAGAGTGCAACATGTTCAGTATCAGGATATAGATACTCAGCATCATTATACAGTTCAACGTGTTCATTATCAGGATATAGCTACTCAGCATCATTATACAGTGCAACATGTTCATTATCAGGATATAGATACTCAGCATCATCATACAGTGCAACATGTTCATTATCAGGATATAGCTACTCATCATCATTATACAGTGCAACATGTTCATTATCAGGATATAGATACTCATCATCATCATACAGTGCAACATGTTCATTATCAGGATATAGATACTCAGCATCGTTATACAGTGCAACAAGTTCATTATCAGGATATAGATGCTCAGCATCATTATACAGTGCAACATGTTCAGTATCAGGATATACTGTAGCTACTCATCATTATTATACAGTGCAACATGTTCATTATCAGGATATAGATAATCAGCATCATTATACAGTGCAACAAGTTCATTATCAGGATATAGATCCTCAGCATCATTATACAGTGCAACATGTTCAGTATCAGGATATAGATATTCAGCATCATTATACATTGCCATGGTGAAGGGGCTTGTGTACATCAAAGAAGCTGTGAGCTATACCAGGTTAGGGTCACCCAAGATGGGCAGGTCATAGCAGAGAGTTCAGACAAATTGAGGTCCACTGGAGAAGGAACTGGCAACCCACCCCAGTATCTTTGCCATGAAAACCTTATAGATTAGCACAATCAGACACAAGATGTGCTCGGCATGCCGTGGTCCATTGGGTCATTGAGAGTCGGACACGAATGAGCGACTGAACAACAACAATAAACTGACCCATGGTATAGTAATAGTAGCAGGTGTGAGATACCTCTCTATTTTCTGAAAGGGAACTTGTCAGCCTATAATAATATAATACTATAAAATCTCTTTGGGCTATAACTGTCAAGTCTATATTGGAGAAGGTATTGGTGATGACAACTAGCATGTAGTAATTGAACAGGATTTTTTTAAAATATTGAAGTGCACAGAAGAATGTAGATCTCACACACCGTAAATAGACTTGTTGTTCTGATTATGATTTGTAATATAGTGATTTTTTTTCACAGTAAATTACATTATAAATAGCTGACACCAGTCTAATTTGTTTTGTGTGCTCTTTTTATCTTTTCATCTTTTGTTTGTTGTTTTAGCCCTTGTGGCTTGTAATTTACATTAATAAAAGTACATTTTTAAGATCGCATTTGTAGAGGCAAATTTGCTTATACCCTAAAAGGTGTAGCTTTATGGTTGTGTTTCCCTTCACATTTTACAGCATGTATATTATCATAGGGCCTCATTCTATTATCGGCCGCAGCCGCTGCGGGGCCGCAAGGACCGGCCGCAAGCTTTCCGGCTATTCTATTCCCCTCCGGCTGTGGCTTCCGGGAGGCTTGCGGCCGGTGCCTTGCTATCTCTTGCGGCCGCTCGCGCCGGAGGAAAGCCTTTGATCTAAAATGGCCGCAAGGAAATCGGCCGTAAGAAAAGCCTGGTTGCTATTCTATTGCTCCGGGAACCCTGTATGCAAGGCTAAAAACGAGCCGCAGCTTACTTGCAGCAAACAGGTCCCGCTAGCACCAATTAAGCACATAAAATAGCTTAAATAAAGCCATCCTGCACTTTGCGGAGTCTATAAAGTGATATTCGGTGTTAGCAAAAATAGCACATAATTACCCTATACTCAAATCCGTAAAATATATTTTTTTTAATATACGTAAAATATCCATGTAAAAAGTCCATAGGGCTTGCAGCACCTCAGACACGCCCACGCCGCAGCCGGAAAATAAACAGTTAATTTGAACTCGGGTTTGGGCTGATGTGCAAGCTTGAGAGGGGGTTACTTTTAATCCTCATGTCCCCCAATATGATCCCTAGCATTTACAGAGCTGTACAGTGCAGGCTTGAATTTATTTTTTAGTTTTTAGATTTCAGAGCTTACGGCCGGTTTCAAAATATGCGGCCGGCCGTAAGGGGAGATCCTTGCGGGGCCGTATAATAGAATCGCGAGTTAACAGAACCCCCGCAAGGAATCGCAGCCTTACGGCCGATTTACGGCCGATAATAGAATGAGGCCCATAGTGTATATATCACTTCTGCATAATTCTATAGTGCAGCATGTTCATTACTATATATGTATAGACACTGAGCATCATTAGATAATGCAGTAGATTATTTATTAGTGTATTGATACTCAGCATCATTATACAGTGTTAGGAAAATAGATATTCTGTACATTTATACAATACTGCATGTTTATCTATATATATACCCAGCATCATTCAGCATCTTATAAAGAGAGCTGCAGCATGTTAATTGGCAGTGTATAAATACTCAGCATTGTTGTAGATTAACAATGTATAGAGACTCTACATGAATATACAGAACATTGTGTTCAGTATGCAGTGCTGCCTATATATAGATTCATTATTTCATTAGTATGTAAGCAATTCATAAGCCTTACACTATATATATATATATATATATATATATATATATATATATATAAATGTATATATATGAACATATAGATATAATTTATATATAAATATGTGTGTGTGTATATATATATATATATATATATATATATTTATATATATATACATATATATATATATATATATATATATATATATATATATACGGTATATATATGCAGCATCTGTTAACTTCTCTTCCTACTAAGTAGCACTATATATCACAGCATGTACTTTATCAGTATAGAGTTACTATTCATCATCATTATAGGTGCTGCATGCTCATTATCAGCTTGTAGATACTCAGCATCTTTTGTACAGAGCAGTGTGTTCTTTTTCCCACCTCGGCTGTGCATTGTAACACTTCCAGCTGTTACATTCAGACCTATGTCCTTGACAGTTATAATCTGCTGACCTAAACGATACTGTAACTCTCAAGTGCCCAGAATATCACTATAAAACTTTCCGACTAGATACATGCTGAGAATTATTATAACCTGCAATAAAACAAATTATTTTATTGACTCTTTAAATGTTTATTATCTTGTAACATTTCTTTTGTTCTTTTGGCAAATGAGTTGTGTAGTGAGTGACTCCTTCACCTGCCCTGTAATTGATATACTGGAGCTCTGATTCTATCGTAGTGGAGTGGGAAGCATTAATTACTTCTCATAAGCCCTTTTTCACCTCCACCACATATATAACCTCATTCAGTTGCTGCGATTTAGAGACCCGGGCTCGCAAGTAGACGTCGCAAGCTACTTTGGTATTAAATTGCCTTACGTTTGCGGGCTCCGATCAAGTTACGGCTCCGAGCTGTGATTTATAGCGGTTTGTAAAATCGGAAGTTACTTCCCTGAAAGCCTTTGATCTTTCACGGCCGCAACAGTTGCGAACACTAAAATTGCAGATCGATATTCGATTGCTCTGACTCCCGCTCGCTAACCGCTCTGTCAAGCCCGCAAATGGCTAAACTCGAACCACAGGTTACTGGTACCAAGGAGGTGTCACAAAGGGCCTCCTGACAAATCGGAGCACTTTAAAAAAATAAAAACGCACTACTGTACTTTTATTAAGAGTGAATATGATGTTTGGTGTTAGAATTAATAGCACAACATTCTCAAACTTGCAAATTGGCATAAATACTTTCAATTTCATTTATGGGATGAAGAAATCTGTAGCTTATACAGCCTGGGGAATCATTGAAGTATAGTAAGTATTTGCTTAATGCACTGTAAAAGTTTAATAAAGGTTTTTATTCTTAAGTCCTACCTAATTATTCTTTAGAGGCCCCTTTAAAAGACTATAAAATTTAAAAAATGTTGTTACAAAAAAATGTTTCCCCTTATAAATTGTGCTACTTTGTCAAAATTTGCCTTTTACCTGGGTTGCTTCAAACATTGGACTAAGTTCATTGCTGAAGGAGCCACAATATCAGTTTTGTAAGGAGAAGTGAATATAAAAAAGCTGACGTTACCACATAAGAAATGCATTGCATTTGTTTTATAAAACACATTTACATCTTTATAACTGAATCTTTAGAACCAATTCACCTTTGCAAATCACCTAGAATTATTCACCTATTTTTCCAAATGAAAATGAAGAAATTGGAAAATATAAGTACATTTTTATTCTCATTGTTTAAATGTAAATTATAGGTGATCATCAACATTATGGGACCCACTTGACTATAATGAGTTATTTGTTGTTTTTCAGTCGTTCAATCATGTCCGACTCTATCCTGACCTTATGTACCGCATCATGCCAGTCACATCTTGTGTCTGGTTTTGCTTATCCATAAGGTTTTCATAGCAAAGATACTGAAGCTAGATGTCCTCTTGGCTTTGGCCCAACCACTTCATTAGATTTGGTGCTACTTATACTCGTTGTCTGCTCTTCCCCAGTAATGTGGTAGGCACTTTCTGACCTGAGGGGCTCATCTTCTTGTGTCATATCGTTATGTCTGGTTGTGCTTGTCCATAAGGTAATCTTGACAAAGATACTGGAGTGGGTTGTAAGTTCCTTCTCCAGTGGACCTCAATTTGTCTAACCTCTCTCTTATGAAATGCCCATCTTGGGTGACCATACATGGTATAGCACACAGGTTAACATAGGTACACAAGTTCCTTCACCACAACAAGGTAGTAATCCAGTAGAGATAATGAGCTATAGTAATCTTTTATTTGAAAAGGGGTCCTGTCTTCTTTCAAATGAGGGCCACATGTAATTTATTAATTGGGGAAGCTAGAGGCTCTTTTAAGAGCCCTTAATGATCAAACAATGCTAATCCTATCAGGGAATCCTCTTCTTATTAGCCTTTGCAGATAGGGAATATAAATGCCATATTGGTTAGTGATTATTTAAAACTTTCAAAATAGAGGTGACATGCATATGCGGATGAAAATGGCACCCTGCTCCTCCTATAGATGCCACACTGATAAAGTGATTGCAATATTTTTTGATCACTTGACCCTAAATAAATATGAGTCCATTGTTTGGAGCTTCCTATTTAATAGACAAGTCTTATAGTTATGTGAGTCTTGATGGGGCCCTACTCCACGATAAATCAATAAATAATGGCAACTACTCCCCCTCATACAAATATATACATTTATTTTTTGAAGAGGGGACTCTTACTATTTTATTATTTGTAGCAGGAAGAAAGACACACTTACCTTTGATTCCCTGGAAGTGGATATCTGTGGCAGTATATATTTTTTATGGCTATCATCTGCTTTTTAGATTTGTATGAGACCCTTCATAAAACAGAAGAGACTTTCTTTTACATTGTGCATTGGTGAAGGAAGGTGATCTAAAAGAGCCCCCTATCTGCAACTAGAGCTACAAGAAAATTCCCTGTGCTTTGGATGTCATGTTATTAATGTGCACAAAAATGTTGTTATGGCCTCTGGTTCCCCCAAGAGGGTCCCCTAATACAACGAGGGCCCCCTACTATGCAATGGTGAGCGGCTAAGGATGACTTACATATGTCCTCTGCATACAAGGGGGTTGATATAAGTATATTTTAAGTGGTTGTTGATAACTTTTCAAATAGATTGTCAGTTTTGAAATGTGCATTATTGATGTCATTAAATCATAAAACATGCCTAGACATTGTAACCTATAAATCTAATTATGGACATAAAATGGACTTGAAATTTTACAGTATGGTGATTTATTCCCTAAATTATTTTCTAACCCTGAGAAACAGAAGCAAAATATATAGCTATGATTATATGCTACACATATATATTATTTTATGCTGTAATTGTACCGTATGTTTACTACAAAAATGTAATCTGTTTTTATGTTAAATGAAAAAAAATAGGCCAATATACAACAGTTTCTTTCACATTAACAGAATTTGTAAATCATTATAATGAGGAATTTTTGAAGGATAATACAGTTATATAGTGGTAGTGGGAGCATGTTGGGATTGTGGAGCCAGTTCATATCATTCTATCTTTCAGTACCTGCATTCTTGTTCTCACTTTTAAGGGTCCCTCAACCATCTCTTTAATTAGTTTTATTTCTGATAAAAAATTGCTCTTTTACCGTAGTTAGCATTAAATAAACAACCCCATTTCCCTCACCATGGGAGATGGAGTAGGTTCCTATAAGTTGGGTGGATTGTCTTACCACCATTGATTAGTAAGCCATTGAGTAGTAGTCTGCATGAACTATCAGTGACTCGTGACATCTCTGCTGGAGAGCCCAGAATTCAATGGTTTAGTTGTGTTAGGTTATAATCAACAAGAATTGGTTTTGATTGATTAATTTTAGGATTTAAGTCAGCTTAGTTAGAATCATATCTATCATGGCTATAATGGCCTACAATTACAGCAAGTATGAATGTAGTATGAAGGGTAAAATAAAATATCACACTTCCCTCTTTAGCTCTACCTGCCAGGGAATAGGTTATATTGGGCAATTGGATGCACAGAGGGAGTTGTTATATTGAGCAATTGGATGAGTTTCTGGGAGCTGTTACATGGGGCAATTGGATGAGTTTCTGGGAGCTGTTACATGGGGCAATTGGATGAGTTTTAGAGAAGGTAATATGTGACAAGAATATGTTTTTCTAAGGAGTGTTATATGTGGCAACGGGAGGTGTTCTAGACTGATTCTATATGATGGATAGGTTCAAGGTAGTGGTTATATGGAGCAATCTAAATACTTGTAGGGTGCTGTTATATGACACTGTATGGAAGAATTATAAAGGCAATACAAATTACACATAGCAATAGCATATACATTTTTTTGCTACTGCCAAACATGTACAAATATACTTACCACCTGTCATGTCATATAAGAAGAAGAGGGAGGACATTTTTCAAGGTGTTATGTAGAGAATTAGGAGGAATTAAATATTTGTGTTACATTACATAATAGCAATATTTATATTGGCTAGTGGAGAATTGGGAAAAGTTATAGGAAGAGGTTATATGACACAGGAGGAGATGTTAAATAAAAAAGGGGGTAGTTATGTAGGAGACTTATATGGAACAGTTATATCAATAATGATCTGATGTGATGGTAGACACACCAAAGACATATATCTCTAGATTAATTAAGCTTCACAGGGGCTGTAAAATACTGTGCTGAGCCATCTTCAATCTGCTTTTCAGCTTCTGAGAATTGGAGACACCTTTATTTATTATTTTATATATATTAATATATAAAAGAATGATTATATATAATAGGATTTAAGTATACAAACATCCACTGCTAAGCAAACTAGAACTAATTTTTTAATTATCCACCATCAAATGTTATTAAACACACTTCTCCTTATTAAACAAATATCACCTTATCCACCCTAATGGGATTATTAAGATAAGATTTATAAGAGGTTACCACAATAACATTGCAATATGTAGTACTGTTACATTACGAGTTTCTGTAAATAGAGAAAGTACAGAGAAATAAATACACTATAAACACAGACACAATAAATTCATGTTTAATTCATTTAACCATGTCCACTAACAGTATATATGGTATTTGCTCCCCGCTACATCTTCCTAGCCCTGTTTAAAAGGATAAGAGGAGAATGCAACATTATTTTCTGACTCATTCATTGTTGCTGTTGTTGGCATTCCTCCCATAAACACCATTTATAATCTACCATACAGTACATGTACTTGGCCCACACAAAATCTTCTCTGTACTTCATAACACCTGTCTCATTGTATAAAATGTTTAATAGGATTTCAAAACCAGGCCTCAAATTCTAATATGAAAATAATACCAGGACGTACCTCACAGACAAAATACACACTGCTCTTGTTAAGGGTTTATTATGGGATGGGCCCAATATAAAAGCAAATGATTGTAGATTAATTACATGGATATATAATAGATTTTTTTTTACAAGACTTTCTAACAGACGTATTAGATTTATCTGCATATTTGTCTAAAATCTATGGACATTCTTTTAGGCAAATTTGCTGTAAAATGTATGCAGATCAGTTTTCTAAAATCAAATCAGTTACAATCACAGAACATCAGTACTAAAAAATAATCCCATTAGAACCTTATTTCCCCTCTCCAGTACACATAATCTACTACAGAGTACAAAACCACTCAAACAATGCTTAAATGGAGCCCCGTACTTTGTAATCGTTCAGTGGTACCTCAAAAATAATTTATCAAAGATCAACGGGTTAAAAAGAATACTATTTTAACTGGGCCTGAGAGAAATTTTGGATAAATTGCTCATGAAGCCCCTGGTCATAAGTAATGAAACAGCACGGTTCCATGGAACATATTACAGAGAACTCTGATCATCCCTGTCAGTTATGTTTAAAGTTCCAAGTTTATTTTATACTAGCTACTTGCCCATCAAAAATGATGGGAATAAAATGTTATGGCTGGGAATGCTGTACCTTCAGCGTTCATCGCGAGCCCCCCGCTAAGCGCTGTCTGCACTCGTTGCAAGCCTCTGCCCTGTGTAGTTTATAAGCCTTGCGCTTGAGTGTTACTGTCTTGGGTTGTGTTACTGCCTTGGGTTAAGTGTTAGTTGCTTGGATTAAGTGTTACTGGCTTGGATTAAGTGTTTGCTGGCTTTAGGGCTATTTTTTACGTCCTTCTGAGCAATTGGATGAGTTTCTGGGAGCTGTTACATGGGGCAATTGGATGAGTTTCTGGGAGCTGTTACATGGGGCAATTGGATGAGTTTCTGGGAGCTGTTACATGGGGCAATTGGATGAGTTTTAGAGAAGGTAATATGTGACAAGAATATGTTTTTCTAAGGAGTGTTATATGTGGCAACGGGAGGTGTTCTAGACTGATTCTATATGATGGATAGGTTCAAGGTAGTGGTTATATGGAGCAATCTAAATACTTGTAGGGTGCTGTTATATGACACTGTATGGAAGAATTATAAAGGCAATACAAATTACACATAGCAATAGCAAATACATTTTTTGCTACTGCCAAACATGTACATATATACTTACCACCTGTCATGTCATATAAGAAGAAGAGGGAGTACATTTTTCAAGGTGTTATGTAGAGAATTATGAGGAATTAAATATTTGTGTTACATTAAATAATAGCAATATTTATATTGGCTAGTGGAGAATTGAGAACAGTTATAGGAAGAGGTTATATGACACAGGAGGAGATGTTAAATAAAAAAGGGGTTAGTTATGTAGGAGACTTATATGGAACAGTTATATCAATAATGACCTGATGTGATGGTAGACACACCAAAGGCATATATCTCTAGGTTATTTAAGCTTCACAGGGGCTGTAAAATACTGTGCTGAGCCATCTTCAATCTGCTTTGCAGCTTCTGAGAATTGCTCATTGCAGCATTCGGTGCTCATTGCAGCCTTAGTCCCGCGTGCCTCAACTGCTCACCTCGCTTTGCAAGGCGAGCAGTGCAATGAGCGCCTTCGGCACTCATTGCAGCCTAAATCCTGTGCGCTTGGTCGATGGCTCACCTTGCTTCACGAGGCTCGCAGCCGGGCTTCCGAAGGGTGACCAACATTGCAAACGTTACATACACTGACAACTATATATGTGATTAAAGATCACTCTCTGTGTAAAACATGAAACTTGTCTACTTTGCTAGTTACCTCCGCATGTTTGTGGAGAGTGGAAGCTGCCATTTTAAAATTGGATTAAAAGTTCAAGGGCCAGCTCTAGAGCCAATCAAACTACAGTTGAGTTCTAAGCTGTGACAGTAACATTCATGTATTGTGCTCCACAACAACTAACCAACAAATATACATGGGCCATTTATCAATAAGGCAAGCGCTACAACTTTTACACTTGTATTTGAACTTTTATAAGTGAACACTTTCATATAAGAGAAACTTGTATTTAGACAAAATGTTCACTTTAATTGACCTTGGAAAAATAGTATTCTTCTTTAACCCCCTGACTTCTGTAAACAACATTTTTAGTCTCATTGACATGTGACATTGATTAGATGTAATGTAAAACGAGCACTTATGTACTATACTTTGTAATAATCCTCTCTGTTTATTTTAACAACCCTACAACATATCTCCACCATATAGCTTTTTAATGTTATTTTATAAAGAGTGGCCTTCTATTATATAGTGTAAATAGGAAAAACATACATTTATTTGTTAAAATATTATCAGTGAAAATATTTATATGTGTATGTTGCTGTAAATTTCTTGAGCATATTGTATGTATTAAAAGAAAAATGAACCTATCTAGATTTCACTAAGAATAAAATATATCTATGTATTTATTTACTTTTATGTACTTTTTTTTATTAACAAGTACTCATAAGCTCTGTTTTTTGCTACCTAAAATAATACAATTTGTACCTGTGTGGATCTGCTCGATGCAGCTGATGAATGCACAGGTTATGAAGTGCAGAGTTTCAAATTAGCATGTCAGTGACCTCTCTTGAGCAGCATGTTGCAGAATTTTGCCACTGCTCATTTACTATGGGACACTGCATACTCTGAACTTAAAAGTGCATTGTATTCATGAGCTGCAGAGGGGGAAAACCTATTAGAAACTATTTGTGAGATTTTAGTCAGAACAAGAGTACTTCTTAATAAAATAAAGAAAGATAGCCGTTCTAAACATTACTTATAGTGAGAGCAGTGGAGTCCATACTCTACAATGCTAAGTGCACACAAAGGCATTCAATATCACAGGTTGACTTAGTCTGTGGGGAAAATTGCAACTTTATCTCCATCACCCATAATCAGTATGGAGCAAAATGAAGAATAAACATTTAACTTTATGTAATAAGCATTTAAAATGAAAGATAAAAAAAAGAAAATAGAACTGCCAGACATTTCCCCTTCTTTTGTCAGAGTGTTCCTATTTGTACAAAATATAAGGTTTTGGGTGCATAAACACCTAATATAACTAACATATGCATTAGTGGATGTAGTGTAGTAGATATCTTGCACAGAATATTTCCATTCCTATACTATTGCATGGAGAAAATACTATGTATTAAGATTTAGCTTGTATATATGGCTCCTTATCTGCAAGTTCTCAGGGGAAAGAAGATTAGTATTGGGATCAGAAAGAGGTATGAGGATGAGAGGCCGGCACCTCCAACATGTCACTTAGTACACTCTGGTACCTTTAAGGACTCTCCCCTTAAATATATACCTACAGTTAGTCACAGCTTTAAATAGGTTATTGAAGAACTACACTGAAGTCACATTCTTATAGAACTTGACTTTGTAATAGGTTTGTTCATGTTGGTACATAAATAATACAACCTTTATTAACTATTACTTTTAATAATGCTTCAATGCAGCTAGACATTTATGTTTCCTAACCTGTTTCTAATATGCGACCTCAGAGGCAGATAAGATTTTCTTTAGATCTACTGAAAATACTACCACAGTGATGAGGAACATGTAATAATGTTACACAAGATTTAATAATATTAATCAGGTGACAAATCAAATATGGCTGCCAGTGAAATTACATATAGTAGCTAAAATATTAAAGGCTGCATTTGCTTTTTACATTCTAAAAATGTTTTTCACTGATAAAGATAAGTACTTCAAAATAAAATAGTTCTGTAAGATGTGCTCTATTGTGCAACACTATGCAAACCAACATGACACAAATATTCTATTGTATTATCACCATTTTTGGCCTCAGTCTAAAAAAAAATTATGCCTAAGGAAGTCTAGAAAATATATTTATTAACCACACGATCCTATTGTTTATTTATTCCACTTATCAGCAAATATATATTTTTGTAAAACATTTTTTTTTTCCGGTATAAAATGTTTCCATCTACATAAAAAATAAGATCATGTGGTTAATAAATATATTTCTCAGGGTTAGAGTGGAGCAACCACTTAATGTTATTTTTTTTTATTATTATTATAACATGTTTTTTTTTTCTAGCAGCATTGTTATATTTTATCCAACATAAATATTAATCTCTGGAACAAAAACTGCTACAATATAAATACATTTTATTTACAGCAGAAATTGACTATTTTATTTTGAACAATTAGAGCACAATGATTAATATCTAAGAAATATGTATGTGTAGTATTTCCTAGAAAAATATTTTCTTATTTAAGACTTTTTATGCAAAAATTGTATCTCATGCTTTTGTTTTACGTTCCAATGGAATTTGTTCAATCAATATAGAAATATTTTTTTCTAAAATCAATATCTGCTTACATAAATGGTTGTTGCAAACTACCTTTCTCATGCTTAAACCTATTTTACAACCTATGACTATAGATCACCTCCCCATTATTATGGCTTGTAAAATCATCAGTGGAAAATAAAGCAAACAGATCTGCATTGATTTTAGGGTTTTATAACTTGTTATAATATGCATTTTACATATGTCCTCTAAGCTACTACTGAACATGTGCAAAATGAACGTAGTGATTACGTTTTAGTTCAGGGTCACATTTTATTTATTATGTAGGATGTATGGGTGTATTTAGGATTTATGTTGCCCTAGGCCAGCCAGTTGTCTATGCACTCTCACAACCCATACCCTAGTTTCTTCTCCTGACTCCTTGTTATAAACCAGGGGCCTTATTTATATATATATATATATATATATAGAGAGAGAGAGAGAGAGATTTAAAATATGGTGGGCAAAAGAGCGATAGAAGCCCTCCACCGTACAGTAGTATAGTATATATATATAGTACATCTGTGTTCAGATTTGAATGCCTAAAACAAGTTAAAAAAAAAACTGTTTCTTGCTTGTATTCTGAGAAATACAGTTATTACACTGCATTCTGGGAAGCTGAGCAGGGACATACAAATGTGCCCACAAATGCCCCGCTCTTTAATCCATAAATCATTTTAAACATGGCTTCCTTTCAGCTTATGCCCACTGCATTACACAGCTTTTATTCAAAGCCAAAGTTGGATTATACACAAGCTGGGAATCCTGCCCAGCTTCCCAGAATGCAGCGTAATAACTTTATTTCTTGGAATTCTATTGATATATGTCTTCCCATGCTATCATAGGACATTCCCAAAACATGTGTTAGTAGTGTTCCCTGTAGCCATCTTAGGAAGGGAAAGCCGTTGGTATCCTATTTGGGGTGATATACCATCTCATGTTTGTCTTGTGTGTGTTTTCCCTAAGGATAATATTAAGTGATGAAGTATTTGCAGATTTGATATTTCTTATGTTTAGGACTTTTTCCCATGCTAGCATATATGATAATTTGTCTGCTTTATTATGCTTGATCAAATATGTGTATAGTCTGGAAATATTTCCTGAGGTTTCGGTGCATAAACACAAAAATATTCAAATGGAGTTTTAGCTTTGAATTTGTTGTCATTCATTTATTACAGCTATATTAAGTCATTCTTTATCTGGCACTGACAATATACTGTATACCTTTCCTTGAACTATGCATTCACTGTATTTCCTGTTCTCAAAGCTATAGAAAACATTATAAATAAAGGATGATAATAACAATATGCGTGCTGGTAAATGCGTGCAATGTGATCTATAATGGTGGAACTAGTAAATAGAGCGCCTTGGTGAAAAACAGCCAATATATATTGTATTGTATGGCCTCTTGGAACTTTATATATATATATATATATATATATATATAAACTAGGTCCACACAGGGGTCAACAATTTATTATCCACCTCCCCAAAAAATGTAGACTGTTGTGTGTTTGATGGCACGCCTTGCCTAGGGGCCGCAAGCAGCACAGCCTAAGTCCCGCGCCAATGGCTCGCCTCGAGGTTGCGGCCATATGGGCAGCAAGTGCGTGACCAACATTGTAAGCATTCCGGACAGCCCCACCAGATGCACAACTATATATGTGATTGCATATGCCATATTTTGCAGTACATTATAAGCTAGTAATAATTATCTAGAAAGGGTTCCCATATACCCTAAGGCTAATAAGCATAATTAAATCATTCCTCACATTACCAAGGTTATTTGAATAATTTCACAACATAATATATATATATATATATATCAATCACTTTATGCAACATTATAATGAACTCATCATGGCCATCTGATCACAAACAAGTCTCTCAGATATCATTTTACTATTCTGTTTTGATCATTCTGGTTGCAGGAAAGAGCTTGGAATCTTTAAAATGTCACAATATTTATTTTCGGGTTCCTCAATCAAATACAGGATGAATCAAAATGCGGTCATTTTTAGAGAATGATTTTGTGGAATTACTTGTTGGATGATGAAGGGAGTGTGTTGGGAATATATTGACTCTATTTGAACTTGTCAGGATATGGAAAGAAGCACCTGATATTTTCTATCATGATTTTTCAAAAGGATAGCTGAAACGTATGTTTTCTTTTTTGCTAAATCCTGATAACTAGATGGAGACTCAGAACACACAGACTCATGAAGAATGGGGGAAACCTTAACTGCTGTCAATCAGAAAATAAGGGCTCAATAGACACTAAATGGACATCAATTGCCAGGCAGATCACTTTTAAAGGTGCAATAGAGCTAATAAATAGAAATAGGTTATGTGGTACTGCAACCCTGCAATCTATTAAAATCAAATAGCTACGCTTTCATGACTTATATGGTCTACTAAGTTTATTCAGTCTGTAATTTATCCTACAACATGAAGAACCTGAACTTTTGGTCTTTCTATTTAACAAATACATGGCTGCATTTTCAATGTGTGGTAACAAATGGCAAGTTGGTTGCCTAAGGCACCACTCCTTTCTTCCATTCCCTAGCCCTCTCGAATGGGGTTAAATGATATTTAAAAAAGTAGTCCCTTCCTACTGTGACCCACCCCAGCTGTTACTAGACTGTATTGGCTACAGTGGGCAATGTAGTTAAAACCCCAAAACTATCATACCTAAGTAAGACTAGAGGAGCTGCATATACTGTATCTAATCCTCTTTGAAATAATGTGAATCCATAAGATCCCCCAGAGTTTGCAGTCACAAGTGTTAAGGACTACTATTGTAAAGAAGGGGAGGGACTAGTGTTCTTTGGGGTGGACACTTGATTAGACACTATGGGCCTCGTTCAATTGCCAATTGAATAGGGCTCTATATAAGCACATAGCATATTTTTTTTACAGAAGTTTTTTAGTTAGTGAACTTCTATCCAAACGCAAGGTCTTCACTAACTAAAACCTTCTGTAAAAAAATATATGTGCTTATATAGAGCCCTATTCAATTGGCCAAATTGCATTTGAATGAGGCCCTTTATGGAGATCAATTCCCAAACCACCACACTTTTAAAGAAGGACGGACTCTAATGTAATCTAATGACCCCTAACACATACCCCCATTATTTAATGTATTAATAATACATTCCTATGCTTTCATGACTGAAAAAAAGATGTAATAGGTCCTTTCCTTATCCAGTTTCCTAAAATGTTTAACTGATCTGGGGGCTTGCCCGTAGCAGCCACTGGGCAGTAATATAGGTCTATGAGTCATAATTGTCTTCCAATTATATCTACATGTATACATATGCTCTGTGCATTTCCTGTTAGTGTCAATGAAGTGCAAACAGTTTTTACTTAATGTTTTCATATAAATCACAACTTTGGTAATGTTTAAAGCATACTTTTTTAATTGCATGGAAAAAAAGTGTTCCATGTCCCTTTAACAAAAAACTGAATTAATTTTCAGTGGTAAATTAGTTTATAACAAAATACAATACATCCCATTTTTCATTAAAGAGTAGATGTCAATATAGTGTTTTAGACAATGCAAATGTGCACTTTTTTTTAAATTGCAACTTCATTCATGCCAAGATTTATGTGAATTAAAGCACAGTTTAACCTTGGCATCAAAATGTAAATTACAATGGCGTACAACAGTATGCCTGTCAAGTTTAAATGTTTTATGGAACAAGTTCAGCTGCAGCCCTGGTTGTGTGCTAGGTAATTCACATTAAGATTAAGATACTTGTAATGGTAAGGGAGAAATAAATGAAAAGGTTAGATAAGCATTGTGTGGCAGTGTTATCACTAGTCTATGAACAGTAGTGGATGCAAGAAAAAAAAAGGTAAAAGCTACCTTTACAGTTGATGCCCAGACCTATTTGTGTGTTAGTGCATAAGTGGATACATTTAGATGATGATCAAGATATATATATATTCTGTATATGCACATACACACATTTATTTTGTAGCTGTGGACATACATGTAAAACTAATACTATATACATATATATATATATATATATATATATATATATATATATATATATATATAATCAATACACAGCCTTTATGAAAATCCAAGGTTGGATTAAACACAAGCTGAGAATCCTATCCATGTACAGCTGTGTCAAGCAGAATCTCAGCCTGTGTTGTGGATCTTATGAGTAGGTAGTTCACCACAACAATCATTTATAATATGGTGGGCAAAAGAGCGATAGAAGCCCTCCCAGCTCAACTTCCCAGAATGCAGTGTAATAACTGTTTTTCTCGGAGCTCTGAGCTGGAAGCAGGTTTTTTAACTTGCTTTAGACATTCAGGTGTGAACACAGATGTACTTTTTATTTACTGTACTACTGTACAGTGGAGGGCTTCTGTCGCTCTTTTGCCCACCATATTATAAATGATTGTTGTGGTGAACTACCTACTCATAAGTTCTACAACACAGGCTGAGATCCCGCTCCATGCTGATGATAGCCAGTAAGCTTGAAACAGCTGTACATGTATAGGATACTCAGTTTGTGTTTAATCCAACCTTGGCTTTGCATAAAACTGTGTAATGCAGCGGGCATAATCTTAAAGGAAGCCATGTTTGAAAATGGCTCTGGATTGAAGAGTGAGGCATTTGTGGACACATTTGCATGTACCTGCCCAGCTTCCCAGAATGCAGTGTAATAACTTTTTCTCAGAATTCTGAAAGCAGGTTTTTTAACTTGTTTTAGACATTCAATTGAAAACACAGGTGTACTATTTATTTACTGTATATATATATATATATATATATATATATATATATATATATATATATATATATAAACTTATGGTGCAAAATTAAATAAAAAAATGACTGTTCCAATTGTGTAACTGTAAATATAACACACACACAATATCACTAAATTCACAGCATGTCATCTCTGGCCATACCTATCCAACTTAACTCTTAACCTGCCCATACATTGGCTCTTACTATTATTTCTCCACCTTAGTATAACCATAAAACATATTTAACACAAATTATAGCAAAGCAATATGGCCATCAGTCACATATTGTAACAAAGGAGCAGATGTAATATTTATAATTATAACAATAAAACTATCATTTTAAAAAAAAAGACCAGATCTTTAAAAACAATGTTGGAGATACTAAACTGTTGTAAATCAACAATATACATAACATTTTGCACATTTAAATATGTATTAAATATTCATTTAACATACATCAAATAAAATTAGTTCATCAATATATTTGTTTTAGGAGACATTAAACTAATAAGGGGAATAATTATCTCCACATACAGTAGTAAATCAAACTTCATGTGTCTGTTTAATAAGGAAAAGATCACCAAGTTTGATTTAAAAAAAGGCATTGTTAAGTGTCAGTTGCTTCAAGGTAAATACATATTTTTGACGCAACAGAGAACAACAAATGAACCATTAGTAAGGTGTCACAACACGTCTGCAAGTAAATGTTTATCCAAAGTATATATATCATTAACGTCTATCATGTCTATGACGGGTAATCATAAATCATTCAGTTCCTCTCATATTTCCTTGGACTCTGCTACCCTTTTCTCAGCGATACAGCATGCCTGAGTGGTGAATGGTTTGATACATTGGAACAGTGGTTCCCAAACCCTTCCTCAAGGCCCACCAGGCAGGCCATGGTTTAGGTCAAACAATATGTGAACAAAGGTGAGGCAACTAGTATTCAGTAGGCTGTGGAGCCTAAAGATGCTTGACCTGTTTATTCACACAGTGCTTGACCTAAACCATGGCCTGCCTGGTGGGCCTTGAGGAGGGGTTTGGGAACCACTGCATTGGAAAGTTCCTAAGATCTCTGTACATTAAAATAAAAAATAATCTTTTGACTCTTAGAAGTTACCTGGCTGATGGTTAAGGCTAAAAAGTCCATAAATCTTCCCTAATAGGAACCCTTCTACAGAATGGTTAGGAAAATTCATAGCAAGGAAGACAAAGGTTCTTTTCACTACGATAATCAAATTGTGTTGTGGAGTTTACTGGAGTTTGTGATGCACTACTGTACAATGATACAAAATATATATGTTTGGATACTTTGAGCCTGGTTAGACAGGGGAAATGTCAAAAGCTAGTTTTTAATTGGGAAAACATTATCTGATGCATCTGCTGGATCTTGGGCATTTTTGGTAAAGGTTGTGCATGCAAGAAGGGTGTTTATATTCCTGGAGAACCAGATTTGCATCTATTGGTGCAAACTGTCTGCTTCTGCCAATTCGTTAACACATCCACCTCTCTCTGCCTCTTATTCTATCCACTGATTTATAAAGACAGGCACACCCCTCAGGCTTCAAGCTGTCAGAAGAGGTTGAAACAAGACACAATAGAACCCTTTATACACAGAGTTTAAAAAATTCAGATCTAAAATGAATTCATATTTGTAGGTTATATTAGCTGCTAATGTTATTAGTTTGTTGTTACTTCACAAACATGCAGTCTTCCGCGAACTACTATGGCTCTTTAAGAAACACTTAGATCTCTATTTAACAAGAATTGGTATTTGGGGATATTTCTAACGTATAATTATGGGACCAAGGTTGAGCCTGGAGAAATTGGATTTTCTACTGTAGACGGTGGAAGGAATGTAAAAAACCTCTTAATAGGTAGAACCGGAAAATATTACACTATATAAATATACAATTCAAAAGAACAACTTAATTGCAGGAATATAAATTACCCACTCACACAAAAAACTGCCATTAAGTAGCATGGATCCCTCCAGGGCCCTGTACACATTCAAAAACTAGTGGTATGGTTTTTTTCCTGCTTCATTATTATTGCTCTTACTCAGACTCAAAGTTTCTGAATACTGTATATATATATATATATATATATATATATATATAGAGAGAGAGAGAGAGAGAGAGAGAGAGAGAGAGAGAAAGAGAGAGAGAGAGAGAGAGAGAGATAGTGGTCCTTTAACTAAGGCAAATATGTTGATTTTCATTTTAATGAGAAATTTTGCAAGTAAACATACATCCTTATTAAACTGCGATTCAGCAAATTTAAAAGGGCTCTATATAAGCACACAGCATATTATTTTTTACAAAAGTTTTTAGTTAGTGAACTTCTATCCAAAAGCAAGGTCTTCACTAACTAAAAACTTCAGTAAAAAAAAATATGCTGTGTGCTTATATAGAGCCCTTTAAATTTTGCAGCTTTGTAATTTAATAAGACTGATAGTGTGGTAATTTTTTTACCTTATCAGTAATTAAGGCGCAAGCACAAGCAAAATTCTCATTCCCATATCATTTTTTGTTAAAGGGTTACTGTGATCAATTTTTCATCTATATTGCCTTTTCAATAATTATTATTATTAAACATGATAATGGGCAAATTTAATTTTAGTAGGCAGAAAACATAAACACAAACTTTACATTTTTAAGCTTTTATATGCAGGGCTCTATTTTGTGTTATTTGTGTCTTTTTCAAAAGGACTTGTAATTGTAAACTACTGAAATGTATAAATGCTCTACTGAATGCAGTGACAGTTGTAGGTGACACATTTCCAAACAGAAACTTCCTCTGCAAACAAAATCACCTCCCACCTCAGGAAGTTGATCTGCCGAATTCATAATGGTAGCTCCCATAGCAGCATAATTGCATATAAAAGGAATAGAGGTTGTATTTTTTTATATTGTAAAAATATGTTGCATAGTTTAATGTGAAGTAAATATCAGTAAAAACTGTATTTATCTAGACCAGTGGTGGACAGACTGACATTGTGCGTACTTTATCAGTAAATGATGACAAAACAATGAGGGGACAGTATAATTAAGAGGACAAAGCAAAGGTTCAAAATGTGGTATATTTTAAAACTACTTTTTAAAACAACTACTTATATATTTTGAATATTAGTTGAACCATCAGTAATTCTTCTCTCAAATGTAATTGAAATCTATAATTTCTGTCATTCATTGCTAACTATGGGCCTCATTAATTTGCGATTTGGCCAATTGAATAGGGCTCTATATAAGTACATAGCATATTTATTTTACATAAATTTTCACTAACTAAAAACTTCTGTAAAAACAATATGCTCTGTAATTATATAGAGCCCTATTCAATTGGCCAAATCCCAATTGAATGAGGCCCTATTAGCTGAGAGCTTAAAAATAATTAGAGTGATTGCATTGATTAGAAGTAATTAACTAGCAATTATTAACCTCTAACTAATGGATCCTTTGAAAACCACCACATTTATCTTATTTTCTAAACAACACCCACCTTGGTGGGTGTAATTAGAAACTGCGGACAGCCCAAGCAGCTATTCTAATTAAAGAAAGGAATTATCTCACAAACCAGGCAATATTGCAACTTGTAGAATTTATAACAACGGCCATATTGGATGTGACTCTACGGCAATGATATAGGGGATTTGCAATTGTTAAACAATAGTGTGCACTTTTGCTATCAACAGGTGAAAGAGATTTCAGATCTATCCTGTTATGTGCACGCACAGCACAGGAAGCTTTCTGGTGCCGGGTGCGCTCGCGTCCTCCGTCCCTATGTACTACCTAAGCCCCTAACGCTAAACCCCTACACCGATTGCCGGTCCAAACCCTAACCCCCTACACCAGTTACCGGCCCTAACCCTAAACCTAACCCCCTAATCCTAACCCTAAGCCCCTAACCCCCTACACCCCTTGCCGGCCCTTACCCTAACCCCCTACACCACTTACCGGCCCTAAACCTACCCCCTAACCCTAAGCTCTTAACCCTAAGCCCCTAACCCCATACCCCCCTTGCCGGCCCTAACCCTAACCCCATAAAAGTAACTTCCTAACCCTAAGCCCCTAACCCTAACCCCCTACACCACTTACCGGGCTTAACCCTAACCCCCTAACTTTCTAAACCAAACCCGAAAACCCATAAGCATTACCGGCCACTTAGTGACAGCTACATCGGGACATCAGCGGCACGCTTCCCGTGCGTGCACATAACAGGATAGGTCCGAGATTTCTTATAGAGAAAAATCAGTATGATTCATAGGAGTTGAAATATTTTATTAAGTGGTACTCAGAGATAGACAATTCTGGTTAACAAAAGGATTAAATGGAAGGATAGGTGCAGTCTTAATTTGTGTTTACAGTTCATTAGATGCACATTTTACTTAACTGGAAGCGGAGACGTATTTCTTAGAATTCTGAATGCCCTGTTAATCACAATAATTGCACCTTAATCCCTCTGTTTATTCACAGCACGTACAGTATTGTCAGTGCCAGTCTCCATCTTTCACACATACATCTATACCACGTCATACTTATTCTTCACAGGCAATGACAGTGCCAACCTCACAATCACATGGCATGTATACATAATTTAGGAAGCAGCAAAGGTAAGAGGTCACTGAGATAGGACAGGCAAGATGACACTTGCTCATATTGTATTACAAAATCCCATGGATTAGTGTTTCTCAACACTCATTATCAGGCACAAGTTAAAATGATATATGTATAAATTGAGGCATTGTATTTTGTCATGTTTTTTCTTGGGTAGATCTGTTTTGTTCTGGGCGTTAATATCGGAGGTAAAAATAACCCGAAGGGCACCTATATCAACAGCCTCAAAAGGGACATTGGAAGAATTCTGTTCTTAACTTCATCTAAAGAGGGTGCTTACAGTGGTCCTTTAAAGATATATATGTATAAATGAGGCATTGCATCCAGGCATGTTTTTTTCTTCTGGGGCAGTCCAGTGTTTCGATGTTATGTACTGGTTGTTTGTATCTTGGGGCAAATTACAAAAAATGGGGTGGGAGGCACACACGCACAGAGGTCTCATATCACAAGCTGTAATTTCCTAATTTGTTAAACTGTAATTTGCTATGTATTATTATATACTAGCGAATTGCCCGTCAAAAAATGACGGCAATGAAATTGTAAGGTAGCTAATGCTGTTTAGTGTGTAATAATGAAATATATAATACATTAATAAATGAATATACTTTACCTATTTTAAAGCATTGTGTGGAAGAGCTGTGAATGTGTTTTGATGTTGCTGCAGCATTAGTGGTGTGGATCTGCTGTGTAAGCGTGCTGAATGTGTGCAGTGTAACACTGTGCGTGCGCGAGCCCAAACCGTTGTCGTGTACTTCCGCATTGGCGTCAAATGGCGAGTAATGTGTGTTATACGTTTGTATCGGAATATCCGTAGGTGTTTTGTGGTGTTTTGCGAGTTTCTTGTGGTGTTTTGCGAGTTTAGAGTGCTGTAGCCTCGTTTTCGTTTTGTTCGGCGGCCATTTTTTCTCTCGCTTCGTTTTTTTTTTAGTCTCTAAACTGTTTTATTTGAAGTAAAATCGAGGTGTAAGTTGTATTTTTGAGGTGCTGGGTGCTCCCTCTTGGTGTAGGTAAGTTTTTTATGTATGTGGTGTGTGTATGTATTGTGTTTTACATTTTGTAATGTTCGCGAGTTGCGTTCGAGTGTTGCGAGTCCGTAATGTGTGTGAACGTGTGTCGTATGTTGTTTGCGAGTGTCGTAATGTGTGTGTCGTAGTGTTTGGGTTGCGACGTGAAGTTTGCGAGGGTCGCAGTTGCTGGCAAGGAGCGCCTTCGGCGCTCCATACCAGCAACTGCGGCCCTCGCTTTGCGAGGTCCTCAGGTGCTGGCATGGAGCGCCGAAGGCGCTCCATGCCAGCAACTGAGACCCTCGGGCAGTGCCCTCGCTTCGCGAGGGCCGCGGCTCGCTGCGCGAGCCGCGGCCCTCGCTACGCGAGGGCCGCAGCTCGCTACGCGAGTCGCGGCCCTCGCTTCGCGAGGGCCGCGGGCTCGCTACGCGAGCCCGCAGCGTTAGCAACAACTCGTACGCTCACAACTATATATGTGATAGTGTAATTATACAGTTCAGTGTGTTCATTAATAGTATGTAAATGAGGATGAATATGGTAATGGTCAGTGCATACAGAGAGGGAGAGAGGATGTGATAAGGAAAGGCTCATCATGATGGGCTTAGGAGGGAGACAATGTGTGTAGCCCTGTATAATATCTTGTTTCCACGATAAACAGGTTTAGAAATACAAATTATGAAAATATTATCAGGTCCTATTATCAACATACGTTGATGTAGCCTCCAGCATTTTTATTACACCACTGTGCCCCTTTTTGATATCTGCTTTTTAAAGCAAAATGTAATTGTTGTAGATTTGTGGTTGTAGAATCACATTCTATTGGCACAACTACACAATGTTGAAACATAATTCAGGGCTGTCCAGTTGGCCATTAAAAGCCAAGAGCAACTCTCCAGCTGTCTCCTTTGGTCATGTAGAGGTCTAACACAGTAAAGGAATTCAAGCAAGCCTGAGATAAGCAGAAGTTTAATTGAGACAATATTTTTATGTGGCTAGAACTGACAGATCATCTGCTAACATATCTCTGTCTGTGCCACTCTATATGGGCTAAACTTACCAAGCTACACAGGGTCCTGTGATTTCTTAGCATAAAACGGTTCTATAAAGTGTTGGCATTTACCCTAAAGTGAGACCTGTAAGATATAAATATATATATATATTTTTTTATATATATCAACATATTTTAGATGGGAAAAGAAGCGGATGGACCTTGGGATCAACAGATCAACAGTACCAAAATTGGAAGGAAGGAGCCCAGTAAAGTACAAAATGTGCTATTCTTATCTGATAGAGACATACTGTACATTGTGATGGCAGATAAGAAATGTTTAGTTTACCTTGTTCTGTTTAATTATTTATTTCCGCTTCTGCATAGAATAGAAGTTTCTATTGTAGTTTCCAGGCTGAATAAGCCTGTTTTGTCAGTGTATTTACTTTATATTTAAAAGATAATGAATTCATTATTATCATTAAAATTAAGTATGCATACACATACTTTTTGATGTGACCCACTTGAGAAGGTACTGGCAACCCACTCTAGTATCTCTGCCATGAATATCAAGTGGATCAGCATGATCATGGACATAAAGATGTTCTGGTGTGTTACGGTCCATGAGGTCACAGAGAGTAGGAAATGACTGAACAAAGCAAAAAAACTTGGTTACACATTTACGCAGACACTCACACAAGCATAAAAACACATACATATCTGTTATACATTGGGGTGGGGGTAGTCAATAAGTAAACCAAGGTCCAGAATCTCCAGGTTGTTCTTCCAGGACTTCACAACATTAGAATATTTATTTTTTATACCACGTACAGCTTTAAAACTGTTAAACAAATTACTTCTATAATCACTTAAATAATGGTCTCTTCAAAAAGCTCTCTGCTTTTCTGGATGTGATTAAATTAAAATATTTGTGTGAAAATCCATAAAAAAATATACATTTCGGACCTTCCCTTCATTTTCTCAATTGCATTGGGACTGCTTGCTATCCTTGATGTACACCGTGACATTTAAAGAAATACTTCACCAAACATCTCATACTTAGGGGACAAATTAAAGGGTCATTGAAGTTCTATATTTAAAATATACTATTTTGACAACATTTTAAAACAGGCACTGTGTTTTCAGAATTGGTTAGAAAATTATAAGTAGAAGAAAGAGATATCACACCACTGAGACCATGAAGAACGGTAATCAGATGAAATATAGCAATCAAAGGGTAGCTGGGAAATGACAACAGGTGATCCCACCTATGATTCCCTTCCTATCTGTAAACTGATGTGATTATAGGTAAAGGAAGACTGGTAAAGCTTCTCAGGAGGCTACGCATTTCTACTTATAAAGTTACATAAAAGAAAATGGCATGTGAATGACATTTTCATGGGTGTGTATATTGTGCATTTCATCCATATCAGCTGGTTTGACTTTACTTACGCAATAGGCGTTAGCTCTTATCACACTATGTACTACTATACAATATTAATCATCTTCTGCCCCCTTGAGTTTCATGTGAATATTATCATTTACACTACACAGATATTATGCATATTAATATATTGTTCCTATATAAAAAATCTAGTATTATTTATGTTAAAAAATAACATTGTATTATAGTTTGCTGATTTTCTTTGTGGGGTGGGATGCAGTGTTTGAGGGTTTGTATTCTGGGAGCATAACCTGGCAACTCTTCCTCCGAGTGTAATCTCAGTTTCTTGCACAATTTTTGAAAGTGGAATAAAGTAGCTTATTAACCAGCAGTGACATAAAGATTAGTCATGGAGTTTGCTTAATTGATTTACTGATTTTATCCTATTTTGTGTGCAGAGTTGTTATTGACACTGCTGCTGCTGACCGCTCTCACAATGCACTGCAGAGCCATTATTGTTGTTGACCAGTGGTGTGCATGAGGGATCTGGAAAGAGACTGACGCTCACTGTTATGTGATTGTGTGACTCTGCCATAACATTATATTCAAGAAGCAAGCAACAACAACAACGGCGGCCTACTTCCATAGATTTGGTGTCTTCTCCATAGTCTCTTCTAGATTTGAACATCTGGATCCTGCAGAGTTTGCAGAATTGCTCAGTCTCTGTAACTTGGATGGGGCCTACTGGTGAACAGCAATTTTCAAGCCTTACTTCAGATTCTCAATCAGATTGCAGTCTGGGCATTGACTGGGCCATTTTAAAATTCTCAGATTCTTGCCATTAAACCACTAGCTTGGCTTTAAACCATTAACGTGAAACAGATGTTACTCTAGAGCAGTAGTGGACAACGCAGTGCTATGAGGAAAGCCAGCAGCCCAAAATGTCAATCTATCTCTGCTTAATGAGAACGAATGAGACAGTCAAGAAAGTTCCTGGAAACACAAGAAGAGATATAATGAAACTCAGGGCTGTTGGACTCCCTCGTAAGACTGAGTTGCCAACCACTACTGTATAATCAGCTTACACTGTAAAAGTCCAAGGGAGTTGAGCTATCACACACATATTTAGTAAGAAGGTCTGAAAAAGGAGGGCATGAGGTTCAGAAATATCAATATTAATGAGCGGGACATAAGGTAGCAAGTTAATGGAAAAACCTGAAGCGTAAATGGGCCAAGACTCCTCAGCAGATACATGTATGACAAAATATTATAATAAAGTTGTTGCACTAAAGTGTGCTTATCCGTAGAAAAAACAAACAGAAAGCACATTATCCCAGGACCGAACATTTCTGCAGTGCAGCAAGAGTAGTAAATAAATAAAAATAGATCTTCAATAAGAAACAGTTTCAATATTTTGTAGCAGAAGGTCAGCATTACTCATTACTCATGTGGGCAGGAGGTGTAGAGAACATTCAGATAAAGACTTACCCTGTATATTCAAGTGTATACAAGTGCATTGCCAATTGATTAGAAAGTAGCCTTACTTTGTGTGGGCCGCTACCTTAGACATGTGTAAAATTTTCTAGCTATCAGAAACTGATGAAGACATTTATGAAGTAGCAAAGGAGAGTTTGTTGCAGAAAAGTAAGGTATATGAATGTTTTGTCTTTAAAGGGACACTGTAATGGTAAAACAAGTCACCGTAGTGGTAAAACAAGTCATGGTCCTTAAAAGTATATTTTGCATGATGAAAGCTTTAATAGGCCAGTTATATAAAGCTATTCATTATTAATATTTTTTTTACATTTTCCTCTGCTTGCTTCTGAGGGGTTTTCTCCTTACTTCCATCCCTTGGAGCTTGAAGTTGGCAGGCAGCAAGTTGTGAATTTCCATGCTGCATCTTCTAATGCACACACAATGACCAGCAACTTCTTATGGTCATGTGGTCCTGATTTCTAGAAACTACACCACACAATTGTGGACACATAGGAGACCACTTACCGTGCTTTGCTTTCATTATGCAATGCAGTATGGATTCTCCATGTCATGAAGTGACACTCTGAGTTATGGAAGGAGGATGACAACTCTAGAGGCAAGCAAAAATAAACTAAAAACAATAATAATTAATTGAATTATTCTAAAAGGGCTTTAATCAATTTAGATGCAACTTATACTTTTAAAGTACCATGACTTGTTTTACTACTACAGTATCCCTTTAATTCAAGGGTGCAGTAACCACATGAGGCTGTGGAGCAACTGGTCACTGATCTTACACTAAGCCAGTCATAAAATTCTGCAAACATTGCATACAGCAACTTAGATTGCAACAACAAATTTTAAAAGGGCTCTATTTAAGCACACAGCATATTTTATTTACAGAAGTTTTTAGTTAGTGAAGACCTTGCTTTTGGATAGAAGTTCACTAACTAAAAACTTCTGTAAAAAAATATGCTGTGTGCTTATATAGAGCTCTTTTAAATTTACTGAATCACTATTTAATAATGCTGTTAGTTTTGTGGGAATGTAATTAAGGGGTCTGGGATTCCTTCAGCACTACCAAGCTAAGATAGGGAGGATGATGCTATATTGTACTTTATTTAACTTTGTAATATTCCTCATTGTGTCAGGAGGAAACCACAGGCACCATAGCAACACAATAGTTTCATTTAAATGCATACTGATATCTTTCATTTTCAGTTATATATTTTCTTATTAAAGGGATGTGTAAGATTTTGGGATCTTGCTATGTATGTAATATACCTATGTATTTATTTACTTTCATCTACATTGTTTTATAAAATAGCAATTAAAAGCTCCATTTTTGCTGCCTAAAATCAGGCAAATAGTTCCTGTATGGGTCTGCCACTGCAGAGTATGCAGACAAATACTCTTTAGAGCCGGATGCGCAGTGTCATGTTCTAGTCAGTCAGGGACCACATCTCAGCAGCATATGCTGTAGTGGGCAGAGCCTTACAGTGATTTGTTTAGTTTTAGGCAACAAAAACAGAGAGTTTAATTGTTTCTTAAAAAAAGTAAATAAATACATAGGTATTTTGAATACCTAGTAAAATCCAGAAACATTCTATTTCTCTTTAAGGATTTTTTTGTGCATGAAAATTTAGTAATTGATATTTTAGAAAACCTACATAAATGTGACACAGAGGAGATATAGTGCCTTGTAAAAGTATTCATCCCCCTTCGCATTTTTGTGTTTTGTCGCCTCACAACCTGGAATTAACATGGATTATTTGACGATTTGCATCATTTAATTTACAGAACATGCCCACAACTTTGAAGATGTTTTTTTTTTATTGTGAAGCAAAGAACAAATAGGACAAAATAACAGAAAAAGTCAACGTGCATAACTATTCACTCCCCTAAAGTCAATACTCTGTAGAGCCACCTTTTGCGGCATTCACAGCTCCAAGTCTCTTTGGATAAGTCTCTAAGAGCTTGCCACATCCTAACAATGGGATTTTTGCCCATTCCTCCTTGCAAAACTGCTCCAGTTCGCCTCAGGTTGGATGGTTTGCACTTGTGAACAGCAATCTTTAAGTCTGACCACAGATTTTCTATTGGATTGAGGTCTGGGCTTTGACTAGGCCATTCCAACACATTTACATGTTTCCCCTTAAACCACTCAAGGGTTGCTTTAGCAGTGTGTTTGGGGTTATTTTCCTGCTGGATGGTGAACCTCCGTCCTAGCATCAAATGACGCACAGAGTGGTACAGGTTTTGCTCAAGAATATCCCTGTATTTAGCACCATCCATCTTTCCCTCAACTCTGACCAGTTTCCCAGTCCCGGCTGCTGAAAAACATCCCCACAGCATGACGCTGCCACCACCATGTTTCACTGTGGGATGGTGCTCTTTGGGTGATGTGATGTGTTGGGTTAGCGTTTTCTTTGATGGCCGAAAAGTTCAATTTTAGTCTCATCAGACCAGAGCACCTTCCTCCATACATTTTGGAAACTCAAACATTTAGTTTTTTGCTTTCTTCTGGACACTCTGCCATAAAGCTTTATTGTGAAGTTTTTTTCCTTTCTCCTTCGTTATTCACTACCACTCTCTTACTTTCTCATTCTCTTTTATTCTCTCATTCTTTCATATGTGTTCTCCGCAAGATAAGATGGAAATCCGATGAATCAAACCTGTCCCAACACCATAACAGGATAGATCCTAGGCAGGTTGTAACTTAGCTTTTTATTTAGCCTTGACATTTGAGCTTGATTCCTACTGCTAATGGAGGAAACTTATTTTACTTAAAATAAATAGACTGTTCATGATTTTACTGGCCTTTGACAATGCATGGGTGCAAACTTGAATCATTTAATCATTTAAATACTAAAATAAGATACATGGGATCATCAGGATTGCCCGTCTGTGCCAAGGCCACACGTGTTATAGACTGTACATTTGGGCCGATAGTTCCTACATGCAGCATGGGAAAATGATCAGATGTCATGAAAAAGTATCTCTATAAAAATATGAAAACAAAACAAGTGATTAGTTCCGTCTCGCCCTCTATGAGTGGAGGTGAGGGTATAATTTTTATTTCATGTCTAATTGGATACAATTGTATTAATATTGGATATATAATTTAGTAATATTACTTTTCACAGAGCCTTATCCTATCTCTAATGATTATTGAGTTTGAACACTAGGGTTATTATGACAGTCCAGCCAGCAGACGTGCAAAAGAGCATGAGCAGCTCCTGATCCTCCTTCCTACATACTCTTCTAAAAATATAGCATGAATAAATTAATTAAAATGGATAGCAGGCTAGGTGGGAAAAGCTTCTTGCTTCACATACTGTGTTCAGCAAAGTTGGCACAGTCAGAGCCTATGCCTGCTGTGGTCACGTATCACAGAGCCAGACTTTCTATGAAAGTACACATTCAAGAGCAGAACATTATTTCTTGAAGTGGAGTATTAAGAGTACTTGCTTGACATTAACAGATTAAGGCCATGCCCCTGGATTTCATTTTTTTCAAGTTCTAGGTAAAACAGGCTGTGCAAAAATTCCTCATACTTTATAACCTTTACATATAAAAAATGAAATATGTTTTTATAATTCTAATGAATTTTGTTTATTTTTTAAGTTACACAGTTTCTATAGTACCTATAAGAATTCACAATTAAGTGGAAAAATACACTTGCATTAAGTCTTTAATTAATCATCCCTCCACTTTTCCTTAAAGCTTCCTCTTTTACCAAATTAGCTGTCAGACCCTCTCAAAATGTTGCTTTAATACTTTATCATAACCCACTATTTAAAGGACACTCTCCCTATGATTTAACAGTCCACTAACTTTTAGATTAGCCTAGCTGTACCCCTTCCCCACTTATAAACTATCTCTCTCAGACCATTGCCAACTCAAAAAAATGTCCATATGTAAATGCGAATAAGGTTTGAGGTTTTGCTAGAAAATACAACGTAGGGTGCGCTGAAATAATACAAAGTGACATGAACCTTGTGAACAAAGCTTGAGATTGAGTGTCTGTCTATCCTCAGGTTACCTGCAAGCCTGCCGAGCCTTAATGGTCGCTTCACTCCTATTTGGATTTTTTGGATGTCTATGTGGGATGGTTGGACTACAATGCACGAAAGTTGCAGATGGCAACTCCGTATTAAAGGGCAAGTTTGCGACCGCTTCAGGAGCTATTTCTATATTTGGAGGTAAAATAAAGTTATTGTTTATTTTCTGAAACACTGTCACAAGGATTGGGGGAGCATAGATAGTTACCCATCCTCTGTCAGCAAAATAATTCAGAATTCTCACTTAGTAGCTGTAATTGATTGCAATTTATTATTAACCCTTTAAGTGGTGTAATACATTTCCAAAAAGTTGTTTTGCAGTGGCAAATTACAAATTTGTAATTTTCTGCAAAACAATAAAAATAGTGAATGATTATTAAATAAGTTTATTGATAAACATTTTTTAACAATTAAACTTTAACATTTCCAGCAAATTAAAAAGAGCTCAATTCATCATTAACACTAAGAGGATTAAAAATCATTTTCAGATACTGGACAGTTTCATATATTCAAAGGGACTCTTTAAACATTTTCATATAGATGTTTTAATTAGATTTATAAATAATGTATCCTCATCAATGTAATTATAATATAATTGATACACTTTACGATGAATAGATTGTCACCATGCAGAGTCTCCCCCATACTTCCAGTGCTTGCTCATGATAGCTGCCATATTGCACAACTATGACCTATAACCACAAGCACACATCATGTCACTGTCTGCCTATTAGTAGCTCGAGACACTGGTAGTTTGCAGCCTGTCCCTTTTGGTAATGGCTTTAGCCACAGCTGTGCAATATGTCAGCTGTCATGAAGGAGAACAGGAAATAAGGTGCAAGTTCCAGAAGGTTATAATCTGGTAATACAGTTTGTTTGAAGTAAGTGAATTGTACATTTTATACCACAATTACACCGAGCAAGATAAAATGAATTAAATAACCTATTTAAAACATTTGTACAAAACAAAAAAATGGCTAAAATCCCTTTAAAGGTAGTTTATCTCCTTAACAGACAGACTCTTTGAGAAGCCTACTCATGTAATGTCAGGCAGTGTAACCACATTTGAGTGAATTATTGCCCTATTCTTCATTTATTTTTTTACATAAGTGATTGCATTTTTATCTGGGATTTATAGTCCTGATGTGCAGTCATGATGATGTTTTGTTTGTCTTCTCCAGGTATCTGTGCTGGGATTGCACTGTCTTGGTATGCCTTTAATATTACAAAAGAATTTTTTGATCCTCTATTCCCAGGAACAAAGTAAGCATTACACTAATTTACCTAATGTTTAAAGTGTAAAAATACTTCATTATCTTATTCATCTGTACTGAAGGCCCAGTGTTAAAAAAAAAGAGATAAAAGTATGTTCTTCCCATGGCAAAAATGAACCCTGTGATATGAAGTGTCAAAAAAATTGACTAATTCCTTTCCTTCTTTAGATATGAGATTGGACCAGCTCTATACGTTGGTTGGACAGGGGCACTTTTGGATGTAGTTGGAGGTGCTCTTCTCTGCTGTTCCTACAAAGCTCAGGTGTCCAGTGCCAAAAAGTAAGTTATTTGATCCGGGATGAGGAGACAGTGACATAAAACCGACTTAAGGTTCCCCAACCAAAATCATTTTGAGGGAGCGGCTCCTAAAATATTTTGATCTATAAACACTATCATTTGTAAATCTGCCTAAATGTGGTTAACACACATTATTTATGAGACTAAACTTCTTGTAGTGCTTCACATAAGTCTCTCCTCACCCTGTCACCTTCCCTCTCTCATACCTTACCACCCTCATTCCCATCATGATCTTGATCTTATTGTTTACCTTATTAATAAACTACTTTAATCTGTCAGATGTCTCGCTGCATGTGTTAAAATGGAGGCACCAACCATAAGTGAACATAAAGAGAAGGCTTAAAAATGGCAAGGGTTGGGACTGTAATAATAGTGGGCTTCAGTCATAGAATTAAAACATATTAATCTGTGGAAGCACTTTGTACAGAGGCTTGTCCGATGTTGCTCATTTGCATTTCTCATCCATTTTCCACTGCAAGCCTAACGGTAGTAACTACTAAAACAAGGGACTCAAAGTCTAATTAGCACCCCCACATACACACAAATACAGCAGAGAAGCATCCCCCACTCCTCTAGGGAGTGTATTCTGTATATTTGCTGTGTAAATAAGAGATTATCTACAGTTTATGAGTATCTTCCAATCACTACCAATGCATTTCCTGTATCTTTGTGGATTATATGATAATGCAGCAATAATTGTATGTTGTAGCAGATCGTGGCCTATTCCTTTATGCCTTTAACATTATACCATTTTTTTTCTTTTACAGTAAATACACCTACAACTATCGTAGCACAAATGTTGCATCTTCAGCTAAGGCTGCACCTCAAGCTGCTCTGCCACGTTATGAATCCAACAACAGTATTTGTAAATATGGCAAGAATGCTTATGTTTAAAACTGCAAGAAAAAGAAAGAATTATAGGACATTTGTATTATAAGACATTTTGCAATGCTGCACCAAAAAAGCATCTTCATATAAAACTTGTATCCCATCAACAACTCATATTACCTTTGCCATCTTTCATGGTCCATATGCATTTTCAGATACATTGCTGCATTTATGCAACCCTTGAACATTCAAAAAGAATGACATTGTTGATGTTTTCCAGAAATATTAAATCTTGTATAACATTCTTAAATATCATCAAAACGTGCATCAAGTGTGGGGAAGAATGGAGAGTTTGAGTGCCTACTGTCTCGGCTCATAATTTGACTACTGAAGAATTTTGCAACCCTGCTTGGGGACATCAGTTTCAGTAAATTTGAAAGCTTTAGTCATGGAAGGTACACAATTTGTCGAGAGAATTTGTAAAGTAGTGAAGCAATTAAACATGTTCTCATAGCTGAAAATGAAACTTCATTTGGATCCATCATCAGAAACACATCTTGAAAATGTTCTATACATGTAGAAGAAGAACGAAAAGAAGTTTCTACCTACCAAAAATGAAAAATGTCTGCAGTCAAATAAAGTGATATGCTATGGCATTCAATTCCAATTAACGTAACTACTTCAAAATAATTTTTATGGTATTTCATTTCATAAAGTATTTTTAGTTTTGGTACATAAATGGACTAATAATCCAAAAAATACAGAAACACATTTGTTAAATGTTTTACATTTCATTGTAAATGCTAGCAATATAAATGTTCAAAGTGCTGGTTTATTTCTGAATATATACTCTAGTAGATATTAAATATGAGAAACCTTTATCACTCATTTAATATGAACCTAGTTTCTAATGAGGCTTAAAAATTGAATTGTAATTTATGACTTAATTATACTTATTTTAATTACCGTATAACATATCTCCCCCAACCAATCATCTTATCTCATTCCAATCTACCCATCAGTATAACTCCAAGAGCATGATATAACTGCAATGTCTCTAATTAACACTCCATGTATCTGCTTTCCACATACTAATTTACAGCTGAATATAAGTCCACCAAATACAGAAGCAGCTATGAACTCCTCATACTGTTAAAAATCTCTTCCTATAACTATCCCTCATAGCTCCTGTTAGTGAAATTTTTTCATATTACCCAATTTATGACTTCCCTACAACTCTTCCTACTGCTTCATAAAACTACTATTGTATAACAAGTACTAGTACAAAATCAGTGTGCTATAATGTTATATATTGCCATTGAAACAAACATTTTCGGGAACTGCTTTGTTTAAAAAATTGTGTTTCAATCATATATTGAATATGTTTTAATAAAGTAATTAAACATCTCATAACTAAAATGTTTTGTATATATTAATCCATTGTGGACATTCCTAATTTATCCCATTCTTAATTCCCTCCTAATTTGGTGTTATAAAAACTATATTGAGTGTGATAATGACAATATGCATGTATTAATACATATAAAAAAATAGCTTGAAATACAATTATAGCTTAATCAGTCATCTGAATAAACCATGACCATGGCACTATGAATTTACTCTCAGCAATCAGCAATCAGGTCTATGGAAGATATCACATATTGGGCCATCAGCAAATTAATATTTTTTCTTAATTCACCTCTTTATGAACACTACACATTTCTTTAGGGCCTACTATCATAATTTACAATTTCTGGTCAGGTCTATATTACCTCACATTCTGGGAATTATTTAACAGATATTGATAAAGTAATCTGTATTCATATTTAAAAAATAAGGTTACTCCTACCCTGTCTATTTTTGTGATATTTTAGATGAGAAATGTGTGGATAAGTGGATAGTAATATACTTTGGGCCAAGGTGACAGAATAATTCAGAAGGGCAAATTACAGGACAGACATATCTAAGTAATGAGTAGTGAGTTATTGATGTAGTGAAATCTTCATTTACCAACTTCCTTTGATTAAAAATCATTGTGTCAGTGTTTTCTAGCAATTGTCAATTTCCCCTTTTGCAATTCTCTAATTTAGAGAAAATCTGAAACAAGACACTGACCCAAGCACGCCCAGGTGATATGTTAAACAATAATCATTAGATCCAGACCACATATTGGAGATAATAATTAGACAAAGACCACATAATGGCGTAAAACAGGCCACAGAGTTTATAGGTAAACATGAATGATGAAGTAACCATAATTAATACATGGTAAATAAATGAACCAATGATCATGTCAGGGGAGGAGCCTGGCCAGAGACAGTACACCCTGCGCCCTGAATCCTCTCCCAGGGACTACTGTGATGAAACTGCTGTACCACTGTAGGGTAGGATCTCACTCACTTCACCACTTTCACGGCGACTCCCCTCACCATCCGCCACAGAAAAACCACAGGATACTTCCTTTGGACTTGACCCCCTCAGCAAATGCCATGGCCCGCTGCATACCCTCCTTAAACACCAGCACCGTGAGATAAATGTCTATGAGCCCATCCTTGCGAACAAAACAATTAGCCTCCTAGCCCTTAAGCTCATGTTGTTGTAAAGAAAACTAGCTCCTTAGCAAGACTCAACACAAATTCCTGCACTTTCCATTAGGCCTAAGCACTTCCCTACATTTTTAAAACAGATGTGGTAAGCTGAACCATGTCTGATGCTTATGCTTTCCGTGAACCCACTACCTGATGGGTGTGTTACCAAGATCGCTACCACCACATGGATCCATACAAAGGTAGTAAGTGCATAGTGCCACTCTCCAGCTTCCCCTTATGGTGTCATTACCTCTCCCTGGAACAATACCATTGCACCATCAACTGAAACCAAGGCCACGCCTATCTGTAGGCCATGATTGACAACTGAGGCAAAATACCCGTACCATCAGATATACAAATGGCCAATGATCAACCATCAAAATACATGATGTTCCAATTTTACAAACCACATCCTCAGGAAAAAACCCATGGGTCTGGTTCGGTAGCTTCTCAAAACGAGTGGGCAAAAGCTCCAATTCAGAACCAGCTCAAACGCTGCTTACAAGTCACCAAATTTTGGGGGGAATCGAGAGAACCAATCCAATTTCATGAGAAGGCAAAGGTGCAAAATGAACTAGGCACTTGTTCCAAGAAACTCTTACTACCAACGATGGGGATCAATCCGTACACCTGGTACACTGCAAACTTTATCATAGTCATATGATCACCATGGATCCCGGAGCCAGTGACCTGAGGTCACCCATGCCTTGTCTGTTTACCAGAACCAACTCTACCACTGTAACAGCCCAACAAGAGAGATGGCTATACAGAACAGCAAGGCTTCACCTTTATCACAGACCTCTTTCCAGCACATTGGTATGCTTTGCATCCAAAAAAAAGCAACCAGCTGCTTGTCATCCCTTTTTGCCATTTGTTGTTGTTTAGTTGTTCTGTCCTGTCCGACTCTCAGTGACTCTATGGACCACAGCACGCCAGGTGCATCTCTCAGTCACTGCCCCTCTGAGCTCCATCAAGTTCATGTTCATTGCTTCAGTGACCTGATCTATTCATCTCCGCCTCCCCTTCTTCTTGTGCCTTCAAGCCTTCCCAGCATCAGAGTCTTTTCTAGGAAATCCTGCTGTCCCAAAATATTTGAGCTTCAGCGTCATGATCATACCTTCTAGTGAACAGTTTGTCTTCATTTCCTGAAGGATTTGATTTATTGTATCTTCTTGCAGTCCAAGGGTCTCTAAGCAGTCTTCTCCAACACCACATTTTAAAGGCGTCAATTCTATGGCGCTCCGATTTCTTTATGGTCCAGCTCTCACATCCGTATGTTACTACTGGGAATACCATAGTTCGAACAATAAGGACCTTTGTTGATAGTTTAATATATTTACATTTTACAAGCTTGTCCAAGCTTGCCATAGCTTTCCTTCCCAGAAACAAACGTCTTTTAATTTCATGACTACAGTCACCATCTGCAGAGGTCTTGGATCCAAGGGAAATAAAATCTGTCACTGCCTCCACTTCTTCCCCGTCAATTTTCCAGGAAGTGAGATTGCCGCTTGCCATGATCTTCGTCTTTTTAACGTTGAGCAGCAGGCCAACTTTTGCACTCTCTTCTTTTACCCTCATCAATAAGTCCTTTAGTTCCTCCTCACTTTCAGCCATCAGAGTAGTATCATCGGCATATCTGAGGTTGTTGATAGTCCTTCCAGCAATATTGATTCCGGCTTTGGATTCATCCAGTCCAGCCTTGCACATGATGTATTCTGCATATAAGTTGAATAAATAAGGTGACAATATACAACCTTGTCGCACTCCTTTTCGGATCTTGAACCATTCTGTTGTCCAATGTTCAGTTCTGACCGTGGCTTCTTGGTCATCATACAGATTCTTTAGGAGGAGGAGGAGATGATCTGGTACTCCCATCTCTTTAAGGACATGCCACATTTTGTTGTGATCCACACAGTCAAAGTCTTTAGAATAGTCTATGAAGCAGAAGTACATGTTTTTTTTGGAACTCTCTTGATTTCTCTATTATCCAGCGGACATTGGCAATTTGATCTCTTGTGCCTCTTCCTCTGCTGGAATCCGGCTTGCACATCTGGTAGTTCCTGGTCTTTATAATGTTGGAGTCGAGCTTGTAGAATCTTAAGCATTACCTTGCTGGCATGTGAAATGAGTGCCATTGTTTGATATTTGGAGCACTCTTTGGCACTGCCTTTTTGGGGATTGGGATGTAGACTGACCTTTTCCAGTCTATTGGCTATTGTTGAGTTTTCCAAATGTGTTGGCATAAGGCAAGTAACACTTTTACAGCAACATCATGAAGAATTGTGAATAGTTCAGTTGGGATTCCATCACCTCCTGCAGCCTTATTATCAGCAAGACATCCTAGGGCACATCTCTCTTCACTCTTCAAGATGTCTGGCTCCAACATATTGGACAATTTATTGAGGTCATCACTGCTGCAAAGATCCTTCCTGTATAGATCTTCAGTGTATTCCTGCCACCTCTTCTTTATCTGATCTTCTTCTGTTAAGTCCCTACCATTCTTGTCTTTTATCACACCCACTTTTGCATCAAAGGTGCCTTTTAGGTTCCCAATTTTCTTGAAGAGATCTCTTGATTTACCCATTCAGTTATCTTCTTCAATCTCCTTACATCGCTCATTGTAGAATGTCTCATTTTCTCTTATTGCTATCCTCTGGAATTCTGCATTCACTTGGACAAATATTTTCTTATCTCCACTACCTTTCACTTTCCTTCTTTCCTGGGCTACTTTCAAAGCCTCATCAGACAGTCAGTTTGACTTCTTACTTTTCTTTCTTTTAGGGATATTCTTTGTTGCTGTTTCCTGGATTATGTTGCAAACTTCGGTCCAAAGTTCTTCAGGCATTCTATCTTCCATGTCTAGTTCCTTAAATGTATTCGTTACTTCCGCTGCATATTCACAAGGGATGTTATTTATTTTGTATCTACTTGGTCTAATGGTTTTCCCTCTTTTCTTCATTTTAATTTTCAACTTTGCAATAAGAAGCTCTTGGTCTGAGCTGCAGTCAGCTCCAGGTCTTGTTTTTGCTGACTTCATAGAGCTCCTCCATCTTTGGCTGCAAAGTATATAGTCAATCTGATTTCTATGTTGTCCAACTGGTGATGTTATCTCAGAGGCTGTTGGAAGAGGGTGTTTGCTACGACCAGAGAATTATCTTGACAGAATTCTACTAATCTCTGACCTGCTTCATTTTGTACTCCAAGGCCAAGTTTGCCAGTTATTCCAGGTGTCTTTCAGTTACCCACTTTAGCATTCCAATCTCCCATGATGATAGTAAAATCTTTTCTTGGTGTTCTATCTATGACGTGTTGAATGGCTTAGTAGAACTGGACAACTTCAGCCTCTTCAGCATCCATGGTTGGAGCATAGACTTGGATCACTGTGATATTAAATGGCTTGACTTGTATTCAAATTGAAATCATTCTGTCATTTATTGGGTTGTTACCGAGCACTGCTTTGGCCACTCTTTGATTGACTAGTATGGCTACTGCATTTCTTCTGCAAGATTCTTGATGACAGTAGAAGATCTGGTGGTTGTCTGATGTGAAATGTCCCATTCCAGTTCATTTAAGTTCACCAATTCCCAGGGTATCAATGTTTAGCCTTGCCATTTCATTCTTGACCACATCTAGTTTGCCTTGGTTCAGAGTTCTAACATTCCAGGTTCCTATTCTGAATTGAATAATACAGAGCTCCTTATCTTTCCACCCTCTTCCTCAGCTCCGACTCCTCACTTATCTCTCACTGTTGACAATGCCATCATTACTCCCACCTCCCAGGCCCGCTGTCTTGGGGTCCTACTGGACCCTTCCCTCTCTTTCATTCCTCACATTCAAACACTCACAAAATCTTGTCACTTTCACCTAAAAAACATATCCAAAATACGCTACCACCTTACACAAGACACAACTAAAATTCGTATTCACTTTCTCATCGTATCTCGCCTTGATTACTGCAACTCTCTCCTTGCTAGCCTTCCTATTACCCGTCTGTCTCCACTCCAATCCATTTTGAATGCATCCGCTAGACTCAACTACCATACTAAACGATCAGTGTCTGCAGCACCCCTCTGTCAGGCACTCCACTGGCTTCCCATAGCCTCTAGAATAAAATTCAAAATCATGACTCTAACATATAAAGCCCTCCACAATAGTGCACCCTCCTACATCTCTGCTCTCATCCCAAAATTCACTCCCACCCTCCCTCTTCGCTCTGCTAATGACCTTCTTCTCACCTCCTCTCTCATCACCTCCTCTCACTCCCGTCTTCAATACTATTCTCGTTCTGACTATCTTCCTGCCTAAAATCCTTCAAAATATCTTTAAAAACACATTTATTCAAAAAAGCATATCATCTTTAGCCTTTTCATTCACTATGCATCTATCACTCTCCTGTACCTCACCCAAACCCTTTAGAAGTTTCAATCTTGTGAGGTGCTTTAGGGAAAGCACTATGCATGTCTCATTGAAAGCTCAATACCAGGGTCTTCCATTATTTTTCATTGTGGGGTACATGTTTTTACTTGTACCTAACCCCTGTATTGGCCACGGAATATGTTGGCGCGTTATAAATAAAGGATAATAATAATCTTTGCAGCATAGAACATTCCTTTCCCCTCCATACACATCCGCAGCTGGGTGTCCTTTCTGCTTTGGCCCAACCACTTTATTAAATCTGATGTTACTTGTACTTGCCCTCTGCTCTTCCTCAGTAATGGGGTAGGCACCTTCTGACCTGAAGGGCTCATCTTCCAGTGCCATATTGTTATGTCTCTTGTTGTGCCTGTCCATAAAGTTTTCTTTTTGCCATACCTCCTGCTAAACCGTATTTACCAATTACTCCTTCATCAGGTTCTTTAACCCAGCTAGTTTTAGAAAAGCCAAGGCTGCTACATGATGCCCTCCGTGCCTTGATTTACCGTAGAATCTCAGCATGATCCCCCCCCCTCATGCCATCCATATCCATTCCACATTGTATTGTAGCCGAGTAGATGAAGCCCAGGAATGCCTCACCAACCATGCTAATTCTCAGTTCCAAGTACCTACACGTGTTCCAAGAGCTCAGAATGGCCCATCCTCACTCCAGGGCCAGCAGCCTGAGGTGTCCACATTAAAAGGACCAGTCTGCAATATCGTGCATGGAACCTGGTACCTGCTTCCCCTTACACTATACATTCCCATATAGGCTCTGCGCCCAAGTGTTTCAGCCATCGTAGTACTGAGAGGGATGATGCTTACAGGAAGTTAATAGCCTGCATTACGGCTGTATTATCTAACGAAAAAAATATTTTCTTATCCTGCAAGATGTACCACCAAATAGTGCAGAAACTTTGTAAGATTTCCAAAGCTAAGCTCTTTGCAACCCTAGACTCACCCCCACTTGTACTCCTCTTTTGCGAACAAACCTCCAACGTAGGAAGTGAACTGGTGTATAATACCTTGTTTCTTTAGGTATGATTCAACTTTCTTTCCCATATATTTGCCTCCATTGTCAGTGCGTATTATTCCTGGTTTCCTTTGAAAGTCTGTCTGATGTCTTGCTTTTGTGCTTCAGTAGATATATCTACACAACAACAAAATTAGAAGTGCTCAATCTGAGAACGGACAATACCTGAAATAGGTTTGTCCTATAGGTCTAGTTATCTACTCAGAGAGAAACCTCTTTTAGCCCTTCACAGGGAGAAATATCTATAGTATATCAGTCTGATCTCACTTAAAAGAGTGGCCCAGCCCCAAAATACCAGGTAATTCTACCCTGAACTCAAGAAACAGCAAACCCCAGACACGTTTTGGCATCTGTGGGCCTCGTCAGTGAGGTGCAGCTTTATTCCCTAAGGCACAGTGAGCAAGGAGTCCACGTCTGGGGTTTTCTATTTCTCCTGTTTAGGGTAGAATTACCTGGTATTTCAGGACTGGGTCACTCTAGTGAGTGGGACCAGACTGATATACTACAGGATATTTCTCTCTGAGAAGGGCACAAGTGAGCAAAAAGAGGGTGCTCTCAGAGTGGGTTATCATATCCAAAGAAATAACTCATTAAGGTTAGTTCGTTCTCTGATTGAGCATCTCTAACTTGTGTATCTGAAATAATCGTCAATGAAGGTCAGTAAACATCTGTTCCAGCTGGGTGTGGTAATTTTCATTGGTCCACATACGTCCCTGTGTATGAGTTCCATGGGTTGAGTGGTCTTTCTTTGACTGGTCTGTGGAAGTGGTGTATGTGTGGCCTTTGCTTTGATACAACATGTGCATTTCATGAGCTTGTGGCAAGGCAAAATTGTCATACCTTTTGATAGACCTCTCTTTGCAAAATCCTTTATGGCTTCTGGGGCTCGATGCACCAATCTTCTATGCCATAGATGGATACACTTATTATGTACATTATGAGTTGTTGCTTTGGCTTGTTTACTTGCAGTGATGAGTTCGTACAGGAGTTCATTCAACCTTCCTTTTGCTAGGATTTGTTTTTTGTTTCGAATTGTGCATTCATTGCCTTGGAATTGGACTGTGAGTCTATTTTTAGCAAGGGTTTTCACTGATAGGAGGCTTTCTTCTAGGCATGCAACATACAGAACGTTCTTTACAAGGATGATTTGCTTACCCCCTGACGGTGTGTTGCAATTCAGGAACCCTTGACCGTTACCTTCCGATGCAATACTTTTCCCATGTGATACTTTTTTCGGAGGCGCAAGTTATGAAGGTATAGGCCATAAGTCTAGTGGCCTCCAGCGGGCCCGCAGCATCCTCAACTTATGGTGCTATTCAATTGGCCGAGCCCGCAAGCTAGGGGCCGATAGCTAAATTCAGTAACCATGCCATGGTATGTAGCATTTGTGAGCTTGAACATGAAGGGCGTAACTCCTGAGATAGAAACAGCCAATGGAAACAGAGATCGTCATCATTACGTCTATGGAAAATTGAGTATTGATTTCGAAGTTCAACGGGCTATTACGGGTTACGATTGGACCACATTCCAGATATAGTGCAATATTGATAAAGCCGTAAATATGATATTCTATTACATGCAAGTTCCATTATATGTATTAACACATTGATTGCCGTGATCGATATAACACAAAAATTAAACGTGAAATAAAGTATTTTTTTGGGTTGATTTGTGAGCATGAGAATGTTGTGCCTTTAATTCTAAGACCTAACATCACTTTCACTTTTAATAAAAGTACAGTATTGCTTTTTTATTTGCTTTTAAAGTGCTCCATGTCATTAAGCCCTTTGCGAGTCCTCCTTGGCACCCGTAACTTATGGTTTGACTTTTGCCTTTTGCAAACTTGACGAGTGGTTAGCGAGGGGGAATTGGTGTAATTCAATAGCGATTTGCAATTTTAGTCTTTGCAACTCTTGCTGCCATTAAAGATCAAAGTCTTATAGGGGCATTAACTTGCGACGTGAACCATTGCAGTGAATTGGAGGCTGGAGCCAGTAACTCGATCGGAACCTGCAAAAAGACGCCAATTGAATAGCAAAGTAACTTGCCGGCTACATTTTCGAAGCCCGGATCTCCCGAAAGCTCAATTGAATGAGGCTCTTTGTCTTTTGCACTGTAATCAATTTCTGTAAAAAACATTTCATCACTTGTCATGTGCCTTGTTGCCCCTGAGTCAATGCACCATCCATATTACTTTAAAGGTACCACTCCATGATGCAGGTGCGGATTCCTTTGTGGCCATTTTAACACTCATGGGTGACTCTTTCGTTCGCTGCTCAGCTTTCCTGATTGAGCAGTTCTTTTTCAGGTGACCGGCCTTTTTGCAATGAAAACATACCCTGATTTCTTTGCTTTGTCTTGTGCCTTCATGCATCTTTAGAGCTACCTCTGATTTCTCATTCTCTTCATTATGAATATTTTCCTTTCTTCTGTTATATTTGTCAATTATTTTTCCTTTAGCATCTTCTAGTGTTAGTTTCTGCTCTGGTCTAGTTTCAAGAGCATTTTTTTTTATCATTAATCTTTATTTTTTCACAGTCATATGTCATAACAGTTTTAAAATGTAAACACACATGTCATAAACTGCATTTAATAAAATCTTCATTTAATAAAATCTAACAAGTCTTTGTATAAAAACATGTTGTTGTTGTAGTTCTTTTGTTTAACTGTGACCATCCTCCGGTTTTTTCCTTTTTTTCTTTTCTCCGTTTAACTGTAGCTGTAGATTCAGTAAAACATATTAATTAAATTAACCTAAAACATATTAAATTAAACTGAACTAACCCTAACATTCAGGTGAGGGGGGATACACTTGAGTAAGTCATAGTTGATTTTGTTTCTTTCTTTTATTCTTAATGGGTTTAAACACCAGATTACAATTTTGTCAATAAAGTTGACATTGAATCCGTACCTGTTCAGCTTCCGTTTTCCACTCTGAGAGGTTATCAATTCAGCCAGCTTTAATATAATTTTTTAGTGTTTGTTTTGTGATATTTGTAATTTTTTATATGATTGTGATTGAGTATGGGGAGTTGATCCGCACATCCCATACTTTTGTAAATATTGGATATGTATTGGATATGACATGAGTCGTTTAGTTTAGTTTATGTATTATTTCTTGGAGGTGAAGTTGTGGCGTCTTCCATGTTTTTTTGCAATGTGGCTTTTTATGACCATAAGCAGGAATTGTAGCCATTTATTATGTCTCTTTTGTAGTAGAGGAGAATAGTCTCCCAATAGGCAAATGTCTATTGAAGGGTGTATTATTGTCTTCAAAATGGTAGATGCCAATTCCATGACTTTGGTCCAAATGTTATGAACTATCGGGCATTCCTACCAAGTGCGGAGAAATGTACCTGTAGTTTGACATAGTCTATAGCAACTTGAAGATGTTTGTGTGTTTTTTTTATGTAATCTATCAGGTGCGAGATAAGCTCTGTGTAGCACCTTTGTGGAAGTTTCAAGTAGACTGTAATTTTGTGAGCCTTTGCTTATATTTGTGCAGATTTTTAACACTTATGTGGATCCCATACATTTTCCATGTCTGATTCCCATTGTTTCATAAAGTTAGTTTTGAAATTTGCTGTTAGGGCATTTAGTATAGAGTAAATAGATCCAAGGACACCTCTGGTTAATGGGGCTTTGCTGAATATAAGGGATAACCAGTTGGTTTGCGGTTTATCCCATTTGTTATTAGTGTGGCCACTAAATGTTTTATTTTACCATAATTGTAATGCTTTTTGAGTGGGATGTTATAGTTACTCCTCAATTGGTCAAAGGTAAGGAACTGTCCATTTGATAATCAATTACCTAATTTATCATATTTAGCTGTTGTCCACCAATTTTTAGAATCCTCTCTCAATTTGTCCCAAATAGGTTGAGATGTAAGTGTAGGGGTTAGTTCCGTTAATCTAGCTGCTGATGTATTTTTTGAGTTAGCTTTTTTTCCAGTTAGTTATCGAAAGCTTTATCATAGGGTTGTTACATTTCAGTATATGTGGAGGGATTGATGGATTCCATATATCGAATTCCCATGTTTGTGCTTTCATTTGGTAATTTTCCAGAAATACCCAGACTGGTTGTTGTTGTTCACTGGTGTGTGCTTGGGGGATGAATGCGATCTGTGCCGCGTTATGATATAATTTTAGATTAGTGCACGACAGCCCTCCTGTTTTATTTCTGAAAATGTGTGTATGGGCTATCTTCCCTCTATTATTATTCCATATCAGTCTAGAGCATTTATATGGGCACCGTAAGACTCTGGAAGGCTGCATAGTAATAATGCTACTGCATGTAGCTGTTCCACAATCTCTAGCATAGCATTCACATGTTTGCGCATGTTCTGGGCATTGTCTAGCCTTATTTTATACAGTTTGCTCAGCAGATATAGTTTACTGTTTAAGTTTGAATGCTCATCAGTTTTTTTTAATGCAGTCCACATAGCTGTGTTTTCTTTTCTTATATGAATGAGTTGATCATCCTCCACTAACAGGCTTATAATATATATATTATAAAAATAAATATATATTATATAGGCCTTTGCTTGCCCGTTCTTTTTGTCCCATTCATTAGGGATGTCAGTGGGTCTGTTTGTATCCAGTACCTGCCATAAGTCATCTTTGGATAACAGCATTTCAAGCTTGAATTTCCACCGCTGCTAGATGGTATTGTTGAGCTTTGCTTTTGCAAACTTCACATCTGAACCTCTTCTCATCTATCTGTAAATTGGATGCAGCTCTTGTTTCATCACTCAGTATTTACTGGGACCATAGAGCCAACACTAACTTATTTATGGTTTTCCTTTAGTGTCTGGGCCCATAACCTGTTAGTTATGCATCAAAAGGAGACACTGGTAGATAGTAAAGCCTAATATGGTTCTTCACTATCTACCAGTGTCTCTCTTTGATGCATAACTAACAGATAGGCCAGAGGTCCCTCCGTCAGAAACACTCTCCCGGATGTTTAATTTGCTACTACTCCACCAAGAATCATCATTCCAACTTCCTATACTGATGTTGCATTGACACAGCCAAGCCCTTAATATATAAGTCCCAAACTGGCAATTCTCTCTTTCTGCTGGCCCGCTCTACCCTATGCCCCAGATTGCAAACCCCACTAAGTATGTAAAATACCGGCTCACCTGTAACTGTAGCAACCTGTGGCATCCTACTGAGTTCAGCAGAATAAAACATAAGTAGGTTGCCAGAAACTTTGAAGCAGGACTCTGGTGCCCTGTCTGCCCTCCAATAAACACTACTTCCGTTTTTCTGCACAAGAATGTTCACTGCTGCAGGAACATTTTGGCCTTGAAATCTTACTGTGCATCTAGACAACCTGCTGAAGCAAGAGGAACAATGACTGTCCCACCTTTGCCTGTAGTTTCGCTCTTGTGATCCATTACCATTTTAATCATGGCTTCCTTTAAGTACATGTCTACTACATTACACAGCTTGAGTAAAGCTCTGGATTGACCATACACAGGCTAGGAGTCCCATCCACATACAGCTGATTCAAGGTTACTGCCTCTCATCAGCCAGATCCCCCAGTGTATCGGTGTCAAGACCTCACACTGTGTGAACACACTCCTTGTAATTTATCATTAACTGACCCTCTTATCCTTAGGTTACCTGCTCACTTGGCGCAGCTCTAATCCCTTAGAGTCTGTAGTATGTTGAACCGCATCTATAAATCCATTAGACCCAGCTGCCTAACCAATGTCAGTAGAATGACCTATGCTGGTCAAAGGTGACTGTATTAATAGATCCTCTATCCTCGTTTACCTGACACTCATCTAACGCCCACCCCCAATTGAGGGAGAATCGTGCTAACCTGGGAATAGAAATTTTGGGCTTCTGTCTTAGCTTGAGAACTCTAACTCTATGTCGCCTCTGTGGAACCTACGAGGCATGCTTGCTCAGGCAGCGGGTCTTCTAGGTCAGACATGAAGTTAACTACAAAAGGAAGGCCCCTGGGTAAGTAATTAGGGACCCTTTCCATCCTTTTACATGGGTAGGTGCAAGTATGGGTCAACAACATAGCTCAAAATATATTTATCTTTTAGTAAGCCCCCCACCCTACAACTGGACCAGGTGCCCTGCACTCACCACACTAACCTTAGCACCGCCACTGCGATAGCGACTTGCCCGTCAAAAAATGACGGTCAATAAAAGAAAGTGTTGAAATGCTGTTTGTCACACAATGTGAGTGTACTGTGTGCCTCAAGTAATTAAATTCCTCAAAAAGCAGAAATCTACATGACATAAAATAATAAAAACTATAATCACCAAAAATAAAAAATGTACATTACAGAACCCAAAAAAGAAACCTAAGTGACCAAAAATAAAAAAAGGAACATTAAAGAAACTAAAAAAATACATTAAAACCTCCCATCACTACAAACATTTTTTAAAAATTACACACCTGAAAAAGAAATACATATAATACAATACAACTAAATTAAATAAACTAAAATACAACACAATTAAATAAAATAAAATACAATAAAATTAAATAAAATACAATACAACCCTATGTAATCTACATGCCACTATCTACTATACATGCCACTATCTACTATACATGCCACTATCTAATATAAATGCCACTATGTAATATATATCCCACTATGTAATATACAATACTATCTAATAATACATACCCCTATCTATGTAATATACAATACATGCTATCTATATATATATAGCTACCCTAATTGTAAGCTACAATAAAATAATTAAGGCCACTTACCTTTGAGATGTTTCTTCAGATCAGCAACCTACGGTAAAAAAGATTCCAAAAATTAATACAACACGTTTACATGAAATACCTAAACATTCTAAGCATTCTAAACATTGTAAACATTCTAAATATTCTAAATATTATACTCACCTTTCCAGCATGTCCCGTTCCAGCATGTCACGTCCTCCATGTTCCGTCCGCCATGTTCCGTCGGCCATCTTTACTCCTGTCAAAAAAAAAAACATTACATTAGTAAACATCAAGCAAATTAAAATAAACACAATCTACATTATACTTACCTTTCTGCGATGTCTCCGGCCTCCTCGTCTTCTACGGAAGCATCCGTGCCTTTAAAAAAAAAAAAAAACGACACACATCCGCCCTGGCGGATGTCTCCGACGCTAATGACCTTCCTATGGAGTGTTCCAGAGTAAAATTGGCAATGGCGGCTTCTGATTGGCTGAAAAGGCTGTCTATAAAATTCAGCCAATTAGAAGACCCAATTTGTGAACCAATGAAAAAAGTATACACCCCAAAATACAACGCTGATTGGATAACACACCTTTCAATCTTTATTTGAACCAATCCTAAGGCTTTATTGCCATCAGCCAATCACAATGGAATATACCCCCACGCACTGATTGGTGAAGACATCTGCGCCTTCCCATTTGCTGTAATATTGATTGATTTTAACAGTAGCCAATGAGAATGCGCAAAACCTTCACCAATCAGTACGTGAGGGTGTATTCCATTGTGATTGGCTATTGTCAGTGCAACCAATCAGAATGCGCAGAGGCTCCAACCAATCACCCTGTGGGGGTGTATTCCATTGTGATTGGCTGAAGGCATCTGCGCCTTGTGATTGGTTTAAATAAAGATTGATAGGTGCATTATCCAATCAGAGTGGGATTTTAGGATGTATCCCTTTCTGATTGACTCACACATTGGCGCCTCCTGATTGGGTGAATTTGGGTGAACAGCGTTTTCAACCAATCAAAAGGCGCCATTGCTTATTTTCTTCCGGAAAATTCTCCTGGAGCCTCATTAGCGTCGGGGATGTCTGGGAGTGCGGATGTAAGTATATATATATATATTTTTTTTTACAGGGTGTGGCAGAAGAGGATCCGGAGGAGGCCGTAGACATCGCGGGTAGGTAAGTATAATGTAGATTATGTTTATTTTATTTTGATGTATGTGTATTAATGTTGTGTTTTTTTTAACAGGTGCCGCGCCGGAGAAGGATTGAAAGAATGCGGAACGGGGCATGGCGGAAAGGTGAGTAGAATATTTAGAATGTATAGAATATATATAATGTATAAAATGTCTGTAATGTATAGAATGTCTGTAATGTTTATTTTATTAGTGTAAACGTGTTGCACTAATTTTTTTTTTTTTTTTTTTGTAGGTGGCTGATCGCAATGAACATCTGCAAAGGTAAGTGGTCTTAATTTTTTTATTTTAGCTTAGACTTAGATTATTTAATATATAGATAGCATTTATTGTATGCTATCTAGGGGTTTTATATAGATAGCATAGGATGTATTGTATATTAAATTGTGTTATTTATTTAGATAGATTGGGAATGTATTATTATATAGATAGGATGTATATTAGATTATGCTATTTATTTAGATAGATTAGGAATGTATTATTATATAGATAGGATGTATATTAGATTATGGTATTTATTTAGATAGATTGGGAATGTATTATTATATAGATAGGATGTATATTAGATTATGGTATTTATTTCGATAGATTGGGTATGTATTATTACATAGATAGGATGTATATTAGATTATGCTATTTATTTAGAATCTAATTGTATTGTAATTGTATGTATTTGTATTTTTTGTAATTGAATTATATGTATTTCCTTTTCAGGTGTGTATTTTTGGGGGGGTTGTAATGTTTTTTTTTTCTGTAATGTTCCTTTTTTATTTTTTGTGATTTAGATTTTATTATTTTGTGTAATGTAGTTTATTTTGTTTTGTGAGTTAGTTTTTTATTTCATGTAATGTAGATTTTTTTGTGTGTGACTTTAGTCTTTTTTTATTTTCTGTAATTAGAGTGGTGGGGGTTAATAGGGGGTAGGTAGTGTGGATGTTAATAGGTTAGTGTAGAGCAGGGGTCACCAAACTTGGTCCTGGAGGGCCGACCCAGGCCTGGATTTGTGGATATCCTTGCTGCAAACAGGTGAGTCGATCAGGATGGCTGAAGAAACAAGATTCTCACCTGTTTGCAGCAAGGATATCCACAAATCCAGGCCTGGGTCGGCCCTCCAGGACCGAGTTTGGTGACCCCTGGTGTAGAGGGTGTTTAGTTGATATTTAATGTTTTATTGGGGGGGTATAGTGCAGTGTAGTGTTTATACTTAGTGTCATGATGGTCCTTGAGGACCATCATGGCACTTATGTGGTTAATGTAGTGTTGTAACAGGCCCATAATGGTGTTACTATACCCTTATGGGACTGATGGGGTTAAATCGAGGCTTGTGGGGGTCTGTATTGACCCCCATGAGTGACATGCTTAATGAAGGGCTTATGGGGGTCTCTATTGACGCCCATGAGTGACAGGGTTAATGATGGGTTTATGGTGGTCTGTATTGACCAACATGAGTGACAGGGTTATTGAAGGGCTTATGGGGGTCTATATGTTGACCCCCATGAGTGACAGGGTTAATGAGGGTTTTATGGGGGTCTGTATTGACCCCCATGATTGACAGGGTGACAGTGTATATTTTTTTTATTTTACAATGGGTCCTTTAAGGACCTTTACGGTCCTTTAAGGACCTGTAACGCGGGAATTTAGAATTTTGATTGCAGAGGGGGTCCCCGATCGCGTGTAATCGGAACCCCCACTGCATTGGTTAATGTGGGGTTAATGCAGGGCTCTGAGCTTATCTCGGATCCCCTGGGGTTAATGCGGGTTTCCAAGCTTATCTCGGATCCCTTCTTGGCTAATTTGTACGTGGCTGGGCTGTGAGCCTCGTTTTCGTTTTTTTCGGCGGCCATTTTTTCTCTCGCTTAGGGGATTTTCGTGTGTCTGAATTCGGGAATTTGGACTTAAATGGAGGTGTAACTTCACTTTCAGAGGTCCTGGGTGCCCCCCCTGGGTGCCCCCCCTTGCTATGGGTAAGCTTTTTATGTAGTTTGTGTGAGTATTTGGTGTGTTTTCACTGTTTTTATATGCGCGCGGGTCGTCCGTTATAGTCGGATTCTTAGTGTGTGTTGGTGTTTGTTACATTATAGTCGGATTCTTAGTGCTTGTTGGTGTTTGTTACGTTAAGGTTGGTTCTGAGGTGGGTTTTTTTTCTAAGTCATGCGTGTGACGTTTTTAACGGCGCTCATTGCCTCATTGCCTAAGTGCTATGAGTTAACGGCTCGCCTCGCTATGCGGCGCTCATTGCCCAAGTGCTACGGTTTTGAGCGCCTGCGGCGCTCTTTTCTAAGTCGTGCGCACCACGCAACACAGCGTGACGACGAATCGTAGTTGGACAATTATAATATGTTATATGATTTAAATCCTGTTGAGGTATAATGAAAGGGTTAACATTTTACTTGACCATTTTGTGAGCAGGCTGTTGTAAGTTTCTTATCTAGTGTATACGTGATGTTTGTGAATTATGTGAATTTTGTCTTTGTGTTGGTTCTGAGGTGGGGGTTTTTTCTAAGTCATGCGTGTGACATGTTTAACGGCTCGCGTTGCTACGCGAGGCTCGCCAGCAACGAGAGCCTGCGGCGCCTCATTGCCTAAGTGCTATGAGTTAACGGCTGCGGCGCTCATTGACCAAGTGCTACGGTTTAACAGCTCGCCTAGCTGCGCAAGGCTCGGCGCTCATCGCTAAGTCGTGCGCACCACGCAACACAGCGTGACGACGAATCATAGTTGGACAATTATAATATGTTATATTATTTAAATCCTGTTGAGGTATAATGAAAGGGTTAACGTATATTTTAATACCGGTATAAAAATACTATGCATAGATTATCCATTTTCACTGACAGTGAGTTTGATAAACTGTTTTTATGAATAATATAGTGCAGAGCCTGATCACCTCTGGAAATATATTATTATGTTTATATTCTGCTGGTCATTTTGGATATTTGCGATTGTTGAAATGTTTATGGAAGCAAAAGAGAAAAAATGGAGAGCTTAAAAATGTATATACGGTAATTTATTTAAAGGTTACTCTGTTTCAACTGTGTGAGCATTTATACTGTAACCCCCCCACATGTATCGGGATATATATCAGAATGGCTATGGAAGCAGATTACTCTTTATGATGCTAGTCATCCTAATAAAGTTTAATATTGAACTTATAATACCTTGCAGCTAGTAGCACTACCTCTATATAAACTTTAAGAATTATAATCTGCCATCTCAGTTCCCTAAACACAGTATCCCAGACCATATCCCAGACCATATGTGCATAGGGATGCAAAACATAACCTTTATCCACCTTTTTCTCTCCTAGTGGGAGATAATCTTCGTAAACCAGTACAGAGAAAGGTTGTAAAACAAGCCAAACAGGAGATATAATTATCCTAAGAGTGGTGGTTGCAAGAAAAATACCATAGAAACCAGGGCCACAAAACTTTGTATAATGATGTAAACTAAACTATGACACTGCCAAAACAGCAATAGATACTGCAGTAGAAAGCTATAAACGAATTGAGAGACAGGGAGATCATTTTTTTTCTTCCCTTTTCTCTCTTTTAGATATCTGTTATTCTGTTATGAACTTCACATTAATCACATTAAGTTCATAGTATAGATACGTAGCGCGGATATACCACATGTTGCAAGAAAACTTTTACTTCCAATTCTTGTTGTGAATGCAACATTGAAACAATTTAACTTATCGTGGACACATTAATATTTATGTAATGACTGATAATGTGCTTTACAGGTTATACACTGATAGTGTATGACGCGGAGGCTGCACAGGCTCCCTGGGTCAGCCCGTAGCGTCGCGTGACCCAGCGGAGCCTGTGAGGCCGTCAACCAATCAGGTGCATCGGGGGCGTGTCGGGAAGCCCGTTTTGCGCTGTTTCCAGTGCAGCGCGGCCTCCCGACTGAAATCCCACCCACCCACCCTGTAATTGGTTGTTAAAAAATGTAAAATGGAGTATTCTTTAAAAAAAAAAAAAAAAAGAAAAAAAAAAGAAATATATATATATTTTGGCTAAAGAATTTTGGAGAAGTGGCTATTGTATATTGTTATTGTTAATTTATGACTTGGCGGGAGGTGAGTTGCCCGGCCCACTGGCCTAAGGGGGCGGTGGCTCCACCTCACAGGGCGTGCTTAAAGATAAGCATTGGGGCTTTGGGCAGGGCTCAAAGCGTGAGGTCACTGTTCGTGGCCGGGCTCCTCCCCCGGAAAGAAAGGACTAAAATAGTCATTTAAATAAGTTATGGTTTGTTGTTTACAATTGTTTTAATAAAGCTGTGGCCCGTTGTTTCTCCCAACTTCAGTTGTTGTGTCCGTTATTTTATTATCTAGCCTAAATGGATCATGCATGGGTCATGTGTGTTACAGGTTAAATACTATGTGTTACAGGTTATACACTGATTTATTTCTTCAGCTTTAACAGGTCTTGAAATGTTTGTTCATAAATATTACACTTATTCTTATCAATAATTACTCATTTGTGCATCCACAGGATATTTATATTGCTTATTCCCTACCCTGATAAAGCAATTCAGCTATAATAGTGAATACATCTGTTGATACTAATTATCAAATATCACCACCTATTTTTATTAGTCATAATTCAGAGAAATCAAAGAATGTATACAAAGTCTTAAAATTTGAATACTGATGCAAATCTAATCAGATCCTTGGTATATATGGAAATAAACAAGTTATTTTATCACAGAAATTGAAAACTATACAGTATATCATGATATCTTTTCATCAGTGGCCCTGCCCCAGTGTCTTTGTGTCCCTCTTTATCTTATTATATGGTACAGTTTTATAAAATTGGAGAGTGCCCATGTTACTGACAATAATCAGTGTATAATATACTACCTGGTTAAAGAACCTTTCTATAACAATTCGTTTTTTTTGTGATAATAGTAGGTCTCATGTTTTATGTACTATGTTTTTGTTTTTCCTCGTTGGGTAAAGACTATATATAAAGAAAAAAAAAGTGACATCTATTCATCAAGGTCCATCTCCAGCTCAGATCATAGATAGAGAATTGGGAAAACTTGTCACGATATTTCTAAGCCTCAAAGAAGGGAACATGATAAGAGATGGATTAAATTGTGAGCTGAAAATTTCAGAGCTTTATCAGTATCACATATTATAATTGTCAAACTGCGAGTCGTTGTCACGCTTTGCGAGCTTCGCAAGAACTGGGCCCCTCGCAAAGCGAGGGACGTAGTTCTGGACAAAAATCCGGACCTGGCAAAGCGAGGGCCACATTTGCGGAGGTGGAGGCTCCAACGTCGGCTGTAATGAGCCAAAGGCTCATTGCAGGCCGCAAATCCGGACCCTCGCGAAGCGAGTGTCCGCATTTGCGGAGGTGGAGGGTCTACTGCGCCTCACTTGCGGTTAAAAACATCCCAGAAAAGCAGGACTTTGAAAGAAAACAATAACGCGCAATGAGGAAATACGGACTTAGAAAAAAAAAATTACAACCCGCGGGACTTAGAAAAAAGAAAAATACAAGGTCCCAAAAATACGAAGTTAACGGCCGAAATGCATACATGAAAAAACAACAAAAACACTTAAAAAAGACAAAACATAACAAAAACATCACACACAGCACAGGGGGTGAGGTTGCATGAGAATTAAAGTAAAATTTAAGGAGTTTCTCCACTTGAAAATCAAATAAGCGAGAAAAAAAATGGCGGCCGAAAAAAATGAAAACGAGGCTACACGACCCAGAAGTGCAGAAAACACTGACAAGGACATACAGCTTTTACAAACAACAATTACGACCCAAGTAACTTAGAAAAAAAAATATGAGGTTGCAAAAATACGAAGTTAACAACTGAACCGCGCACATCCACAAACACCAAAACCACAACAACAAAAAAATACCACATAACACAAACATCACACACAGCATGGGACGTCTGGGAATGAGCTTGCATGCAAATTTAAGTCGTATTTAAGAAGTTTTGCCACTTTAAAATCGGCTAAGCGAGAAGAAAAATGGCGGACGAAAAAAATGAAAACGAGGCTAAATGACACAGAGCCACGAAAATCACTGCCAGGCATGTAAGAATTTGCCAGGAACGTAACACATAGAAAAAAACACAATTTTACAACACTTACTTACAACTCATAACATTACGATTCTAAAATGGTGCTTTAACCGCCTAAACAAACGGTTTGGCCTCACGCACGCAGCCTATTCACACTGCACACTTGCCACATTGCTGACACTTTCTTCCTCACATGATCAACACTCCAACTGTAAATTTTCAGATGCAGGAAAATCCAAATAGATTGTTAGCTCTTCAGGATATTGATTGCTGTATATTAAATATAAATAAAATTTATTCATTTATTAATTCATATTACTTTATTAATTCACTGTACTCAATTTTTTTTTTAATTTTACACTTTACTTATATATTTTTTTTGCGATGACTGCCAAAGGTGATCGTTGCAAAGCCGGACAATTAAAGTACACAAGCTGATAGGCTCACAATGAGCGCCAAAGCTACACAGAGGAGCAAAAGTCATTTTTGATGGGCAAGTCGCTAGTAAATATATAAACAGTAATAGAACAAGTATTTTCTTCTTTAGTACAATCTGTTACAGGATAAATCAAATAATAAAATGTTATCACTTATAGAAATATAATGTAGTATTATTGAAAATATCCTAATGACAAGTTTTGCTGCTTCTGCAGAAAAGAAAAAAAATAACATACTAATGGTTGCTTATGCATTATACATGTCAATATATTTTACTAGTCCTTGCATGATTTGCATTACTGATTTAATTGGTTCGGTTTTTTATACCACCCCATGTTCATTATAGAGTTATGCAAATGTGAAAACTTAATTTGCAGTTAGGGTGAACGTTTAGGATAGGTGTGTATGATGAGAGAATGTCCGGTTGAAAAATGTAAGGAAGTCCTCGAATGACAGACCTTGAATGTTTGGATTTTGTTATTTTCCTTTTTATTTTTGTCATACTTACCTACCCCCAGAAAACAAAGACCACAACTGCATGTACAGAGGAAGAAAATGAAACAGCTATGCCACAAGCTTGCTATATGATGAGCGAAAGTCTCTGCCAGGTACCTATCCTGATGACAACCAATACTGACAGATGAAGAACCGGATACAGAGCTTGCTGACTAAAAGACAAAGCCCAGACATGCTGTGATTCTGCACCCAAGAAAAGGGATGGGCCAAACTCCTGTTCATTGACCTGGAAATGTGAACATATAGGTATCTGCTTAAAAAAGAAAAAGAAAAGGGGGGATGCAAAGATCTGTGAGAAAGCCACATAATCCTTGTCCTGTGCCTGGAAATCCGCACACAATGGACCGTTGCCTTGACCAGAGGATGTCATATCCAGCACCCACTCCCTCTTAGCATCCATCTCTACATAGCACCCAGTCCTTGTCAGCCGCCATCCCTTCTCAGAATCCATCCCTAGAGAGCACCCAACTCCTCTCACCACCCACCTTACATATCACTCATCCCAACACCTCTTGGACATAAAGAACAGGCAGTGTGAAATATCTATAGAAGGCATGGCTGATATAAGGCTTATCCAGTTTTCATGTTCTTAAAAACAACTTGCTGTAGGACAGTTCCTTTAATGCACAACAAAAACTCTGTTTCCAATGTACATATCAAATACTTTGACACACTGTTACAGGCAAATAGTCAATTTTTTAGGGTGATCTCAATTATTCATTATATAAATACTCTTACATGTTTCATAACTGAAGAGCACTTCTTCATAGGTTCTGAGGAGGTGCATAAAGTAATACATCTAATGAATACTTGAACTCCCCATCACACTGTGTCAGATAAAGCATTTGGCAATAAGTTATTATAAGTCTGTTTTTTGTAACCAAAGAACGTAGTGTAAGTTGTATGTGCACTGGAGATAACATTTTTAATATTATTTTATTTTTTTTAAAACACATTTGCACATTATGAATTCTAAGGAAGACAGAGTAAACATGTAACTTCAGAGTCCCTAAAACTATGCCTTATTCTTTGTAGTGAAATGTATTTTTTAGCTCAAGGTCAACCATCTGAGAACATATTTTGATTTTTCAAAGGAACAATAAAAAAAATAATGTAACTACAGATGATAGAGTTTGTCTCAGTACCAGAATATAAATAAATCACTAGTAAGCATGCTGCATTAGCACATCTGTCTAAAATTGCTAATATCTACTGACTTACTGCAATCACAATGAACTAAGTTATATAAAACAACACACCAACAAAAACACTGCCATATATATTATAAAATTGATAGTCAAAAAATTGTAACAAAGTGTATTTCTTTAACTACCATCACAAGCTTTATAATTCTGCATATGCTAAATCATAGGTTTTATACTGCCCTAGGCCATTCAGATTTTTGTCCCCCACACCCTACTTGTAGCTCCTTTGCCAGTTTTAATCAAACGTTAGTGCGTGCTTCTGTGTATATACAGAACTTGCTATTTAACTTTATTCTGGATTTCATGCACAAAATAGCATATATGAAGATAGACTGGTGGGTAAAAGGGATTTTAGATATATTTACTGTATATATAGTCTCGCTAAAGAAGCAGGGGGAGGAAATGTAGTATTGAGACAGAAATCTTCTGAATTGGGCATACTCAATGAAGATCATAATATTTCCTCAATCATTATTGTTTTTTCTCTATTCTTATCCATTCTTATGCGTGGTCCTGAATACTATATAGCAGAGTTGAAATGCTAATTAGGATTACAATATGTGTGTCTGTCTCTATGGTAAAAAATACCCTCCCCCAAAGTTATCATGCAGTTAGATCCTCTACCCCACCCTTATCAAACAACCTAAATTGCAAATTAGCATACTGAACATGACATTAACAAGAAAGAGCCACACAAACAATGCTGAATATCACAAGGGTGATTTGTTGTTGAGATTATTTCTGGTGTATTGTACGACCAGTTGTAATGGTCTACAAGATTAAACCAACTTCTTGTGGTGATAGTGTCCAATTAACCATCTTGTTTGAATTTTTTCTGCAAGCATGGGGCTTTAAATTGGACAAAACTTGCTCTAAACTTGTGAAACACACAAGTATACTTGTAACAACCCAGAAGTAAGGGGACCAGGTGCACCCCACAACCTTCCTGCTTTCAGCTTAAAGGACCACCCGAGACCGTGATGGGTTGGAAATCTCAACACCCAGCTTGCGTCTCCATGTCAGGAAAATAGGATCGGGATGCAGGACCTAGCAGGAGTATCAGGATACGAGCATGTGATACAGCTCAATACAATAAATAAAGCCTTCTCTCAAGAATAACAGTACACCATAGTTATGTACAGCCAAACTGAGCCTAACTTTAATGGTCAGTTCCCCTCTTTTTGTATAATTTTCACACGCAAAACCTCAAAGAACAATTGTTTTAACCAATCAATAAAAACAACCTTTGACATACCATAATGATCACCACATGGGACAAGATTAGATCCAGGGAGTTGGAGATTTCCTATCTCACCTACCTCATAGGTACCAGAAAGCCTTGTTATACTGGCTTATCAGCATCTTCTCACAGGATTATGGACACCACAAGAGTTAACACACACAACTAACACAGCAGGGTGGATGAGATAATGGGGACAATAGCTCTGCCTGGGCAAGGGTCTTATGCAGTAAGTCTGCCATGGGAAGTAACACAATGGAAAACTAACAACATGTCAACCATCTTATACAATGCAATAATGGCAGAAGTTACATTTCTTCAATAAACCAAAGTAAACATTAACAACCCACAAAGTCCCAATGTTCATACGGGTGTGACAGCCCTTAAAGGCTGTTTTTGGTGGGGCTCAGAGGGATTCCACCCTAACCCCAAATGTGTGTCATGGCAATACCAATAATGATGAGAGTTGTGAGCTGCTTTCCTCCACCTGGAATATAATTTGGTCTAAGACTGGCGCTGACATGGAGGTTTTAAAATGTTATTTGATCTTCTGTCTTCATTTTATCTTTTTCACTTCATATATTATGTTTTCTTTCTTACCATCTGTACATCTTATACTCCATCCTCTTTTGCTCGGTCTCTTCTCACCATGTAAAGTATCACTTTCTCTTTTCCCTCACTATCCTAATTGTATCCTTTTCTGCAGCTCAAGTTAACCACTCAAGTTCTCAAAATATAACACACTCTCACATAATGGTACAAGTAACTCAGTGCCAGGGTCTATTGAGCTGCGACCTTGGTTATCTTAAGTGTGTCAGCCTTTTTGAGGATACTAATGGTGACTGCCACATTGATGATTAAATCTGCTTGTTTTTTCTTGAATTAGCTGAATTAACTGCTTACTATTTAGAATTTACAAGTACTTTAGCTGAGCTTCTGCTGCCGTCTTCATTTATTCTGGATTCTAATTGGCATTTATGCTAATTCCTCTCACTGCAGGAAACACTGCTTGCTAGGTTTATATAAATCATAACTAGACATGAACAAAAATTTATTAAATAGCAGAATAAATGGCATAATAAGCAATCACACTAGTTTGTTTGTAATTTGTTTGCAGTTGTTTGTGAGTGTGCACTATATATGTTGTCTTATTATTTGTAACTTGTTTACAATAGTAAAATTATTTATTTTATTTACTTTTATATATAATGCCTTAATCCATTATACATAATTAAAAAGTGGTACATCATTGTTGTGCAGTATAGAGTAGAGTTTACAGAGCATACATGGTACACAGAACTTTTAGAGAAGTTCGGGTTTGTTGTTGAAATTGTGCAATGGCCAGATGCAAGATGAAGGCTATGGGTGCCCAGATCCAGCCGAGAGATTATTATTATTATTATCGCTTATTTGTAATGCCAACATATTCTGTAGTGCAGAGATCAAGAGGATATAGCTGAAGATCTTTAAGACAAGTCAGAGTTGGAGTTGGAGTCTTTTACGTCTAGTGACAGGTTATTTCAGTGAAGGGATTCTAAGAGGGAGAGTTGTCATTTCAACTAGCGAGGCAGGTAAAGGTGAAAAGTTAATTGACTGTAGCTGGCGAATAAAGCAGCTGGGTAGAACGCCTGAGACTGAGCGCCTGAGATTGAGTGGCTGGGTAGAGTGCCTGAGACTGGGCGCCTGAAACTGAGCGGCTGGGTAGAGTGTCTGAAACTGAGCGGCTGAGACATAGCCACTGGGTAGAGCGCCTGAGACTGAGCGTCTAGGTAGAGTTGCTGAGACTGAGCGCTGAGACTGAGAGGCTGGTCAGAGTGTCGGCGTAGTGAGCGGCTGGGTACAGTGCTTGAGACTGAGAGCCTGAGAGTCTGGGTAGAGTGGCTGGGTAGAGCGCCGAGACTGGGCGGCTGGGTAGAGCACCGAGACTGGACGGCTGGGTAGAGTGCCGAGACTGGGCGGCTGAGACTGAGTGTCTGTGCAGATCGCCTGAGACTGTGTGGCGAAACTGAGTAGCTGGGTAAAGCGCCTGAGACCGAGCGCCTGGGTAGAGTGCCTGAGACTGAGCACCTGAGACTGAGCGGCTGGTTAGAGTGCCTGAGACTGAGCCCCTGAAACTGAGCGGCTGGGTAGAGTGCTTGAGACTGAGTGCCTGAGACTGAGCGGCTGGGTAGAGTGCCTGAGACTGAGCATCTAGGTAGCGTGGCTGAGACTGAGCGCCGAGACTGAGAGGCTGGCCAGAGTGTCTGGGTAGAGCGCCAAGACTGAGCGGCTGGATAGAGCGCCTGAGACTGAGCATCTAGGTAGCATGGCTGAGACTGAGAGCCGAGACTGAGCATCTGGGTAGAGTGGCTGGGTAGAGAGCTGAGACTGGGTGGCTGAGACTGAGCGTGTAGGTAGAGTGGCTGAGACTGAGCACCGAGAGGCTGGGTAGAGCTCCGAGACTGGGCGGCTGAGAGTGTCTGGGCAGAGCACCTGGGTAGAGCGCCTGAGACTGTGCGTCTGGTCAGAGCACTTGAGGCTGAGCATCTGGACAGAGTGCTTGAGGCTGAGCTCCGACTCTGAGCGTCTAGGTAGAGTGGCAGGGTAGAGCGCCGAGACTGAGTGGATGGGTAGAGCGCTTGAGGCTGGGCGTCGCGATTGAGTGTTTGGGTAGAGCATAGAGACTGAGCAGCTTGGTAGAGTGGCTGGGTAGAGCTCAGAGACTGAGTGGATGGGTAGAGTGGCTGGGTGGAGCACCGAGACTGAGCGGCTGCGTAGAACTCCAAGACAGGGAGCTGAGACGGGGCGACTAGGTAGGGTGCAGAGACTGAGCGACTGGTTGGAGCGCCGAGACGGGGCGCAGAGAGAGCGCAGAGACAGGCGAGCAGTGGTAAAAAGAAAAAGGCAGAGAGAGATTTGGTAGAAGGACAAGGAGCGACCGGATGGAGGCAGCGGGCAGTAGATGCAGAGGAGAATAGGAAGGAAGAGGAGAGAGGGGGAGGATAGAGTGTGCGTGGTTGGTGCGCACGGTGGGCATAGAGGAAGCATTCAAAGGGAAAGGACCTGGCGCTTGGGAAGAGGGGTATGGTCCTTGCAGGAACTGGAAGAGGGATGAGCCAAGGCCATAGGCTGACAGGTGTGACAGGCAGAGAGAAAGCATCCTGGTACAATAGGTTAATAGGTTGGAAAAGCCTAAATGTGTTAAACTGTGCCCAATATGTGCTATGTATGTATGTTTGAGGCAGGTATGGTCCTTACATGACCTGCGAGAAGGAGGAGGGGTGGGGCAAAGAGCAGCAGCCAGAAGCGGAGCGCCGCATGTACCAAGGCTAAGGTGGGGGGTGGAGACAGAGAGCTGTGGTGGGGGGGGGGGGGCGGGACAAAGAACGGGCGGGGGGAACTGAGCGCCAAAGGGGGGCAGTGTGGCAGGTGGAGGTGGACAGGAGGCCAAAGAGCGCGTTGGTGGGGCCGAACACGAGGAGCAAAGTGGAGAGCCAGTGGGTAGGAGCGGTGAATGGTGGGAGTGCGGGCTGCGGGAAGAAGCAGGGGCATGGCGGAGCATGGATCGGGTAGCTTGAAGGGGGCAGAAGAGCAGAGTAGCGGGTGCAGGAGAACGGGGAAGGGAAGGCATGGGGAACTGGCCATGGGGAGGGAAATAAAGCCCCGCTGGCATGTGGAAGCACAGAGGAGAGATAGAGTGTGTGTGTGTGTGGGGGGTGGGGGAGGGGGGGGGGGGGGTGGCGTGCGGCTGAAGCATATGGGCAGGGAGAAAAGAGGAGCAGCGGTGCGCAGGTGAATGAGTAAGCAAAGGAGAAGGGGTTAGAGAGTGTAGGAGGAGAGGATGAGCTGGCCATGGTGGAGGGTAACTGGTATGGACAGCACAAGGAGGCATGGAGCAGGGCAAGGGGGGGAGTTGTGCTGCGGAAGAGCACGTGGCTGGGGAGGGAGTGGAAGGGAGAGGGGAGGCAGGGTGTAAAGAATAGGGAGTAGGGAGAGTGACGTTGGGGGGGGGTGACAGGTGAGGAAGGCAAAAGGAGCATAGAGGGGAGCCAGAGGGTAGGAGCTGCGCAAAGGAGCCCTGAGCGTGAGAGAGACAGGTGGTCGGCTGCTGAAGGACGCAGCAGGAAGCAGGCGAGAGATTAGACTGGGGATTTGAGAGCGACAGGCAGGAGGAAGGGGGTGCCGGGACTCACAAGTGCAGGGAAGCACGTGGTCCTCAATAGTTTGTCCAATGAGCTGGAGCAAGACATTTTGGAGAATTAAATGAAATGGGCCCTAGAAAATCTTAGTTAAAATAAATTTGCATTAGTTGATGTAATCCTAGAAGGTAATGCTATGATAGTGTTGCTTGCATTATGCCAATAAATTTGGAGAACTCAATATTGGCCAGTGGACTGTAAAAGGTCAGTCTACATCCCAATCCCCCCAAAAAGGCGGTGTCAAAGATTCCTCCAATTATAGAACAATTGCACTACGTGCCAGCAAGATAATGCTTAAGATCCAGCAAGTTCAGCTCCAACAATATATGGACCATAACTTCCAGGTGCACAAGCCAGGTTTTGGAGAGGCAGAAGCACAGGAGATAAAATTGCCAATGTCCGAAGGATAATAGAGAAAGCAAGAGAGTTCCAGAAAAAGGGAGGGGGTTTGAGGGTGGAGAAATAGGCTGATAGTTTATTTTTTATTTTTTTATTAATAAGAATCACTAATGTTATCAAAGAGCTGTGATTCCTTGCTTTTAGGAAATAGTAAAAACCAATAAAAACTATACATCATACATACTAATACTTAATACATGATTCAACTATTCATCTAGCAAAAGAGAATATTATCTAAATGGACATAACTATTCCAAATGGACCAATTATTTATTCTGGATATATTTATACCAAAATTGTGAGGATCTAACTCTAAATGTCTATTAAACTTCTTTCAGTGTTGGAATATAGGTTTGTTTCCATTTTAGCTACAAACCATTTTATTACTCTGTTTGTATGATGAAAGACTTTTATGCATGGTCAAGGTTTCTTGGCATTATATGGAATAAAGCTATATCTGTTGATGGAGTATTTTTTTTTATAATCTTAGAAATATAATCAAAACATGCAGTCCACAAATTCTTCATTCTTTATCATCCTCCCTTGCCCCCTTATTATCCTTCTCTTCCTCCTCCTCCTCCAATTATCCTCCTTCCCCCTAACCTCCTCCTCCTTTCACCCTCTCCAGTCCCTATCCCCCTCTCTCCTTACTTTCTAATGCTGCTCAACTACACCCCCCCCCCCCCCCGCAGCATGTCTTCCGGCAGTGAAGAGACCGGCATATGCTAATGAAGTGACATCACAACGCGTCACATCGTTAGCAAATTCTGGTCACTTCACTACCGAAGACATGCTGCGTGGGGAGAGATGAGCAGAGAGCTCATCTGATCACAATAACAAGTAAGGAGAGAGGGGGGATAGGGACTGGAGAGGGGGAAGTGAGAAGAAGGTTAGGGGGAAGGTGGAGGATGATCAGGGGGGGAGGAGGAGGAAGATGATCATGGGGGAGGAGGATGATAACCGGGGAAGGAGGATGGAGGAGGAATGGTGTGCTGAGGGGGCCCAGGCAATTTTGGCAGCACTAGGCCCCCTGCAGTAACCCCGAGCGTGGCTCGGGGTTACCAATTTAGAAACAGTAAATTAACCCAGAGCCACGCTTGGGATTACTGCTTAAGCTGTTAAATCATTCTTCTATGGACCATATACAATTAAAGTCTCTTACCCAGTTTTCCATTTTCTCTGTTTTCTCTAAATCACGCTCTCTTTTCAATATATTGTAACATTTAGAGATCCGATGTTTACCGTCATTATAAACAAAGAACTTCTCAAATTGGGAAAGATTCCTAATTTCTAATAAATTGTACTCTGAATTACTAGCAAGTCTTTTTAATATTTCATACTCCAACCATCTCTTGGTAAATTAAATTCTTCACATAAATCTAAAAATTTTTTTTTTTTTTTTTAAACCTAGAGTCATAAAGATTGCCTAAATTACAAATATTACATCTTTCCCAATTCCATGTACAGGGAAATTTAAGTTTCATAAACACCCAGTTCAATGAAATCCTTGGTGAGGGAAATACAGACATATCCAATTTCCTATTCCATTTAGACCATAATTTTAAACCGGTTTTAATTATTGGAATGGAATTTTTAGTTGTCAAAAGAAGACTCCCATCCCGCCAAAGCCATTATTCATTAGGCATTAATGTTTTTTTCTATTTGGAATCAACCAGTAATAATCTTTTATGCATGGAAATGCAATACCTCATTTAATGAAACTTCTCTTCACAATGGTAGATTCCAACCTTGGCTTCACCCCTTTATAAATAAAGTGGTCAATTAATGGTTGAAATCTCTTTAGTAAAATATTAGGAACTTCCAATGGAAGACACCTAAACAAATAATGAATCCTCGGCAGTATAGACATCTTGATGGCAGCGATTCTAACAAACCATGATAAAGCTGATGATTTCCAATTATCTAATAATATTTTAATCTTATCATATAGTTTATAGTCATTTTGGATAATTAAGTTTTCTAATTTTACTGTAAAAACAAATCCCCAGTATGTTAAAAATTCAGAATTCCAATTAACTGCACACACTTCTTTAACACTAACAAATCCTCCCTGTTTACATTTATATTCAGTTCTTCTGTTTTGGTCATATTTACCTTATAATATGACATTTTCTGATAACTAACAATCACATTTTGCACATATTTAAATGATACAGTAGGATTTGACACATCATCAGCAAAAAGCATAATTTAGTGAGACTTCTCCTTTTCAAACACCTTCAATATTCTCCGCCATCCTGATGGCTTCAGCAAACTGTTCCATCATGAGGGCAAATATCAGTGGTGAGAGAGGACATCCCTGACGAGTCCTAATTCTGGTCACAAACCTTTCGATTTTAAAGACCAGCCCAGCTACATAGGCCAAAAGTTGAGAGTATAAAGCACCAATTGCTTGTAAGCCATATTTCTGTAAAACTATAGACATGTAATCCCAATTAAACCTGCAGGGTATTTTTGAATTCTGTAGGGTCTCTACTTTCAGGCAACGTATACTTTTATAGGATCAATTTGATGAACAGTCATAAACAAACATTTTTAAACACAAGTGTGTAGATTTTTCTAATCAAGGCAAGAAATTAATTCTATGCTCTTGTCATTTAATGTCCTATATGGGTCAGAAATAAACATATTTAATATTAGTTTACTCAGTAGGTCCAGGGTTTATGTTAGCTAAACTTTTGCTGATTGTATTGGTTTTATCAAAAGTACGAAACTCCAAATGAAAAGAAAATGTTTTGCTAAATGTATTATTTCTTTTATTTCCAATTTTACATACATCCACCATAAAAAATATACCAATATTCGATTGGTTCTCGCTACGGATAAGAGAACCGTCAACTGAAGTAGGAATCTGATTGGAAGGGAATCTGATGTTTCAGTATTGATTCAATGTTTAACTATCTCTCCCCCTTACACAAATAATCTTATTCCCTATAAATAAATAAAACAGTTTAGTGAATAAAGGGCTGCCTTATTGGTTTTGAAAATAACAAAAGTGTAGCAAAACAAAAGTGTTTTATTACTGGGAAGAGTGCTTATTGCTCATTTGCCAACACTCTCCTAGCGTTTTGCTATGTTCCCGATAAGAGACTCTGATACAATGTTCAAGTGCTGGGCAGCTCTGAGATCCGGAATCGAAGCCTACTGGTTAACATTTCCTGCACAGCCAATCGAGATGGCTTGGGTCTGTTAAAACATTTTGACAAGTATGAAGTCTAGTTCTTTGAATAGCACACTACAAATATGACACTTCAGAGATATTTTACCTGTCATTAGCCAGATATCTGAACAGCAATCAGTAACACAATGTTGGTCAGTTGCCAACAGTTGTTACATATAGTGGAACACCTTTGCCCTTGATTTTATTATTGACAATCTCATATTTGAACTATGACAACATGTGTGACTCAAGATACAAATGCCTCCTAGTAACAACAAAAGAGTATAGCAATGCATACAATAATAGCTGGTGCAATCAGTGTCCCACTTTTACCTCTTAGTTATGACTCTGTTAGATTTTAAGATACAATTACATGAATGTTTATCTGTGCACCTTGTCACTGGGCCCATACAGTTTATAAATTCATATTCACTATTGGGGCAAATGGCGAGAAAAGACATCAGGACCCCATAATCTGTGAACAACAAAAGATACAAAGAGGTTTTAATGGAATTTGTTGCTAATTTGATGTTTCCTGCAAGACATATTACATTTGAAAACAGTGATATAATCAATATCATGTAAATTATCATATGAAAGAACACATTTTATGCACCTTATTGGATTTAAAGATGGTTTGCTCTTTGGTTAAAAAACAAATTCATTAATAATAATTAATTCAATAATTTCATAAATTCCAGGACCTTTATCTTATACCATGTCTAAACTTTCCTTCACCATTTGTCAAAGAAACTAATAAAAATAAAAATATGAATATTTGTCTTTGATACTAAGTAAGTATAGCTGCAGCAAAGGCAATGACCAATATAAATCCAAAATTGGTTTTCTGCCATTCTTTTCAAAACCTGGTAATGCTGTTTGCCACACAATGCAAGGGTCTGGCCCTTCTGAGCACCTTCGGCGCTCATTGCGAGCCCCACGCTGAGCGCCTTTATCGCTCATCATGTGGCTTGCAATGAGCGCCTTTGGAGCTCATTGAGAACCGCAACTTTCCTGCTTTGCAATGATCACCTTGTGCGCTCATCGCGAGCCCCACAATGAGCGCCTGTGTACTTTATAGGCCTCGGGCTTGAGTACCTTCAGCGCTCATTGCGCAGGGCACAATGAGCGCTGAAGGCGCTCATTGCAAGTCTACCCCCCCTGTGTAGTTTAGGGGCCTCTCGATTAGTGTTACTGCCTTGGGGTAAGTGTTAATGTCTTGGGTTAAATGTTACTGGCTGGGATTAAGTGTTACTGGCTTGCGTTAAGTCTTACTGCTTAGGACTCGTTTTTACGTCCTTCTGCCTGGTTTTACATCCTTCATCCTCGTTTTCCTCAAGTTACGTTTTTTTGGCAGCAATTTTTTTCTCGCTTTGGCGATTTTCTTTTTAAAAAAAATGCCAAATATGCCTCAAATTAACTTTCAACCACACTCACAGGCTCCCTGGCTCTCCCCCTGTGCTGTGTGTGTAAGTTAATTGGAAGCATATTTGTTTTTCGAATTCCGCGGTTGATCTGTTAAATTCATAATGGTTGCGAGGTCCCGCAATTTTTTTGATGTCCACAATTTTTGCAAGTCCTGCAAGCAATGTGATGAGCGCCTGTGGTGCTCATCTTCACCCCTGCAATGAGCGCCTTTGGCACTCATTGCAGCTAAGTCCCTCGGGCCTCGCGATGAGCACCTGCGGGGCTCATTTATACCCCTGCAATGAACGCCTTCGGTGCTCATTGCAGCTAAGTCCCGCGGGCCTCCACCCCCGCAACTGCGTTTCTCGCTTTGTGAGGTGCCGCAGTTGCGGGACACATCTGCGTCTCTCATTTTGCGAGGGCCATAGTTGTGGGGCTCGCTATGCGAGCCCCGCAAAGCATGACAATACCTCGCAGTGCTACAACTATATATGTGATAGGTTACTCTTTATTCTGGGCCCCAGCAAAATGCTAACCTCCTGCTCTTATTGGAGGACTTCTGAGGAGCAGCTGGCCATCCTACTAGGCAACACAGTGGCAATACTCAATATACGTTTTTCTAAATGACAACACAGCGGGGAATGAGAAATTTTAATAGTTAGATTGAAACCTGCTAGTGTAATTAGGATATGCTAGGATAAAGTCAAAACATGCAGCAAGGTAACAACAATGATTCATTTCTTGAATTAGTATAATCATACAGTGTAATCGTCAAAAAGATTAAAAGCCTCTTCACCAGCCATATAATCGAGATGATTAGGATCCGTTACACCAAAGTCCAATTAGATGGAGTGGCAAAGGAAGCATTGGCAGCAGGTTATAACCAAGAATCAGAATTCAAACAAAAAGTCTTAGCAAAGTCCAAACTTATAAAATAGCAGTGAAACCACAGTCTGCATTGTAAAAACCAGAGCCAAAGTTCAGAATAATTAACAGGGCTTCAGGGCTAGTCTCAGACACCACTCCATGACCAGGGGATACTACTGATCAGATAGCACAGTTTAGACCAGGATTAGGATACTTAACAACCCAAAGTTTAGGAATGGGACAAACCCAAGACACCAATCAAAGACTAGGGAAACAATTTAGCCTAGCTTATATAGCCCAGGTGTAAATTAGGCCAAATCACCTACTACTTTTGCATGATCTTTTTAAATTAAGGGTTGTGGCATGCAGGCACAGCTAAGGGGGCTCAGAAGCATGGTATCCCAATGCAAATAGGCAATGTCTGTTAGAAATAAAAAAAAATACACATTATAGGCGACCACAATGACATCTTAAAAACATGCACTAAACACATATTATTAAAACCCTTAACTTAATACTGCATTAGAAAAAAATCTAATCAGTATAGAGGGCTTCAAATGAAAAATGGAAACATGATAACATTTGAATGAGAGTTTAAATGAGAAATGCAAAAATAAAAAAGTTTTATCAGAATTATTTCAAGAAATGCTGTCACATATTTCTTAAGAAAAAACAGAGATACACTTTTGGAGTGTAAATGGTTACTAAAAGAGCTCCATCATGTGGACATTATGACAGAACTGCACCTGGTAACATTCTATCTGTCATTATCCATACATAAAATATGTGACTGAACACATATCCTAAAAAGGTAATACAATAAAATGCAATACAAGATGTATACAAAACATTAAACTTAGTAAAGGGTTTCTTCAGTAACACCATTATATGTACCGTAACAGTGAGTACCGAGACATCTCAAGAATATCTATGGACTCTGGGTCAATACCTGTTTTCATCTTTGCAAAGTAAAAAAAAAAAGTTTAAGGGCCATTGAATTTATATTTTTCTTTGTTCCATCTGAAAGTGGGCATTTGATAATGTGTGTTCCTTTTTTGTCATCCAATATGCTGCATGCTGTATGAGTTATAAGCGTCTGCCAATGAGATCTAGTGTTTGGAATAATCTTTGCTCACATGCTCTTTTAAATGCATTATAGAAAAAATTCCATTACTTGTGTCCCTTTAAGAAACTAATATTATCAACCCTCATTTTACGAAAATGTGTTATTTAAGGACACTAAATTAAACAGAGAAGTGGGCTTTTGCTGTTAGTAATGCGCAGTGATCTTGGTCTAGCAGCTGTACAGTCAAAATTTAAACAGGGGGTAGCAAACTTGAAAGCAGTGAACAGCAAAAGTTCTAGTGTAAGTGCAGGTATAGTGTAAGTGTGGACATTTCTAAAAAGAGGAGTGCAATTATACTGTAGTATAAAAGTAAGAGTTTAAAAAAAAAGGGGAATTAAAAACGAAATGGTAAAATATTAAACTACAATTTATAAAAAAAATAGTATTCTGCAGAATAATTTATTTCAATATGAAAATCTCTGTATACAAATACAGTGGGGGGAAAAAGTATTTGATCCCTTGCTGGATTTGACCGTTTGTCCACTGACAAAGAAATTATCAGTCTATAATTTTAATGTTAGGTGTATTTTAACAGTGAGAGACAGAATAACAAAAAAACAAACAAGAAAAACGCATGTCAAAAACGTTATAAATTGATTCGCAGTTCAGTGAGGGAAATAAGTATTTTATCCCCTATCAATCAGCAAGATTTCTGGCTCCCATGTGTCTGTTATACAGGTAAAGAGCTGAGATTAGGAGCACTCTCTTAAAGGGGGTGATCCTGATCACAGCTCGTTAACTGTATAAAAGACACCTGTCCACAAAAGCAATCAATCAATCACATTCCAAACTCTCCATCATGGCCAAGACCAAAGAGCTGTCCAAGGATGTCAGGGACAAGATTGTAGACCTACACAAGGTTGGAATGGACTACAAGACCATTGCTAAGCAGCTTGGTAAGAAGGTGACAACAACATGATAGAAGATGATAATGGATTTTCCTGTATGTTAAAAGATGAAAAAAGTCCTCATATGTGCTCTGCACCGTTAGATAGAAAGTGAAAAAGCACGTGGAAAGGGTGTTTTCATTTTTTACATTTACGCATAATTTAGGGAGTTGTGATCAATTTAAGTCAGGCTATATCAGTTTGTTGCCTCTGACTGAATAACTAATGAGCTATGCACTGCATGGAATATAATAAATATTAATTAGAATCAGGTGTAGAAGCTTTAAATCAGGCAAAACCTAAGTAACTACTTGACTATATTCTAACAATAATATAACCATGGATCAAATAGCACAGTAGGTAAATGCTTATGTCTGTGATGGTGAAGGATCTGGTTTCAAATCTCCACAGACTCTTTTTTTTATTTAGTTTTAATTTATATATATATATATATATATATATATATATATATATATATATATATATAAAGTATCTCACAAAACTGAGTACACCCCTCACATTTTTGTAAATATTTTATTATATCTTTTCATGTGACAACACTGAAGAAATGACACTCTGCTACAATGTAAAGTAGTAAGTGTACAGCCTGTATAACAGTGTAAATTTGCTGTCCACTCAAAATAACTCAACACCCAGCCATTAATGTCTAAACCGTTGACAACAAAAGTGAGTACACCCCTAAGTGGAAATGTCCAAATTGGGCCCAATTAGCCATTTTACCTTACCGGTGTCATGTCACCCTACAAGGCCTCAGATGTGAATGGGGAGCAGGTGTGTTAAATTTGGTTCTTATCGCTCTCACACTCTCTCATACTGATTAATGGAAGTTCATCATGGCCACCTCATGGCAAAGAACTCTATGGGGATCTGAAAAAAAGAATTGTTGCTCTACATAAAGATGGCCTAGGCTATAAGAAGATTGCCAAGAGCCTGAAACTGAGCTGCAGCACGGTGGGCAAGACCATACAGCGGTGTCACAGGACAGGTTCCACTCAGAACAGTGTGTTACCACTCCACCATCTCTCTGTTCCTAAAAGCAGTGTAAAATCTATAATACAATGTGATACAGCTACAGAATCCAGCCTTATTATTTATGCAGATTCTTGTGGCATATCTTCAAGGGCTAAATCTAAACACATTTTCCACATGATTTTCTGCCCTCTAACTGAGGGTGCAGACGCACATATAGTGACTTCTGTGGTCCTTTAAACCTGACTTAAAGCTTAGTTAGGGAATATATTTTTGATGTTATTGATAATGTAGAAGCCTTATGGGCAGAAATAAACAATGGAGGTACAAATACAAAAAAAAAAAAACAATATTGGAAGGAATTATCTATAAACCCCCAGATGTAGTGAAAATGGGGAGAGGCTATTGCTATAGCTAACATTTGCATTGTATTGCATTTGCAAATTAGGCTCATATGTTTGTTTAATGTCCATAGGGAAGATGGAATAAGATTTAGATTTTTGCACTAAAGATAAGGTGACAATTTAACGCTTCCTTTTTTAAATATTACTTCAAAAAAATTAGATGAATTAAATATTTTGTCAAATCTTCCAAATCAAGCCACCCATATTGAAGATCACTTCTTGTCTTTGTGTCTATAGCGACCTTTGACCACTTTGGAGATTCCACCTCCTTAACTTCAATATTCACAGCTATAGGATGGTTTTGATTATTGACCACACTGAAGTCCTATTTTTCTAAAAGCATCCTGTGGTCAATCGATAATAAAAAATCTCACCAGTCAATCGATTATAAAAATCTCACCATTCTTAAACCTTTATTATGTTGCTTGCAAAAAAACTGTGCTAGGCTGTTGTACAGTAGATCGGTGGAAGTTTTTTAAATTAAGTTAGCATAGCTATTACATTGACCCTGTAAGAAAATGTATATAACAATGATGTGCACGTATACAGTGTTCTTGCAATGTGTCTAATGTGTTCACATAAGAGGCTATGAGTAGGAATAAGAGAGTCAGAGCCCATAAACACAGTAGTACCATAAGAGAGTCACTCAAACTATGAACTTGTGGAAAAATTGCAACATTGAGTCTATATAGGTAAAAGTTTATTGTGTCACGCTGCACAAACACGCAGGGCCCCTAGAGGATTTGTTTGTATTTATAAACTGAAAGCACAAAGCCCCTATGGTTTAAATGAAGGTTTTACTTTTACACCTTTCATTTAAGAAGCGTGGCAGTACTAACTAACAAATATTATATTATATTTGTCCTTCTTCATTGGTTTCATATAATACACATAAATACACGTTCACTTATTACCACTTCACCTTAATAGTGAGTCACGCTCACTCTTTACAATTTCACCTCAGTAGTGAGACTTTCTATTATTTGTATCACTACTACTTTTTAATTCACTTGTACCTACCCTAGACATCACTAGGTCTATCCTCAAGACATGAGGTTATCTTAGTTTCTTTCTCTGCATTATATTTATGCCTTGTCTTAGACCTTTATTGGTCTCTTAGCCATATTTAGTTACACATCACCCTCCCTATTTACACCCTTATTCATCCCATTGTTTTTTCACATAGTATTTACTTATATTTTCCCAAATTAGGAGGATTTTATCAAACCTTCATCTTTGCTATTGTCCATTTGTTTATTAGTATGTGTACATATTCACCACACATTATCACATATATATTGTTTATATATGTTTACCCATTTATATACATGGGTCTGGGGGATATTATTTAGCCCGAGAGCCCCCTTGAATATGAGCTTTTCATTCATCCCCATCTACATTATGGTGTTTTGGAACTTCTTCTTTTCCCTCTGTGCATGAGTTCATCTTCTTCTCATTATTTTTTTATTCTGCTCGTAGGAGGTATATTCCTCCTGAAGATGGAGGTATAGATGCTCATAATAGTGGAAGCATGCCTCTATGATGTTACCATGGCAACCTCTGCTTATAAAAGACTTCATTCATGCAGCCTCGTGTAATTTTACCTTTGAGAAAGACGTGCCCACGTCGAAACGCGTCAGGCCTCAGTAACCACGCAGCGCACGTCATCACGCTAGACGTGCGCATGCTCGTTACAGACCAGGAAGTCACGCTATGTGCAGCTCGTGAACGCTGAGCGTTTGGCCTAGCTTAATGCCCCTATAATCCCTATGTAGGCTCCATACTTCTCCATATATATTTTTACAATTTCAAGACAGTCTGCCATATATCTGCCCTTGAGAGACCATTGAGTGTGTCCCTGAGAGGCTTTATATCTCAAGAGGGTTGTAACTTGGTAGATAAGTTTCTTGCATTAACTGCATGAATTTACTATATTGTGCCATATATATATGTCTCCATAGACATCGATATATATATCAGGAGATACTTTAAATATAGGTGCTGGAGTTTAGGGACAGCATACTAATTAGCAAGCCACACTCCAAATTTTTGAGCTAGCACATCTTTATTCATGGATTTTCCATTTTAATAGTAACTATTGTGACTGAAGGTTGGAGTATCAGTATCCCTCCAATTGGAGTATATATATACTCTCTATATAGCTTTTCTATATAGAAATAGGAGTTCTGGGCTCCATACATTTGCCCTTGTTTTAATATATATCCTTTTCCCTTGTTTTTAATTATTTTATTCGTCGCTGTCTTGCACAATTAATAAATAATAAACTAGATTTGCACTTCATCCCCTTTACTTTGTCTTGTTTGAAGATTTGCATAATTTAATTTACAGAACATGCCCACAACTTTAAAGATGTTTTTTTTTTATTGTGAAGCAAACAACAAATAGGACAAAATAACAGAAAAAGTCAATGTGCATAACTATTCACCCCCCTAAAGTCAATACTTTGTAGAGACACCCTTTGCGACAATCAAAGCTCCAAGTCACTTTGGATTAGTCTCGATGAGCTTGCCACATCTTACCAGGATTTTTGCCCATTCCTCATTGCAAAACTGCTCCAGCTCCTTCAAGTTGGATGGTTTGCGCTTATGAACAGCAATCTTACCACAGATTTTCTATTGGATTGAGGTCTGGGCCATTCCAACACATTTACATGTTTCCCCTTAAACCCCTCAAGTGTTGCTTTAGCAGTTTGTTTGGGGTCATTGTCCAGCTGGAAGGTGAACCTCCGTTTTAGCCTCAAACCACGCACAGAGTGGTACAGGTTTTGCTCAAGAATATCCCTATATTTAGCACCATCCATCTTTTCCTCAACTCTGACCAGTTTCCCAGTCCCGGCTGCTGAAAAACATCCAAACAGCATGATGCTGCCACCACCATGTTTCACTGAGGGGATGGTGTTCTTTGGGTGATGTGCAGTGTTGGGTTTGCGCCAGACATAGCTTTTTCTTTGATGGCCAAAAAGTTAAATTTTAGTCTCATCAGACCAGAGCACCTTCCTCCATACATTTTTGGAGTCTCCGACATGCCTTTTCGCAAACTCAAAATGTGCCATTTTGTTTTTTCTGAAAGTAATTGCTTTCTTCTGGCCCTTCTGTGATAAAGCCCAACTCTATGGAGCATACGGCTTATTGTCGTCCTATGTACAGATACTCCAGTCTCTGCTGTGGATCTCTGCAGCTCCTCCAGGGTTACCTTAGGTATCTGTGCTGTCTCTATGATTAATGTCCTCCTTGCCCGGTCCATGAGTTTTGGTGGGCGGCCGACTCTTGGCAGGTTTGCTGTTGTGCCATGTTCTTTCCATTTGGTTATGATATATTTGATGGTGCTGCTGTGGATCATCAAATATTTAGATATTTTTTTATAACATAACCCTGACTTCTTAATAACATTGTCCCTTACTTGTTTAGAGAGTTCCTTGGTCTTCATGGCAATGTTTGATTAGCGGTGCCTCTTGCTTAGGTGTTGCAGCCTTTGGGGCCTTTTAAAAAAGGTGTGTATTTATAATGAAAGATCATGCGACACTTAGATTGATTACAGGTGGACATCATTTCACTAATTATGTGACTTCTGAAGGTAATTGGTTGCACCAGAGCTTTTTATGGTCTTCACAAAAAAGGGGGTGAATACATGAGCACATGACAATTTTCTGTTTTCTATTTAAAAAAAATAGTTTTATGTATATATTTTTCTCATTTTACTTCACCAATTTAGACTATTGTGTTCTGATCCATCACATGAAATTCAAATTAACAAAACATTGAACTTAAAGCTGTAATGTAACAAAATAGGTAAAAAGTCAAGGGGGTGAATACTTTTGCAAGGCACTGTATGTAAATGATGGGGAACACAATGGGTGACATTATAATTAAAAGCACAAAATTCTCGAGTTTGTACATCACCGAAATAAAATACTTTATTTCATGTTTAATTTTCGTCCAAAGTCCTACTGCCTTCAACCTCCAAGCCCCTAGTACTTTGAGAAATGGAGGTTGGATTTCAAAGTCCTACAGGCTTGAATTCCCTCTAAGCCTGTAACTCGTTATTCAAGCCCATAGGACTTTGAAATCCAACCTCCATTTCTTCAAAGTCTTACGGGCTTCAACCTCCCAGCCCGTAGGACTTCACATGGATTGCCGGGATCGATATAAAGAGGAAATTGAACATGAATGAATGTATATGATCAGTACGATTTGCCAGTTTGAGAATGATGTCCTTTTAATTATAATGCCTTTCATCACCTTCCCCGTATTTAGAAGTATAGGGCTTGGGGGTAGGATCTCATTGATGTCATGATGACAATCTCTGTTTCCATTGGTTGTTTGTCAATCGGGAGTTATGGCCTTGGTTAATTGATACTGTTCAAGCTCGCAAATTTTACTGTCAATAGCATGGTTTCTGATTTTCGCGAACAGTGCCTAACTTGCAGGCCCAGCCAATTGAATAGCATCACAAAAGTAGAGCAACGTGAGTATGCAACGCAATCGCAGACAATTGGCTGTCTGCGATCAACTTACGGCCTTGAATTGAATAAGGCTAATGGTCCTGTTACGTTGTTGTCTATGCCTTTTGTATAAGTAACAACAAGAGCAGAGATGCTCAGTCAGAGAACAAACTCACCCTTGATAGGTTAGTTCTGTGGACATGATAATCAACTCTGAGAGCAATCTCTTTTAGCTCCCTTAAATTCCACCATGCTGCACTAAATATGTTGTCTTATTATTTGTAACTTTAAAATAGCAAAATTATTACTTTTATTTACATTTGCATATACTGCCTTTATCCGTTATACGTAATTAAAAAGTGGTACATCATTATTGTGCAGTATAGAATAGAGTTTACAGAGCATGCATGGTAAACAGAACTTTTAGAGAAGTTCGGTTTGTTGCTGAAATTGTGCAATGGCCACATGCAAGATCAACAGCCCCATTAAATTCAAAGCCCGTAGCAGCATCGACAAGCACGCAAAGGCTGCAGGCTTGAAAATCGTCTGCATTACAGAACTATTAAATTAAACCAGGTCGCGAGTTACGGGCCAGAGACGTAAGCCGTAAACCATTTTTCACACATTGGATGTGCTGCCGTGAACATGATCAATTAGTCAAACCCCATTTACAGGTTTAGACAGAGCCAATGGCATATGAGATCATCATCATTACATCACTGAAAAATGGAGGTTAGAGTTTAAAGCCTTACGGGTTTCATTTACGAGTTTTAATTGGACCTGCATTCCAGCGATAATGCAATATTAATAATTCAGTAAATATAATATTCAAGTCCATGCAAGTTTTATTATATGTATTAACACATTGATTGCCGGGATTGATATAACACGGAAATTAAACATTAAAAATAGTATTTTATATTGCAGATTTGCAAGCTTGAGAATGTTGTGCATTTAATTGTAATACCTAACATCACTTTCCCTTTAATTATAGGTACAGTAGTGTGTTGATATTTTGCATTTACAGTGCTAAGGATAGGACTTTAAGCCCCTAGCAGGACCTCTCTAGTACCCGTTGGCATTTTGGCTCCATTTGCAGGTTACTGGCTTGAACACCCAACAAATTAGTTGCAATTTAATAGCGTGATTAGAATGTAACAGTTACGGGCTTAACAGAACAAAGGACTTGCAGACGCTGAGTTACATTTTCAACATCCCGTAGGTTTTTTTTGTCCTTAACCCGCAAGTCATTGGCGGGTTGCTTTACGGGGCCAATTTAATAGCCGCAAGTCTTACGGGCTACGGTTTTGCACTTTGAGGGAATTTAATAAGGCTGCTAATTCATATATATTCAGAATGCAACTCTGTTTTAAAAGAAAAATCTCTAACGACACAAAGAATGGATTCTGATTATATTTATGCTAGGCAATTAGAGAGATTCTGGATATATGAACTGTATACAGTATGACAAAGAGGAAACAACTGTGATTTTGATATGTAGTTAATTTTGGAATTCCAAAATAATGAATGCTTATGTCCTTTTCTATGTCTAACAAATACTTATATTGTCTCGTTGCTGAATTACATAGCATTATTTAAATTATTTAAATCATTGTTTAAATTATTCTACAGATATAACATGCTTTATTTGTACAATGTCTTAATAAAAGCTATATGTATTATTTTACTAAATGCAGTCTACTGTTGTCTTTTATAATTGCACTATCATGGTGGATTCTAAAGTTCTTCACCACTTGACGTATAGTAGAGAGGGGTCTTTGAAGATACTGTTTGACTCTTTATTTCATCAGAGTTTATAAGTACAGCTTTCAGAAATCTGGTCCTTTTAGAAATAATCAAAACCTGTGCCATTATCATTTTTATCATGCAATGAGGGTCTGCTAGAGGGAGCTAGACCACCAAGCAGAGAAAGCAACCTTATGAAAGTGCTGAATTGTACTGAGGGATCTGAATATTTTCCCACTCACACATTTTTTTTTCCATAATGGGGGAGAATATAAACTACTAGTTCTTAAGGCAAACTGGTGTTCCCTCTGCAATCAGATTTTCCTCCTCACTTGAGCACAGCTTTGTGGAAGTGGGAGAGATCATATCCCTGAATGCTATAATCAAATAAGTTGTAATAATGTTTAAAGATTCTCTCCTAACTATTGAAAGTAGAAGTAAACATTATGGGCCTCATTCAATTGAGAAATTGTTGCTTAAGGGAGCCCGTAATGTTGCCAGTAAACTAACTTGCTATTCAATTGGCATCTTTTTGCGAGCTGCAAACGATCTACGGGTTACGAGCTGAAAATCCCTGCGGTTGTTACAAACGTAACTTACGCCCCATCTAAGCCTTTGACCTTTCACGTCTGCAAGAGTTACAATCACTAAAATCGCAAATCGCTATTCAATTGCTACAATTCCACAAGCCCGCAAATGTTTTCACACCCGTAAGCAGCACATATAGAAGAAAATCCTACGGGTACCAGATGGGACACACAAAGGGATAAAAGACATATCCGTAGAACTGGAAATGCAAATAAGAAATCAATAATGCACTGTAAATGACGGGTAAAGTGATGACAGACATTAGAATTAATTGCACAGCAGACTCAAGCTCGAAAATCTGCAATCAAAAATGTTTTATTTTATGTTTTATTTTTGTGTTATATTGATCCCAGGAATCAAGGAGTTAATACATATCAGGCCACCCATATGGACTAGAACATTTACTCCATTCATTCTTATTATTTTTTACATTGCTGGAGTTCGAGTCCGATCGCATATCGGACCTCTAAATGCTAATTGATTGACATGGAACCTCCATCTTATACTGCAGTAAGGATAACAGTCTCATTTTTTATTGGCTGTTTGTAAATGGGTAGTTAGGGTCTAGCTTAATTGATCATGATTATGCTCTGAAATGCTACATACGATTGCATGGTTTATGGTTTCGGCTTTCGTTTCGTAACTTGCAGGCTTATTCAACTGAATCGCTCCGTTATTGTAGCAGAGTTCAAGTCCGCAGACATAGGGCCTCATTCTATTATCGGCCGCAGCCGTTGCGGGGCCGCAAGGACCGGCCGCAAGCTATTCTGCTATTCTATTCCCTTACGGCCGGAGGCTCTGGCAGGCTTGCGGCCGGTGCCTTGCTATCTCTTGCGGCCGCTCGCGCCGGAGGAAAGCCTTTGATCTAAAACGGCCGCAAGAGATTTGCAATTCAATTGCTCCGGGAAACCTCTCTGCAAGGCTAAAAACGAGCCGCAGCTTACTTGCAGGAAAGAGGTCTCGCTAGCACCAATTAAGCACATAAAATAGCTCAAATAAAGCCCTCCTGCACTTTGAGAAGACTATAAAGGGATTTTAGGTGTTAGAAAAAATAGCACATAATTATCCTGTACTCAAATCCGTAAAATATTTCATTTTTAATATCCGTAAAATATCCATGTAAAAAGTCCAGAGTGCTTGGAGCACTTCAGACACACCCACGCCGCAGCCGGAAAATAAACAGTTAATTTGAACTCGGGTTTGGGCAGATGTGCAAGCTTGAGAGTGGGTTCCTTTTAATCCTCATGTCCCCCAATATGATCCCTAGCATTTACAGAGCTGTACAGTGCAGGCTTGAATTTATTTTTGCGTTTAAAGATTTCTGAGCTTACGGCCGGTTCCAAGATATGCGGCCGGCCGTAAAAGGAGATCCTTGCGGGGCCGTATAATAGAATCGCGAGTTAACTGAACCCCCGCAAGGAATCGCAGCCTTACGGCCGATTTACGGCCGATAATAGAATGAGGCCCATAGGGCCTTGTAATTGAATGAGGCCCTATATATTTATAAAATACACATTAAATGTAAATGCATGGACTCCTTGAAAGTATAGGATGGAAGCTGGCTAGTTCCAGAATTGCAGTTGTCCAAAAAAAAAGTGTTCAAGTACCATTTATAATTTGAATAGGCACCTTTGATTTTAGATCAGAGGGAGCTGCTGCTCCTTGAATATTCAGATAATACTTAAGGTTGAAAAAAGACTTTCAGTCCATCAAGTTCAATATTTTAAGATCTCCTCTGATCTGCAATATGTGGATTAGTTATTAATTAATTAGTTGTTAATTAATTGTTAATTAATTATTAATCAACTATTTATTTATATTTATATTTTTTTTTTTAATTAATAATTAATCCAGAAAAAAAAAGTGTTCAAGTACCATTTATAATTTGAATAGGCACCTTTGATTTTAGATCAGAGGGAGCTGCTGCTCCTTGAATATTCAGATAATACTTAAGGTTGAAAAAAGACTTTCAGTCCATCAAGTTCAATATTTTAAGATCTCCTCTGATCTGCAATATGTGGATTAGTTATTAATTAATTAGTTGTTAATTAATTGTTAATTAATTATTAATCAACTATTTATTTATATTTATATATTTTTTTTTTAATTAATAATTAATCCAGAGGAAGGCATACAGAAAAAAAAGCCTAGTGAAACCTAGCCAATCATCTCAAAGGGAAAAAAAAAAAATTCCTTCCTGACCCCGGATACTGGCAATTTGATTTCTACCTGGATAAATACTCTCTCTCTAATTATCCAGGATAACCCTGAATTCCCTTTTTAAATAGAAATAAATCCAGTCCCCTTTTAAAGTTATCTAATCCACTGTCACCACCTCCTCTGGTAGAGAATTCCACAGATTAACCACCCTTACTGTGAAGAATAGTGATGTCGCGAACATCAAATTTTCGGTTCGCGAACAGCGAACGCGAACTTCCATCAAATGTTTGCGACCGGCCGAACCCGGCGAACCGCTATAGACTTCAATTGGCAAGCAAATTTCAAAACCCACAGGGACTCTTTCTGGCCACAATAGTGATGGCAAAGTTGTTTCAAGGGGACTAACACCTGGACTGTGGCATGCCGGAGGGGGGTCCATGGCAAAACTCCCACGGAAAATTACATATTGATGCAGAGTCTGGTTTTAAGCCATAAAGGGCATAAATCACCTAACGTTCCTAAATTGTTTGGAATAACATGCTTTAAAACATCAGGTATGATGTTGTATCGATCAGGTAGTGTAAGGGTTACACCCGCTTCACAGTAACAGACCAATATCCCCGTTTAATGCACCGCAAACAACCGCAAACAGTCCCTTTGTACAACCGCAAACTCCCCATTTGAACAAGGTTGGATACCAAGCTAGCCATGTCCCGTTCCTTGTCCTCACTGATGTCATTGAAGGTCTCTTCCTCCACCCAGCCACCAAGGGTCCCCGAAAGGGGACAACAAGCCCCCTGGGACGCCTGCTGTGTTTGGTCTTCCACCTCCTCAAAGCCACCTTCCTCCTCTGACTCCTCTTCTTCAGACTCCTCTCTCTGCGTTGCCTCTGTCTGCATTATTATAAGGTGTGTACTGTTAAGTAGTATTATTCCTATCGGTTTAATCCCTGTTACGTCCACTATTAGGGGACGTGTATATGGCATTGATTTTTGGAACAGGGAGATGGAAAAAGATGCTTGGTCGGACCTCCTACTTCAAATTTGGGGAACTGCGCGTGCAATCTAAGGTGCCACCAGATATGAGTGTCACTGTGCACTGGCAAAAGTTGGCAGAGTAGGTGCTGTAGGCCTCACACACACGCCTGTAGGCAGGCAACTGATATTCAATCGATTACAGTCAAAAAAGTGTTGTTTTATGTCACTGTACACTACGGTTGCACCAGATATGACTTATCACTGTGCACTGGCAAAAGTTGGCAGAGTAGATGCAATAGGATTCACACACATGCCTGTAGGCAGGCAATTGCTATTCAATCTATTACAGTCAAAAAAGTGTTGTTTTATTTCACTGAGCACAATATAAGCTGTGAGCCTGACACAGGCAGGCAACTGAAATTAGATTAAGGGAAAAAAGGGTTGTTTTTTTTCAATGTATGGTACACCAACTATGACTGGTGAAACATAGCAGAATATTAGCCTGTCCTTCAGATGGAAGGCTCTGGAAGGGAGTGTATGCTGCTGATTGGCTGGAATGTGTCTGCTGACTGTGAGGTGCAGGGTCAAAGTTTCCTCAATGATAAAGTATAGGGGGTGAAACGAAAAGCGCATGTGTTCGTCGAACGCGAACATGCCAAAATCGCTGCGAATAGTCCGTGGGTGAACTGTTCGCGACATCTCTATTGAAGAACCCTTTTCTTTCTTTAAGGTGAAATCTTTTTACTCTCAACCTCAAGGGATGTCCTCTTGTCAGTTGAAAACCTCTTGGCACAAAAAGCTGGATGTATTTATATAAGGTAATCATATCTCCTCTTAGACGCCTTTTTTCTAGAGAAAATAAGCTTAATTTGGTTAGTCTTTCTTCATAACTTAGCCCCTCCATTCCCCTTATTAGTTTTGCTGCCTTCCTCTGTACCTTTTCCAGCTCTAAAATGTCCTTTTTATGAAGTGGTGCCCAAAATTGTACTCCATATTTCAAATGAGGGCGTACTAGAGATTTGTATAGTGGCAGAATTATATTTGCTTCCCTTGCTTCTATACCCTTCTTAATACATGCTAATATTTTATTTGCCTTTGCAGCTGCTGCTTGGCTTTGAGCACTGTTACCTAGGTGGTTGTCCACAAGCACTCTCAAATCCCTTTCAATATCTGATACCCCGAGATTTGCTCCATTAAGATTATAAATTGCATGGCTATTTTTCCTGTCCAGATGCATAACTTTACATTTATTCGTATTAAATCTCATCTGCCATTTAGATGTCCATTCCTCAATTTTATGTAAATCCCTTTGGAGGGAAAGCACATCATTATCTGATTTAATTACCTTGCACAACTTCGTGTCATCAGCAAAAATGGAGACACCACACTCCAATCCTACCTCTAAGTCATTAATAAATATGTTAAAAAGGAGAGGACCTAATAATGAACCCTGAGGAACCCCACTAACCACATTAGTCCAATCGGAGTATGTTCCATTTACAATAACCCTGTGCTTTGTCTTTTAGCCAGCTCTCAATCCATGAGCAGATATTTACTGCAATTCCTGTATCCCTTAGTGTAGTTCAGATTACACAGAAAGCTATTGCACAGTAACTATCTTTTACATATTGATAACATGATCAGGGAATATACCAACTGGCAGGTCTTCAGAAACTAAACATTATTGTATTCTACCACATACACTCTGTAAATAAATGATCCCATTCTCTCAACATCTGAAGTCATGTGTTCACCCTGGCGCATATGCATCCTTAGTCTCCAGTCAGCGAATGACATGATGGTTATTTTGTTTGCTTTGTAACCTGGAAATATTACATATATCAACTCAAACAACAGAGTACTGATTTTTCTATAAGAGTCAGAGCCAATTGAAGAGGTACTGTATGTCACTCCAAGTTGGGCAAAGGCATCATACTTTTTATGAGGAAATTTCTACATAGCCCTAAAGGCATATTTGGAAATCAGTTTTCATGAGGGAATTAATTCTTATAACCTCACTACTCCTGAATCTCTCACATTTTGTACAGTATCTTGTTTTAAAATATGTGCAATGTTACTAACAATATAAATAGGAATTACCCTTTCATGTATTCTAGTGTCTGTCCTTCTTATCTTAAATATAAAATATGTATGATGGGAGTTATGTGTGATGTCCCAAAGATTTGGTTTGTAATACACTACATGGCCCTCATTCAATTGCAACTTGGCCAATTTAATAGAGGTCTAAATAAGCACATAACATATTTTTTTTAAAGAAGTTTTTAGTTAGTAAATATCTATACAAAAGCAAGATTTTCACTAACTAAAAACTTCTTTAAAAAAAATATGCTATGTGCTTATTTAGAGGCCTATTCAATTGGCCAAATCGCAATTGAATGAGGCCTCATATATTTTGTAAGCTATAATATTACAGTTTGTGTCGGTTTATGACAAGATATATTACTGAAATTGATTATAAGGAGCTGAGCACTAGCAGTATCTAGTATAAACATAGTCTATGTAATATTGTGATAGTGGTATTTTATTTAATTGGTCTTGTACTGCAAGTGTGAATAAGAAAATCCTACAAGAAAAAACAAAATGAGTGCTTCATTATGGAAACAATAGTATAACCAGTGAAAGAAAAGCACATTTGTGCATGCAACTATCTTGATGAAAAGTCCTTGAGTCCCCTGTGATGTGAGACCCCAATAACATTTTGGGAGTGAGATGCACCCTGTGATCACCCGATACAGTACAAAACAAAATAATCCACTTTACGTACACCACAAATGGCTATTTACCATCCAACTCTAGAGAAAATATGCCAAATAATCAAAGATTTGCAGCCACTACTAATAGAGGACGCAGTTTTTTTTTTTAAGTCAAACCTCCCATTCTTTTATTTAGACAAATATTGGTCAGCAGATGATTGGCCAATGAGCAGCTCAACAGAGAAAACAGTAACAAACCTTGCAACAAAACTCTCTGTAAACTATGACTCCTATTCAAGTGAAATCTGCAACAGTTACAAAGCGATTAAATTGATCAAGCCCGCAGCTACCTGGCCGAAAGCCTAAATGAAAACCATGCACCCATAAGTAGCATTTCAGAGCGTGATCATGATCAATAAAGCAAGGTTGTAACTACTGATTTAGAAACAGCCAATAGTAAATGAGACCGTCATCATGACGTCAGTAAAACATGAAGGTTAAACGTCAATTAATTAGCGTTTAGAAGTCCGATATGCAATCAGACTCACAATCCGGTAATGTACAAAATAATAAAAATTAATGAAGGTAATGTTCTAGTCCATGTGGGTGGCCTGATATGTATTAACTCCTTATATTGTTTTTGATTGCAGATTTACGAGCTTGAGACTGTTGTGCAATTAATTCTAATGTCTTTTATCGCTTTCCCCGTCTTTTAAAATGCAGTATTTTTTTATTTATCTGCATTTACAGTGCTACACCCAGGTGTTTTACCCCCTTGCAAGTCCTATCTGGGTGTGAAAACAATTGCGGGCTTGAGGAATTGTAGCAAATGAATAGCGATCTGTGATTGAATGATCAACGGCTTTGCTGGGTTAGGGGTTAGGATTTTAACAACCGCAGGAACTTTCAGCCTGTAACCCGCAAATCGTTTGCAGGTAACTAAAAGACACCAAATGAATAACAGATTAGTTTACGGGTTACATTACGGGCTCCAGTAACTAACAAATGCTCTATTGAATAGGGCCTATGTCAGCACATTTCTAACTTTGGAACAGCAACACAAAACAACAAGATCTATATCATCCGGGACTCAGATGAATCTGCATCCACCTATGTGGACTACATACTACAATGTACCGTATATGAAATATGCTGTTACACTGGGGTAACCAGTCAAAAGCTTCACATATGGATGAATCTGCACTGTCATTCTATTAAAAAGCAAAATTAAGGCAGTCACTGTATCTCGGGAGGACTTAATTTTGCCAAGAAAGATCACTCTATCTAAAACCTGAAACCTAAAAATAAAATGCACAGTATGTACAAACATTACATAATTATAAACAAAAATTTACATTGAAAGTGAAGTAAATACTGTCTGGTTCCAAATTGCAGTTGTCCATAAAAAAAAAAAGGTATTCAAGTCCCATTTATAGTTTGGTTGGGGGTAGGCACCATTGATTTTACATCAGAGAGAACTGCTCCTTTTTGAGTATTCAGATAATGCTGTCACCCCCTGCGATAATCACACACACACACACACACACATTTTGGCCTACAAATGATTTTTTGCTGGGGCACTTTATTATAGCTTATCTATAAGACAAGTTGCAGCAATTTGAAGGCAAGACCAAATATTTTCTACAGAAATATATGTATTTCAGACTACAGAGAACGCTAATGCATACTAATTATTTTATACATATTGACAACAAGATCAGGAAAAAAAAACAACTGGCAGGTCTTCAGAAACTAGATATTATTGTATTGTACAGCATATGCTCTGTGAATAAACAATCCCATTCTCTCAACATCTGAAGTCATGTGTTCACCCTGGGGCATGTGTCTTAAGTCTCCAGTCAGCCAATGACATGATGATTATTTTGTTTGCTTTGTTACTTGGAAAGATTACATATATCTAAGAGAGTCAGAGGCAACTGAAGAAGGTCCTGTATGGCCCTCCAAGTTGGGCAAAGGTATCATACTTTTTATGAAGACATTTCTACATAGCCCTAAAGGCATATGGGGTAATTAGTTGTATGAGGAAACTAATTATTATAACTCTGAACTCAATGCACCTCATTCTCTTACCTTTGTATATTTTGCACAGTATTTTTTTGAATATGTGCAAGGTTACTAACAGTATAAATAGGAAATACCCTTTCAAACTTCGTGTGTTACAGTTGTGTGACCTTCTAATCGTAGGTATAAAATATTTATAATGCCATATAGCTGAAACAACATATTATTTTTCAGTTATAATAAAACAGTTTGCTGAAGTTTATGACGAGGGATATACAGTGCCTTGCAAAAGTATTCACCCCCTTGGCTTTTTTCGTGTTTTGTTGCCTCAAAACCTAGAATTAACATGGATTGTTTGAGGATTTGCATCATTTAATTTACAGAACATGCCCACAACTTTGAAGATTTTTTTTTTTATTGTGAAGCAAACAACAAATAGGACAACATAACAGAAAAAGTCAATGAGCATAACTATTCACCCCCCTAAAATCAATACTTTGTAGAGCCACCTTTTGCGTCAATCACAGCTCCAAGTCGCTTTGGATAACTCTCTATGAGCTTGCCACATCTTACCACTGGGATTTTTGCCCATTCCTCCTTGCAAACCTGCTCCAGCTCATTCAAGTTGGATAGTGTGCGCATGTAAACAGCAATCTTTAAGTCTGACCACAGATTTTCTATTGGATTGAGGACTGGGCTTTGACTAGGCCATTCCAACACATTTACATGTTTTCCCTTAAACCACTCAAGTGTTGCTTTCAGTGGCGGCAGGTGAACTTTCAAGTTGGAAGGGCGCCAGGGCGAAACATAGCCACTCCCCTTTTTCCAAACCACACCCATTTTATAACTCTTCCCCCTGATGTCATAATGACCTTTATAAGCCCCGCCCAATGACCTTATACTTGTAAAGCCCATTGAAATACATGATCAGCAATGCAGAAATGTCAAGAAGTAAAGTAACAATGTGTTAAATTCATTGGTATACAATATAGATTGAAAAAACTCATGTGACAAGACTACAGCAATATCATAATTGCACCTATACGCATTAACAGAAAAATTACACCTACCATTAGTCGGCTCTTCTTCTCAGAAAGTTGACCAACGAGTACAAACAAATCTGCTGCCACATAGGGTTTGCACCTGGGGTTGAAAGAAAACAAGCAAATCAATCAGACCATTCAAGAACAAAACCATACCTTAAAAACCTTAAAAGACCAAGTGGAACCATATAAGCCCCAAACATACCTTAGAAGACCAAATGTGACCATATAGGCCCCAAACATACCTTAGAAGACCAAGTGTGACCATATAGGCCCCAAACATACCTTAGAAGACCAAGTGTGACCATAGGCCCCAAACATACCTTAGAAGACCAAGTGTGACCATAGGCCCCAAACATACCTTAGAAGACCAAGTGTGACCATAAAGGCCCCAAACACGCCTTAGAAGACCAATCTGCACTGTATAGGCCCAAACCAGTGGATCTTGGGATTCAAGAAAACAACAACATTTCACTTCTGTTTAGACAACACAATAATCAATGTCAAACAAACACGTTGAATTAGCATATGGATAACCATATGAGCAGTAACGCCACGCCAAGGCTTCAACAATTGTTACTGACCATTCACACACCTTTCATAGCTCCTTCCATATGCACACCCACACACCATTCATACTTTACTTACCACTAGTTATTTTTGGTAGTTCGGTGGTGCCATTTCTGAGAACTTTACTTACCCTTGAAGGTGCCTCCAATTCCTTCAAACCAATGCATTCAACCGCTCCGGGGCCATGATGCTCCTTAAATACCTTTTTATCCTCTTCAATGTGGAGAAGCATCTTTCTGATTCTGCAGTAGTCTTCGGTGTTGTAAGGAGGATTCCTTATAGCTTCACTGTCTCTGTGAAATCATTATGCAGATTAAATTGATAGTAAAGTTGGTGCAGAGCAACAGCACTCGTACAGACATGAAATTCTGGCTTCCCGTACAGAAGTGACAGCTACCCTTGGAAGTGCCTTCAATTCCTTCAAACCAATGCATTCAACCGCTCCAGGGCCATGGTGCTTCTTAAATACCTTTTTATCCTCTTCAATGTGGAGAAGCATCTTTCTGATTCTGCAGTCGTCTTTGGTGTTGTAAGGAGGATTCCTTATAGCTTCACTGTCTCTGTGAAATCATTATGCAGATTAAATTGATGTTAAAGTTGGTGCAGAGCAACAGCACTCATACAAACATGAAATTCCGGCTTCCCGTACAGAAGTGATTGCTATCCTTGGAAGTGCCTCCAATTCCTTCAAACCACGCCAAGGCTTCAACAATTGTTATTGACCATGCACACACCTTTCATAGCTCCTTCCATATGCACACCCACACACCGTTCATACTTTACTTACCACTAGTTATGTTTGGTAGTGAGGTGGTGCTGCTTAACGCAGTTTATCTTTGCACACCCTGGGGGTATGCATTCTTCTTTGCTTCAATCACTTGAATTTACATTTTGAACGATCTTTCAAAGAACAAAACTTCTCAATGGTTTTTTCATTGAAGTCTGGGTTCTCGGAAATCAGTTGCTTTTACATTGAGAGCATCGCCAATGCATTTAACCGCTCCAGGGACATGGTGCTTCTTAAAAAGGTTTTTATCCTCTTCAATGTGGAGAAGCATCTTTCTGATTCTGCAGTGGTCATCGGTGTTGTAATCAGGATTCTTAATAATTTCACTGTGTCTGTGAAATCATTCTGCAGATTAAATTGATGTAAAAGTTTGTGCAGAGCAACAGCACTCGTACAAGCATGAAAATCTGTCTTCCCATACAGAAGTGACAGCTCAGTGCGTAATTGTTCCTTCTTCAGTATTGGATATGCTTGCACGGTGTCTTCCAGAGCTTGGGTTGGAAAGCAAGTGTCATGGGTTTTATACAAGTCACTTTGAACAAGTTTGGCACTGACTAGGTGATTTGAAAATGAAAAACGTTCTTTTGCATGAACCACCACTATGTCACATACCTCTCTTGAAAGATGTCTCAAGGTTGAGATCTCCGCACTCCATCTGTGGACTGTTACATCGCTCGGCAAACTTGCTTCTATCTCGTCAACAGAATTACGGATTTTCTGGATGCTGGCGACAAAGTCTTCTGTGACTTTTTGGATATAAACAGTATCCGTGTCTCGCTTCTGAAGCTGACTATAGAGGATGTCAACATGTGGCATTATTAAATGAAATAATTTAAGGAAGTAAAGGAACTCCCTGTCTTCCAGCATTCCAATGAAACCGGCGGCTTCACGTATAGATGTTAGATCAAAGTTTAGACATGCTTCAATTGTCTGGAAACACTCAAGTAGCGCATCTCTGTTCTCGTAGATGACGTTCACGGTCCTAACGTTGAAGTTCCATCGTGTCGGTGCACCTCCTGGAAGTCTTCTACCAACTACCTCATCCAGAATTCCAGTCCTTTTTGGAGAGCGTGAAAAAAAAGATGGTATGCCGCCTATGTTGGAAAAAAAAACTCGAACTCTTCCAATCCTTGAAACTGCTTTCTCTATTATTAGGTTCAGTTGGTGAGCATAGCAATGGACGTAGTGTGCGTTTGGGTACACGTCTTTTATTTTTCTTTGAACTCCGCCTTGATCTCCACGCATCACACTGGCACCATCGTAGCTTTGAGCTATGAGTTTCTTCTTGTCTTCTGGCTCTGGGAGAACAGTATTCAGACTTTCCAACACTACAGCAGCAATTGAGTCTGCATCCGTTGCTTTCATTTCCGTGAAGCCATCAAATCTTTCCACGCACTGTGTCCTAGCGGAAATATCGGTTGTTTCATCCGCTTGGATTGCCACAAACTGGGCTTCCTTAAGCTCTTGGTGAATCACTTCCTTAATAACTTCATGCATGCAGTCCAGTAGCTCATTCTGCACGGTTTTGGACGTGCCCTTAAACACAGTTGCAGTCTTCAAATGCTGTTCCATTGCACTATCGATACTGCCAACCAAATCCACCAGGCCTCGAAACACTCCTGGATTTAGCGATGTTTCACTTTTGTCGTGTCCTCTTAATGCCAGTTCAAAAGCGCCACAAAAGCGAACACAATCAATTATCTTGGAAAGGATGTACCGGTTCTTAGCCACTTCTTCGTTGTGTTTTTGAATTCTGACTTGGTATCCTTGGTCCAGTTGAACTACAATGTTCGCCTGTCCAAGCATCTCAAGCTTGATCCTGTTATCCAAGTGAGCTTTAGAACTTTTGTGTTTCGCCAATTTATCAGCTAGATGTTTGACGTCAGTCACTCCAGTTTTGGTCCAAGCAGCGTCACCACCAAATAGGATGCATGGGAAACAATATAAGGACTTCCTAGAAATGCTTCCACAAAGCCAGTCGTGCTTCTTGTACCATTCAGTATTGAAAGTACGGATATATTGCTTCCCTCTATCTCTTGCGATTTGCTGCAGATTTATCTCTGATTGGTCAGGTCCTAACCGTTTTACTTCCACCTTCTCCTCATAGGTTAGGGTGCCGAAAGGCTTCACAAGTAGAGAGTCAATAGTATTCATTTCTGATACCAATAGAAGAAAGAGATCACGGTATATTAATTTATATTATGTCACAAAATTACTTTAAAATAACAGTGTGTTGAATTCATTGGTATACATTACAGATTGCAAACCCTCATGTGACAAGACTACATCAACATCAAATTTGCACCTATAGGCATAGACAGAAAATTAAAAGCAATGATACTCACCTACAGTTGACTCTCCTTCTCGGGGTATTCACGTCCAGTAAGTCAACCAACGAGTCCAAACAAATCTGCTTCCACAAACCTTAAAAACCTTAAAAGACCAAGTGTGACCATATAGGCCCCAACCGCACCTTAAAGACCTTAAAAGACCAAGTGTGACCATATAGGCCCCAACCGCACCTTAAAAACCCTAAATAACAAAGTGTGACCATATAGGCCCCAACCGCACCTTAAAGACCTTAAAAGACCAAGTGTGACCATATAGGCCCCAACCGCACCTTAAAAACCCTAAATAACAAAGTGTGACCATATAGGCCCCAACCGCACCTTAAAAACCCTAAATAACAAAGTGTGACCATATAGGCCCCAACCGCACCTTAAAAACCCTAAATAACAAAGTGTGACCATATAGGCCCCAACCGCACCTTAAAACCCCTAAATAACAAAGTATGACCATATAGGCCCCAACCGCACCTTAAAACCCCTAAATAACAAAGTGTGACCATATAGGCCCCAACCGCACCTTAAAAACCCTAAATAACCAAGTGTGACCATATAGGGCCCAATCGCAGCTTAAAAACCCTAAATAACCAAGTGTGACCATATAGGGCCCAACCGCACCTTAAAAACCCTAAGTAACCAATCAAAACCATATAGGCCAAAACAGTATATGAAAAAAAATGAAAAAAAAAAAAAAATCAATATATATCAATATATCAATATATATCAATATATATCAATATATATATATATATATATATATATATCAATATCAATCATTATATATATATATATATATATATATCAATAATTAGTGATGTCGCGAACCTAAAATTTTCGGTTCGCGAACCGCGAACGCGAACCTCCGCAAATGTTCGCGAACTGGCGAACATCGGCGAACCGCCATAGACTTCAATGGGCAGGCGAATTTTAAAACCCACAGGGACTCTTTCTGGCCACAATAGTGATGGGAAAGTTGTTTCAAGGGGTCTAACAACTGGACTGTGGCATGCCGGAGGGGGATCCATGGCAAAACTCCCACGGAAAATTACATAGTTGATACAGAGTCTGGTTTTAAGCCATAAAGGGCATAAATTACCTAACATTCCTAAATTGTTTGGAATAACGTGCTATAAAACATCAGGTATGATGTTGTATCGATCATGTAGTGTAAGGGTTACACCTTACATGACTGGGGGTCTATAGGTGACATTAGTACTGACCTTTATCTGACTGGGTGTCTATAGAGTGACATTAGTACTGACCTTTATATGACTGGGGGTCTATAGGTGACATTAGTACTGACCTTCATCTGACTGGGTGTCTATAGAGGGACATTAGTAATGACCTTTATATGACTGGGGGTCTATAGAGGGACATTAGTACTGACCTTTATCTGACTGGGTGTCTATAGAGGGACATTAGTTATGACCTTTATCTGACTGGGTGTCTATAGAGGGACATTAGTACTGACCTTTAGCTGACTGGGTGTCTATAGAGGGACATTAGTACTGACCTTTATCTGACTGGGTGTCTATAGAGTGACATTAGTACTGACCTTTATATGACTGGGGGTCTATAGGTGACAGCTGACCTTTATCTGACTGGGTGTCTATAGAGGGACATTAGTAATGACCTTTATATGACAGGGGGTCTATAGAGAGACATTAGTACTGACCTTTATCTGACTGGTGGTCTATAGGTGACATTAGTACTGACCTTTATCTGACTGGGTGTCTAGAGAGGGACATTAGTAATGACCTTTATCTGACTGGGTGTCTATAGAGGGACATTAGTACTGACCTTTATCTGACTGGGTGTCTATAGAGTGACATTAGTACTGACCTTTATATGACTGGGGGTCTATAGGTGACATTAGTACTGACCTTTATCTGACTGGGTGTCTATAGAGGGACATTAGTAATGACCTTTATATGACTGGGGGTCTATAGAGGGACATTAGTACTGACCTTTATCTGACTGGCTGTCTATAGAGGGACATTAGTAATGACCTTTATCTGACTGGGTGTCTATAGAGGGACATTAGTACTGACCTTTAGCTGACTGGGTGTCTATAGAGGGACATTAGTACTGACCTTTATCTGACTGGGTGTCTATAGAGTGACATTAGTACTGACCTTTATATGACTGGGGGTCTATAGGTGACATTAGTACTGACCTTTATCTGACTGGGTGTCTATAGAGGGACATTAGTAATGACCTTTATATGACTGGGGGTCTATAGAGGGACATTAGTACTGACCTTTATCTGACTGGGTGCCTATAGAGTGATATTAGTACTGACCTTTATATGACTGGGGGTCTATAGGTGACATTAGTACTGACCTTTATCTGTCTGGGGGTCTATAGGTGACATTAGTCCTGACCTCCTGCTGCAGTATTATTACTCCCAGTACTCCCAGGCTTGCTACTATTAGATATAATAACCTCAGTTTCGTTTCCTTATCTGTTGGTAACATCAAAATATGATTATTAAATATTTCATATTTGTTTGTTTTTTTCTCCGAAAGTGAACCCCTTTGTGTGTGTCCCACAGATGTGGCGTTTCCGCTCTGCGTATGTTGGATTTGCACCGCTCAAAAATTATGAAAAGAGATCCCCCCCCCTTGAAGCCCATTAATGACATCATCAGTAAATTGTATGTAACAGATTCCAGTGTTTAGGGTTTATGACCCAATACTGCAATCATATCACTTATGACAAAAATCCGTATTTGTCGTATTATTCAGACGTGCGTGCATCTTTGTGTTACATTTCCTGATACTTTTATTATCTTGATCTTTATATATTTACTAGCGACTTGCCCATCAAAAAATGGCGGCAATAAGATTGTAAGGCAGGTAATGGTTTGGACGAGACATTCATTTTGTTGGCGGTCGGAGATCCTTCGGCGCTCATTGCGAGGCTGTTGGTTGTATTTTTTTTCTGATAGGCGCTTTTGCTGTTATTCTTTGGTCGGTGGTGATGTGTTTTTTGCGCTTATTGCAAGGCTTTGTATGCTATGAGCAGCGTTGGCGCTCGTTGTGAGGCGCGCAGTGAATGGCTTTTTTGTTTAATGTGATAATGTTTTTTTTGTGTATATGTATTTTTGTATGCTAATGAAATAATTACTAAATGAATATACTTTCCCTATTTGTAAGTAATATATGCAGGAAGCATTGTGCTGAAGAGCTGACAATCTGTTTTCATGTTCCTGCAGCATACAATGTAGGTTTTCAGTGCTGTGGAGCTGCTGTGTAAGTGTCAGCAATGTGTGCAGTGTGTAGTGTAAATAGGCTGCGTGCGCGAGGGGAAGCCGTTAGTGTAGCTGTGTACTTCCGCATTGTGTAAGTTAGTGTTGTAAAATGGCGGGGAATGTGTATGTGGTACGTGGGTGTGGATGATTTAGCGTCCTTGTTAATAGTGTATCTTTACCTCGTACAGCTTTTTAGGAAAATCTGTATGTGTTTTGCGTGTTTAGGGTCCTGTAGCCTCGTTTTCTTTTTTTCAAGGGCCATTTTTTCTCTCACTTAGGTGATTTTCGGGTGTCTAAACTCATGAATTTGGACTTAAATGGAGGTGTAACTTCACTTGCAGAGGTCCTCGGTGCCCGCCTTGCTGTGGGTAAGCTTTTTGTGTTTGTTGTGTGTATTTATTGTGTTTTTAATGTTTTTAAGTGCGTGCGGTTCGGGCGTTAAGGTCGTATTTTTGTGAGCTCGTAATGTTTTTTTTTCTAAGTCCCGTATTTTTGGATGGTAAGTCCGTAAATTTGATGGTGTAAGTCCCGCCTGCGGCTCATTGCAGCCGACGTGAGAGCCTTCGGCGCTCCTTGCCAGCAACTCTGGCCCTCGCTTCGCAAGCCCGCAGCGTTAGCAACAACCTGCCTGCTCACAACTATATATGTGATATCTGTAACGTCTTCCCCAGTTGGCACTTGTAAATCGGCTAAGCGACAAAAAAAATGGCGTCCGGAAAAAATGAAAACGAGGCTACACGACCCCAAACCGCGCAAAACATCGCCAGCCATGTACGACTTTTACCTAGGAACAGACGAGGTACAAAATACACTATTATAAATAATGGAAACTGCTGGCGAGCCGCGTAACACATACACAATCGCTGCCATTTTACAACACTAACTTGCAACAAATAACATTGCAAATCTAAAAAGGCGCGTTACATGACTATACAAGCGGTTTCCCCTCGTGCACTGCGCACATTGCTGACACTTACACCTCGGGTCACCAACAGTCCAAATGTACACTGTAAGCTGCAGGAAAATCAAAACTGATTGTTAGCTCTTCAGGTTATTGATCACTGGATATATTAATTACAAATAGGTAAAGTATTTTAGTAATTAATTAATTAATTATTATTAAAAAAAATATATATAAAAAAAATATGCTTAATAGCATATTTTACACTGCGGTTACTTTACATACATTAACGCTTCGCACTTCCTAATACATTTGTTCATTCACAATAGTTATTATCGTGCATTCATTTAATAAGTATTAATTAGTAATGGAAAATAAAAATGTAGACTTTACACTACACTAAAATGTTTTACTTTTTACTCTGCAGTTATATATCTGGATTACTGCTCATTGGCTGCCAGCGATAGCACTCTCAAAG